>KK119868.1:86815-108926 GCA_000611955.2 Stegodyphus mimosarum
CAAACGCGCATCACTGTGCTGCTGTTACGCTGCACACGAGAGGCTACTGCACGATACGACAATCCAGCTTCACGAAGGCCGATGATTCTCCCTCGTTCAAACTCTGTAAGTTGTTCAAATCTCGCTCTCTTTCGTCGACGAGGCATAAGTACAGATTGAGTTAACGTTTACCACTAGCAGATAACCACCGATAACCATACACGCCTCGCTACAGCCGTCTATTTATTCGGATCCATCAGCCGTTCAGAGGGCGCTGCTCAGCATACGCATGCGCTACGGATTTGCAATTCTAATCATTTGCATATCATGCGCTACTTTGCATTTCCTGAAAATTTCAGCTCACTCGCGTAAGTCCTTCATGGTGTTGCAATTTTCACAAACGTGAGTGTACAAGGCGATAATATTTGGTGGCAATGCTTTGAAAAGTGATACAGCCATTTATAATAATTCGGCGGAAAATGCCGTTTCGAGACTTCGGGGTTAACGCCCGTTTAGGCTAATAAACAATTAAAGGAGGACTCAGTTTTCAAAATCTGCAGCAAAACTTTGCTTAGGGCAACAAAACTTTTGAAATGAAAAAATATATTTTACCTGTTTAGTAGCAAAATACTGCTGCTAAGCCTAAAATATTTTAAGTAATGGATTTAGATAAATTACGAACTATAAACTGCTTAATACTAATAATAATTAGAAATAGATAAATAAAAATATAATTAGAAAAATTTCTATTGTAACCTTAAATATGCTGTAATAGAAATAAATTATTTGTCAAAGGACAGCATCGTATTACCTGGATTATAAATCATAAAAGAAGTCCAAAAGTAACCGCCATCAAATTAAGTGAATTATTAGTTCATTGAAATTCAGCCAATGGAAAAAGTTGTAGTGTTTAATACCAAAATAAATAATTTCGTTTTAAATCAGCTATTGAGAAAATTAACATCTTTGAATAAGTTAAAAAATTGTCATGAACATATAAATAAATTCGAAGAAGCCAAATAATTGTGAAGTTACGACACTGTGTAGTAAACGTTAAGCAAAGTTGTGAACAATCTTAGAGAATGCAAAAGAGAAGTTAAAATATTATGAATTATAAGTAACTTAAAAAGGAATAAAGGCAGAAAACGAAAAAAGTTGTCAGACGTTACAGAACATAGAACTCACTCACGCGAACATGATTCTTAAGTGCAAAATCGTTCTGTTATAAGCGGCCATCATTCTTTCATCATTTTCTACTGAATGATGTTGAACTATTTTGAAAAAGTAACTCTAGTTTAATATAGCAGCATTGAACTTGAATGTTCCTTTTTTACCCCTGCTGAAGCTTTCCTTGTTCCTCTCCATACTAACTAAATTTCGCTTCTGTTGAATTCAAAAATTGCAGTCGGGTCATCTAAATATGCACTTTCAATCTCTTCTGGAATTTGTTAATAAAGGTGACACAAAGTCTAGCACCATCACTAACACTTCATACACGTTGGAATTTCTCAATTCAGAAGCATTGCAACAACACATTGCTGGTTGTATCTACCACTGGATATTTTCAATTCAGATGCATTACAACACATTGGTTGTATCTACCACCGGATACTTTCAATTAAGATGCATTGCAACACATTGCTGGTTGTATCTACCATTGGACATTTTCAATTAAGATGCATTGCAACACATTGCTGGTTGTATCTACCATTGGATATTTTCAATTCAGATGCATTGCAACACATTGCTGGTTGTATCTACCGTTGGATATCTTCAATTCAGAAGCACTGCAACACATTGCTGGTTGTATCTACCACTGGATATTTTCAATTCAGATCCATTACAACACATTGCTAGTTGTATCCACCAGTTCCTTGGTTAATAAAGCTTACTTTTATTGACGGAGTTTATGACTTAAAACAGAGTTTCGTTCAGATATCACAGCGTGCTGTACCCAAATAATGCTGCCTCAGGCATCTAGATACAAACTGCAGAACATAGTAATGTAATATTTACTATGTAATGTAAACATCTACATCAAAGAAGAAATAAAGCAATAATTTTTCTCTGGTTATTTTGTTACTTTCATAAACACGTTTCAAAATCTAATAGTTATATATTGTTGCAGAATAATTCGATTCCTATTTATTAGACATTCTCTCGACAATTCAAACCTTTTCCTCTGATCTTGTTCCACACATTTCAGGGAAAAAAACATATGTGTAATGAGTGTGGGTGGGTTTCGAGGGGGCTCAAGTAGATGACATTCCAAGTTTGACCTCTCATTCTTGAAGAAAGTAATTATCGAGAGAAAGGATCTTACCGACAGTTCTTTGAAGAAAACATCGTTTAAGTCGTTGTTTCAAGTATTAGAATAGGCACTTCTTTATTATTTCCATTCGTATTATTCAAACAGCATCAAGATAATCAATACATATCTAGCGTATGTTTCAAAACGAAGCCAGAGAAATTTGTTATCCCTCTGGAAAGTATTCTTCTTATTGTAGCAGGAATTTCTGCTTTATTTATTGCTCAGTACTTTTTATATATATTATAATGTATATCATTTATTATATTTCAATTGTGAGGCAATGTAATTGTTATAAATATAATTGTGATATAGTATTGTTATAATGTAGTCGTTATATAGTACTCTATTTATTTAGTAATTCTACTAACCCTATTCTACTTGTTAATACAGCATTCTTCTAATAAAAGTTTTATAAATCCACTGTGATGTAGTTAATTATGTCAGGAATTCGAGGTATTTTGGAGGAATATTTCTTGCAAAATCAAAGAATTTTGATAAAGGAATAAAACAAAATGATACATTCCTTCAGGAAAATATTAATTGCCTTCATGTTAAAGATACTGCTACGAATTTCGCATGTATGTAAATAATTTTAGTGAAATTATACGTGAAATTGTAGCAACTCTTGTGTATTATGACATTAAAAGTTTCAAAAGGAAAAATTAAACTTACAGGGGCAAGGCCTTTAACTTTGACGTAAATGACTATCTTGGCAATCACAAAGCTAGCGATGGTTTTGGTGACAATTTTGTCGCTAGATGTGGCGAGAAATTGCAAAACTTCCAGCCTTATGTAACTGTAACTGTAAATGAATATTGTTATGTAGATTTATTAAGTATTATTTTACAGTGAAATTTTAATGTTCATGTTTGAGTTGTAATTTTCAAATTATACTGTTGCTAAATTATTTCTTTTAATTTGGGTAAAATTTCCTTAAGTTAGCAAAAAAGCTTGTACAGCAATAGCCAGTTTCTGCGTTCTCACATGAGGAGAATTTTGGGGTCAAGGGTCGGCGTCCAGATTTTTCGTCCCCTTTTCTTGCGGGGGCGAACATGTGTTTTTCTCGTTCAAAGGCGATCAGCTTAACGGCGCCGATTCTTGATGGAATTATGGGGGTACAAAAATTTAGGATTTGTCTGAAGAGTCGCAACGTTAACCGATTTACGGTGTAAACATCCCTTGTTTTTGAGCTTGAAAAATAGGGCTTATCACAGTAATAAGATAGGACTGATTTTCTTAGAATTTTGTTGGGTATTTATTGGTCTGTTACTAGTGGTTAGAGAGGGTTACTGTTTTGTGTAGCATTGGTGAATTTTAATGTTATGGATTTTTTTACCCAATAGTAAATATAGAGGCGGTCCACAATTTGAGCGTCGCGAGGTTTTAAATTTGGTCGCTCCCGTGGCGAGAGTGGATTTTTGAAGATTTTTCTTAGTTTCGAGTCTTTTTCGAGGAGAGAGAGACAGCCCGGCGGCGCAGCCCCCGGGGCGTCCTTTGGTACGACTGCGGTTACAGGCGAATTTTCGGGGTGAGAATTAGCCCGAGAACAATGAGGGCTCCCATCGTATCGTCGTCGGCGAATCTATTGGAGGTCTGCGGCTATGTCCAATTTTCACTGATGGTTTTTCCTTGAGGAAAAATGTGATTTAAAGCTCACGCTGCAGATCCAGATTACTGAGAAAAATATAAGGAGGAAAAGGTCATCACGTGCAGATTACTGCGGCTTGCACTTATCTTTGTTGAGAACATCATCGAAATGTTGGTGGGCATTCAAGTTAAGCTGGACCTCCTTGCATGCAGAAGAACTGTATCCATGAGGAAGTTTTTCTCCAACAGGTGAATTGACAAATTGATGCGGCATTGATGAAGAAAAATTTTTGAATTTCTTTTACGTACGTTTCGTACACAAATAGGAAGACTAAATCTGGACTGGAATCCTTTCTTCACCGTGAGTTGATTATTTTTGTATTTTATATTTAATTCTAGATCGCTATGTGTCCTCAAACTTATTGCCCTTAACTGATTTAGGGTTTTGTGAAACTGATTATTAGGAAAAAAGCTTCGTCTTTCACTTTAACGAAAACTGATTTAAAATATTTGTATATGTAGTGTGAGTTTAAATGCTTGAGTAACCTTCTAAAATTAATAGAAATTGTAAATTGTTTCATTAAGATTTGGAAATATTTAAAGAACAAAAAAATGTTTGAGACTACTTAAGTATGGTTCAGCGATAATTACGAAATTATTGTAAGGTATATAACTAAAAATTTTGGATACAATATTGATCATGGTACAGATTGTCGCATGAAAAATTGTGAGTAATTTTTAGTAAATGTTTGTAGGGGTAGTCTGGCCAGCTATTCTGAGTAGATAATCTTTTGGAATATTAAATAAATGTTTTTTATTGATTTATACTGTTGTGTGTTTTTTTGTGTTCTTTTTTCTTGTGGTCTACTGTAGGTCACCTATGTGATCCTTTCGGAAAACATGGAAACTTCCATTCGAACCTGGGTAGTTTATTGCGGGCGTAGGAGAATTTAATGAGGGTTAAAACTATACGATCAGATTTATTAATTTAACTGAACTGGTGCTTTGACTTCTTAGTGTGTGAGATTTATTTCTCCCTGGTGTTTTGAACTGTTCTGTGTTTTAAGTTTTTGTGGCTATCTCTAAGATTGTATTGAAATTTATGTGTTTACAGGAAGCAAAGCTGATTAGTTAGTTTAGTGAGAGACAGCATGTTGATGATTTTGTGTCAGTAATGCATTTTACATGAATATTAACATTTTGACTTTAGCAAAACACCAGGGAAGATTTTTCATTTCATTGAACTTAAGAGTTGAGAGTTGATATGATAAAACTTAATTTACTGTATTGAGGATTTATGAAAATTTAATCTAGCTTAAGGTATTAGTTAATTTGTTTTCAAACACCAATCTCTATGATTTGATTATATGAACTCAAAATATTTTTTGATGAGAATGGTGTTTTTTTTAGTTTGTCACGGCACCAAGAGAGGTTGAGTATGCAAGAATAAAATTTAAAAAAATTAATAGTAAAACCCGCAAATTTCTTTTCACAACAATATCGCATCAATTTGGCATGAAACCCTCAATGTTAGACGAACTTGCCCTGTAATTTTATTTTTCCAGCCAAGCTTATACAAGAAATTCGACAATTTACATATAATTTCATAAAATCCTTTACAAACCTATAAAATTCATAACATTATTTTGGATTAAAGCATTTCTAAGCTAATATTAATTGTCTTATTATTTGTAATAAGTTATTTTTTATTAAATATTAACTGTGTGTTTTATGTGTTTGAGTAATTAATGAGAGTTCTTTTTCAGCAAATACTGAACAAAATATTTTAAATTAAGAAACGTTTAGAATATTTTTTGCACATCCAGGTTTGATAGAGATAATCATCATACATGAGAAAAAAATGAAATCAGATCTTAAACTTTTAGAAAATATTCTTTACGAATAAATTTTCAGAAGCACAAATGACCGAAAATAAATGTGAGTTATTATAATTCAAGTGATAGTAAATAAATTGTATACTTTTTGCATAATTTCTTCCCTGTAAATAAATACTTAGTCAGATAACAAATCAAATTTGTTGTTTCAACATTCATTATATTTCTTATTGTAAATGTTTACTATGTGAACGCGACGGTAATATATAAAGTTTCAATAGATAATTTTCAGGATATTGTACGATACTTTGAACAGAATGCTAAAAAAGAATTGCATTTTACTTGATTAATATAAATCTGAAGTCAGCTGTAAAGATAGAAGATTAAAAGAACACTTTAATTATGTCGTCAACTTAAAAATATTTTGATTTTTATTTATCCAACAAATAAAGCACAAATTAAATTTAAACTGCGGGAAAAAAAATCGGACATTTTCCTATCTCCCATTCTACTGGGCCGATTGAAACGAATGACGAAATTCAACTTTTTTCCATGTCTCGAAAGCTCGACCTAGAATATGTATTAGATTTACATATAGCGTTGTTTTAATATAGGTATTTTGACACAAAATTGTACTTTTTCTGATATTACATGCCAATTTTTCCATACTTCGTTTCTACGCCTTAAATTATGCCAAACTGGCGATTTTTGTAAAAATCGCAGGAGTAGTTTTTAAAAAATTATCGTTCAAAATTTTAGCTCCTCAGTCTTAATTGAATTTAATATAAATTTATTAATATCTCTTTTTTTAATACATGTATTTGATTCTTCCTTTCATATTTCGATATTTAGGGTCATTGCAATTAAAATTCACCAATATTTTATGATTTATTTTTTTAAATTTGTGCTTTTAAATAATTTTTATATATTTTTCGAAAAACATTTTGAATTTTCGCCATAGTTTAAAATTAGATGTATTTCTAAACATACCTGCAGAAATCGGAGTTTTTTATTCAATATTTCATAAGATATACGACAAATTACATTTTGGCGCGCTTTGAAATTTGGCGCAATTATTATACACAATAATAACGAAAATATGTTTTACGCACTTTGTTAAAATTATTAGCCCAAAGGACCTTAGCACAAAAGGTGTATTAATTCTGTTTTGGCATTTTGCGTCGATTAACGTTTCAAACTGTTGCCACCAAATATTGCAGCCCTGTATTATATTTAAAGGAATTAAATAATAAAGAATCTGCATAATATATGCATGTTTCTAGCACTGTGATAAAACAACGGTATCTAGAGCCATCAAATTTTGAATAACGTAATTCTTCACCGAATATAGGCATCTCAAAGTCCTAATTTTTTGGAATTTGGAAATTGTTTTATTATCTATTTCGTATTTGGTCACACATTAAAGAATTTTTGATTAACAAACTCAACGGTTTCAAAGGGAGGAATGCCAGCACTGTAAGGAAACAAAAAGCATTTTAGACTGTGTATCTGAAATTCTAAAGATATCCTCATTTTAAAATTATATTGCGATATTGCTGTTGAATTTAATTTTATAGTTCAATTGCGAAGAACATAACATTTAATAAATAAAGGTGACGCTCAAAACGTTAAAAAACTCCCATTTGGGACTAATGCAAAATCTGAAAGCTTTCAAATTTTTTTTTAAAGTTTTTTTGAAAGTGTGAACGATGATTTTTTCCGCTCATGGACAATGAGAAAATAGAAAGAAAAATAGGTTGCTATAAATTAAGAAGTCGCCAAGCAATTCTTGGCGAAAACTGAAAATCCGTTAAGATAAATTTTTAAATTTCTCCATAAATTTCGCAGCAAAATATATAAAATTCAATACCTAGGCATAATTTGAGTTGTAGAGTCTCAATATGGAAAAACGTTCGTATGTCATTTAAAAAAAAGTCCGTTTTTGTATCATAATACCTATGTTAGAACAACTCTATATATAAATCTAATATATATCCTTAAATAGCGCTTTCAGGACATGAAAAACGCAATTTGAATTACGTCAATCGGCCCAGTTGAACGGGAGACATAGAACTGTTCGATTATTTTTTCGCAGTGTATAAAAAATTAAAACTTAACTTCAAAGAATTCATCCAAACATAATACATACAAAACAGAATAACAAAAAAATACCTTATTACAAATAATATGACAATTAATATTTGCGTAGAAATATTTTAATTAAAAATAATGTTACGAATTTTGTGTATATATATATATAAAGGATTTTATGAAATTATTTGTAAAATATGCGCATTTCTTTTATAAGCTTCGCTGGAAAAGTAAAGCTATAGGGCAAGCCGTTTAATCTTGAGGTGTTCATGTCAAATTGATGAGATAGTCATTTACAGTTACTTTTACATAAGGCCTAAATTTTGATAATTTCTCGCCACATTGGGTGACAAAAAAATTGTCGCCAAAACCATTGCTAGCTTTTCGATTCCAAAGATAGTCATCTACTTCAGTGTTAAATGGCCTTGCTCCTGTAGGCTTATTTTTCCTCTTGAAACCTTTCATATTATAATGCACAATAGTTATTACTAGAATTTTCCATATAACTAAAATTCACTAAATTCTTTGCATACATATGAAATTCGTAACAGTATCCCTAATATGAAAGTAAATCAAATATGATATATCACATGGGCTTTCGACCGCGCCTCGTGGCCTGGGATACTTATTTTTTTAAGGAAATCAGGCATTCCGTGTAATATTTTCCTTCTTATTAAAGATTTTCTGCATGACAGATTTGTATTGATTTCCCTTGGCCATGTTTCTTCCTCCCCCACTTTGGAAAAAGGTTGCCCTCAAGGCTCGGTTTCTGGACCTTTACTGTGGAATTTAATGATTAATAATAATTTACTGTGAAAGTTAGTAATTGTTTAGTGAAGATAAATTCTGTGTCAATTAAAAAATGCCAAGATGTGAGTGTGTGAAATAACGCGTTCGTAGTGACCGCTTAAGACGTCTACTTCTAAAAGCAAGCATGTATCTTAGACTACACAAAATGCTGTTATTTAGCATCACTTCTCTAAGGTCACCCGTTTTAGAGAAAACCAAATTATGTTGGACAGAGGGTGATGTAATAGAAGTTCCTTTTTATTGCGAAATCATGGTATGACAATAATTCAAGAATGTACAGACCAGACTGAACCAGACTGAAAAGCACTTTTCTCTGTAATTAGAAATAATACAATTGAAAAAAATGAAAATTAATTCAAATCTGAAAGCTTTCAGATTATAAAGATCTCACAAAATTATTTGTTGGGATTTTTTACGCTCTCGCTGTGCTCGCAGTCTACCAGCCTTCTGTTGCAATTTATACTTTTAACACACTACGTATCGGCTTTATTATTTAGCATCATTTTCTTTTCACTTATGCCGTATACGATTCAGAAGCAAAATTATAAAATATTTAAAAAACGGCAAATCTTCAAAATTTCTGACATACAATCCCACACGCTGGAGATGAAAATATTTATCTCCAGCATATGCATTCCTTAAAGTGTTGCCACTGCTAACTTTCAAATCGTTGAGTTTGTTGACCAAAAATTCATTCAAGTTTTATAAAATATGAAATATAAAACTCGAAGTTAGAAATTTGCACTTCCAGGGAGAGTGTCCGGGTGGAGGACTACATTATTCAAAATTTGATGGCTCTAGGTAACGCAGTCTTTTCCCACTGCAAGGAACATACATAGATACACTCAGATTTTTGTTATTTAATTTGTTTAAAAATGATGCCGTGCGGTAACATTTGGTGGCGACAGTTTGAAATGTGTCACAGTCGTTTAAAGTGGGCTGCGACGCAAAATTCCGCTTCGAGACTAATATCCCAATCGGGTAACACTCTTCTGGACCGCCCAGCCGGGATAGCAGTTAGCGACGCTGACTGCAGTGCTGATGGCTCAGGCACGAATCCCGGAGAAGACATAGATGTTTGTAAATGTATAGTGTCTGTGCGGCATGAGGGCACTCTAAATATGCGGCGCGCCGAAATTCCTCTCGAGAGGTTGGTGTTAGGAGAAGAGTGGTAGCAGACCATCGGACTCATCTCCTCGTGTTGCTCTACATCAAAACTGGGGGTGCAACTGAGCAAAGTCGTACTGTTCCCTCTGTGGCGCTCAATCCGTTTGCTAACTATAAAATTTTCGTGGACTTTATATGATGTTACTGTTAAACAAGTGAGATAAAACTCAACAACAACAACAAACCTTTTCAGCTAAAAAGCTCTTGCGTACGAAAAATATTTTAAACAATTTTTGAAGGTAAATCCTCAAATAGTTATGGTAATTTTTGTTTTAAATCTTCAATAAATTTTATTGAATACTTTTGCATCGCGTATCCAGTTGCCTCTTAAAAAGGCGCTGTTATTTCTCAGAGCTATCGGTATTTACCAATTTCAGTCACTTATCAGATAATTTAGAAGGAGGAAAACTTTAATTATACGCAACTAAACTAATGTAAAATGTCTAGAATTATTTTAAGCTCTTTAAAAATATAGTCTCAGTAACCCTGTCTAAGACTACCGCCCACGTTTCTGTATGATGTTGGTGTTCGGTGAAGGTGGTCCTCTTAGGAGATGATATTCAATATCAATGTTATTTTATGTTCTGAGAAATACCGCCATTTCCAATAAGTAATCAGCCTTGAAAAGTGGGTGACGTATAATGGCGTGTTCATGACAGAACTCCTAACTCTTTTTAGATTCCTAATAAAATTCTACATGTGTACTGTTTGAATATTTGGAGTTTTTTAGTAATTAGACTTAAGTTTGTGGTCAGTCGTAATGAGAAATAAATTATATAAATAATGTTAATTTTTTTAATATAAATTCTATATGAAAATTAAAGAATGTATATATACACTAATGTTTGTGAAAAATGTAACACTATGAAGGAATTGTCGGAAATGAATGAAACTTATTCCACATATTAATGATAGTAGCACAAATAAACGATCAAATTCAGAGGATCAAAAAACGAAATGAACTTCAAGTGTCCGCCATGCCAAGCGATGAGGCCTGTACATGACGTTGAATTAAATCGTATAGGTTCTGAATGTAATCAGGTAGAATAGCATTTCATATGTATTCGACTTGACGCCAATGTTCAGTTTTAGTATGTGCCCAGCAGCTGTACGAGAGAGTGGCCGACCGATGAAATCTCAGACATGTTCAATGGGCGACATATCCTGGGAGACCATGGAAGGGAGCGAAATCTGTTGTACTCTAAATTAGGCTTGCGCAGCCTGAGAAACATGTGCACGAGCATTATCCTGTTGAAATACAACACCCAAAATGCTTCAAAGAATAAAGAGGACCTCTGGCTCCACAACTTCAGTTATGTAGCGATCACAGCTGGGGTTTCCTGCGATGTGCACTAGATGGGTTCGACAATTATCCCCAATAGCTCACCGCACCTTAATGCCAGGCGTTCGTGAAGTATGATACTGGATAACACACTGTGGAAGCAGACGCAGCAGTATTTCTTTGTTGAAGTTTGTAAAGAACACTTGTTTAAATTTGTTTAATTTTTAGATGAAATTATATTTAGTATTGTTGTGTGCGTAAGGGCTCGTATTGCACTGAATGCACAAGTCTATAAAATTTAATAAAATTTATTCTTATCCCGTGAAATAAAACAAAATGCTGAAATTTCCTCGGAGATATTCTTACAATATCGCAATATCTCACAGTAGTTATATTTTTAACTACTGAAATACAAATAGAACTTAATTCAAAACGCAGAGAAAGCTAATCCGGTCTCACCGCGAATTCGCTACAATCAATAACAGCACTAAGTAAACAACTCATAAACAACTGAATTGAAATATTTTCCTCCCGCTTTATAAGCATTTTAATCATGCACGAGACTAGAAAGTTCTGGTAATTTTTTGTCGAGTATTCTGGAAAGCAAAAACAATTAAGAGATATCTATTTATTTAATGCGCGTGCTCCTATATTTTAAATTTTCCGGGGTACCTTTCTCTTCAAATAAGTCTCGTGCTGCATTGCAAAGGGATATAAAACAATTTTAATTGCAGTTTTACTAAAAATAGCTAAATAAATACAAAATCAGGAACAGTATTAAATAGACATCAATATTAAATCTAGCAATAAATAGCAAAAAGAAATACATGTAAGCGTATATTCTTCTTCAAAACCAATAACAGTTACAGCAGCTGATTAAATATTACAGTAAAACATGCAATAATTAAAATGATATATTCAATTCAAAGTAATTTAAATTCACTGCATATCTTAAAAACAATCGCGTTTGTGTTAGAATATTCATATATAACGAATATAAAATGAATAAGGATTAAAAATTTTGAAAATTTATTTTTTAAGCAGTATACGTTATCTCAGACTTGGCACTTATGTTTTATGCAGTTTACGTTATTACTTAGCAGACTTAGCATTTATTTTTTAAACTAAATATTTTATCACTGGCAATTTTAAAATAACAAAAGAACAGTGGCCAAGTATGGAACGCTAAATAAGAGTAATTTAAAACATGAAATCTAAAAACGCAGCCTGATTCATTACGGATTATATAGTAGTTTGAAAATGGAACAATATAAAAGAATGAATTCTTTATAGACCTTTTAAAGAAATCGTTTATTCAAAATATTTATTCTGACACTTAGTATCCAGTCCTTGTTCAAACATGGGGTCTTTGATACCCGGATGTACATACCAGACAAGAATTCAGATGAACGGTGGGTGATCCTCTGAGAAGTCTGGAAACAAGTAGCAGCTCACTGTCCGCTATCTAATCTCTACAAGCGTGTTCGCCATTCATCAAAATCGCTCTGGCTACCCAGCAGTCCATTAATCTCTTTCCGGAAGCAAGATGTCAGGCAGCGATGATGTCCGTGATGAATTATGTTAATGATCGCTTCTGACTGTGAAAGGGGATATTTTTGGTATAAGTCTTAAGGAACTAACTGATTGAGAGGCTGAGAATATAGACAGAGATCGTATCAAGACAAACAAAGAAAGTTTATCAATCCAAGGTGTAAATATTAGCACTAAGTAGGAAAGAAAAATATTGGTATGTTTTACTCCACATAAGAAGAATATATAGAAGATGAACTATTTCTTAACTTGCACAGCAACTGCGGACTTATCGGCAGCTTCAGATTCTGAAGGACGTTTAGTTATTGCTTTCGACGACATTTTTCAACCTGTTTATAGGTAAGGAATTCGAAAAAATGTAGACCTGAAATTTGTGTCTCATTATTTAAGCAAGCCCTTTTGTAAAGTTTGCGAGTGATGATGATATGAGTTCGACAATAAATTTAATACTGATGAGAAATTAGTTTCAGATCCTATTTTCCCACTCGTGATAAAAGCATATGAAAAGAAATTTTCTAGCAAAGTCAGTGTTTGACTAACATAATCAATTAGGTGTAGAGATGTAACATCGAATGTTTCATATGTATTTGACTACAACAAGTAACTTATTAAAACACGAAATTCAACGAAAAATCTCATTTTTGAAGTTACATAAAAATTACAATTTGCTTAATCAAATGAAATCCCTGACATATTGTACAAGAGATTGCCCAAACGCCAAATGTGTACTTATTAACCTTTCACTGCATTTGTCAGTCATGTGGAAAGGTAAAGAAGGTCGACAAGATGGCGCCGCACGAACTCGATGATGAAAATACAGGCGATAAGTGACCAGTTTCAAAATGTTTTACGTCAAGGTCGTGGCTGCGGAAACTTCCTCAAACCTCAAAAACTTCCTTTATAAGCTGTGAAACATTATTTGATATCGCCTTTAATAAGTTCCCATGTTTTAACATACATTTATTTATAAAAACCTGTAAAAATTTTCACGGAAGCAATTCTGAGAGGGAACTAAATTTACCTACTTTCAGAAATTATCTTCCATCACTAGGAAATAACTATTTCTAATTTTTTAGCAATCTAGATAAGGTTCTAACAAATCAGTGTCTACGATTTCATTAGTAATATCATTTTATACAACTTAGGTTCCTGATTGGGTTGCAGTTTATATCTATAAATTATTAGCAAGTGCTGCAAGACTTGCTTGATTCAGTTACAGATATTCGTAGCAGAGGGAAGTAAGCAGACTCTGACTTTCAGAACTGTTTTCCTGATTCCAAGATGCGTGAAAATGGCGCATTGTGCAGCTCTCGCAAAATAATTAGTCTTAAACTCGTTGGGGTAACCAGTCGTAATATATTGTTTTATTTATTCCCTTTTAAGAAACAAAAATGTCATTTATGACTTCATAACTCGCGGCTCTATCCCTTATCCCCATGGTATGATGTTAGAAATGATCAGGATTTAGACATAAATATTTTTCCAATCTGGGTCCACCTCTCTCTCTGCTATTATTGTCTCTTCCACGTATGAAATCTTTTATGTTAGAATGGCACACCTTATTTCTTCGTCATACATCGCCACAACATTTTCTTTCCATGGGATATGTTTCATTTTCAAATTATTGTCTTTTAATTTAAGAGCCCATCTTACCAGTTTCGGAGATAAATTCTTACTGGTCTACAGATATGTTATTGCCGCATGATCCTTGCAAACACTAACCGGTCCTTGATAAACATACTCTAAATCTCTAAATAGCTAAAAGGGCCGTGCTTCTTTCGCTTAAGCAATATGATTTCTTTGAATTTGGTTAATCCTTTTGCTAAAATAAAGTACCCGTTGTCCTTCTTGCATAAGAAAAGCTCCTACCCGAAAATCAGATGCATCAACTGCAACTTTCTCTTTAAGTCCTATTTCAAAAAATACCTAATGTCTCTACAAATTATAAAATTGCCAATTGTAACATTTGGTGAAGCATCTCGGTAGTCCATACTATACAAATCTGAATGTTTCTACATTAATTAGCTTCATGCTGTCTCGCAAAACGTTTTCCATATTGTATTTCAGGAGCATAAGTATAAGCTCAAATATCAAATCTATAAACTGAGCTTTCTGTGCATTTTCATCGTGCTAACTGTATGGGATCTGTTAAACTATTTCAACTGAAAGGCACTGCAAGATTTTTAAAATATTACAAGTGAAAATATGCGTTTATTTCAGGAACATACGAAATCTTACAGACTTGCGTTGACATCCGAACGAGATTTGTACTACAATATCGGTTTGCTTCGAAGGAGGATCAACGGCTTAGAGAGGCAGCGTATATATGACAAGGAATGAATGTTGATATAAATTCTAACTTCCTTATTCAAGTATTTCGAATGGAAAGGTTAGAGAGCTGATGTTCCTTCAGATGATAGACACTTTTAGTCCTAGATAGCACTTACAAGTAGTTTTAATTTTTTACAAAAAAGATGTTTTCCGTATTCTTACTGGAATTGAATGGTAGATTTTTCATGGCTGCAGCAAAAATTAGGTTTCTTAAAATAATTTACATTTTAAGATCTTGCAAATGCAACACATTTACCTCGAAACATTTTAAGCTTTATATTTTGACTATGCAAACAATTATTATTACTAAAAATATATAAAAAAATAAGGAAATATTTTAATCAAGTTAAACAGTTTAGTATCCTAAAAAGTAGCAGTTTTTACTTCAATATACATATCTGTAAGTTTTAATATAAAAGATAAAATTTAAATGAAATTATTTACTTTGAGTTGCTAGTAATGTTCTTATCCGTTTGTAATTTAAGGAAAAACCTCTTCACTTTTGCTTCTGTATGGAAATATAATAGTATATGGCATAATGCAACATAAGAGTATCTCTGATACATCTTTGTTCGCGGTTATAGTGAAGTATCACCTAACGAGCTTACATGCAATGCAAAGCACTCGTTAAGCGAAACATTTTTTTTTCATAGGAATTAATTAAAATATCATAATGCATTCCATTCCAAAACGATATAAGCAAATTTATTATGATGTAATTTATTATTTGTAATGGACAAATAATAAATTATTTATTCGCATTTTATCGCATTATTTATATTCGCATCCGTTTTTATAAGAAAGTTATCTAGAGACATACATTTCTCTCTATGCTTCAAAATTTCATAAAAGTATACACAGTTATATTATTCAATAAATCTGTAATATGCACAGTTACTGCTTTAATGCCACAGTTTCCCATGCTTTCAGAATCTTCCCCATTTCACTGGCAGGTTGTTGCTCTGCTAATGTGATTATCCGCTTCTCTCCTAACGAAATCTCCTCCACAGCTTCTTATTGCTATATAGAACGCAGCTCCATAAGTTCTTTGGTGGACAGCTCCTGGCAATGCTCTTCAACTAGCTCATCGATGCCATTGCTATCCAAACGCTGATCCCATAATATTGGCCAGAGACCCAATATCGTCTATTATAGACTCCGAGTACCGGTTCCTTCAATTATTTCCAAGCAACGTTTGAAGGACGCTTTAGTTTTCAGCTTTTTAAAATTAGAAATAATCTGCTAGTCCATGGCTGGAGTAAAAAAGTAGTGTTGGGAGGCAGGAATCGGATCTTAATGAATTTAAATTCTTCAAGGAAGTCATCTTCCAAACCTGAAGAAAGTGTAGGATAATAGTCGATAACAAGAGACGGACGGAGTGACATATTTGGCTCAAACAGATATTTTTTATAAACGGGCCAACTCACGGGCTAACCAAGCCTTATTATTGGACCTCCACATACCACTTAACCTGCTGTTCAGGATTTTATATTTCTTGAAGTTTCGTGTATTATCCGAATGACAAATCGGTAGTAGTTTAAGTCTTATATATCCGCTTGCACTTGCGCAAAGTAAAAGCAAGAGACGGTCCTTCATTGGCTTGTGTCCTGGCATTGCATTCTGCTCTGCTATAATGCAAGTTCGCATCAGCATTTTTCCCAAAAAAGACATTTTCCATCTTAATTGAAAACCTGTTGTAGAAGATAACGCTCAGAATTCACAAGCTCCTTGAATACGCCAGTGAAGTTCTCGGCTGCCTTTATGTTTAAGTTTCTCTTCTTCGCCACGTCTTACAACGGTAAGGATGCCGATTCTTATCTTAAATTTTCGAACCAATATTGGCTTACCTTTAATGCTTAATCTTTGGTCGCTGTTGATCCTGACGTTCTCTTAATATTGTTGGCAAAAATTATTTTTGCCTACAAATATTTTCATTAACATTGTCGTCCTGCATTTGATTATCGGATTCATATGGAAAGGAAGTTTTCAACATCTTCAAGAATACGTGGCCGGTGTGTAGAAATTTTTGCGGTGCACTTTGAAGCATTAATCTCGTTAAATCGTATCCTTGTTTTTGAGTATAGTGTAAATCGTTGATGTAGATCGACTGTATGTTCGTGCTAGGTGGTCCATCTTCACACCTCGTCCTCGCTTCTCAATAATTTATCATTTGATTTCTACTATGACCATTTTCTCTCTTACCTTTGTCTTTTTGCGGTATTTGTTTTGGTGACAAAGGTGTACGCATGCTTAAAGTTTTCAGAAAAATGCACAATAATGTGCCTGAATAGAGCTTTAAAATTAAAGTTAAGATGCTAGCTGAACGACCGCTAGATTAATAGCTGAGATGCAGATTGGATCCTACATGGGACGTCACGATGTCTTCACTCGTTCTGCAAAGCATCTCTTTTTAAGCGAGTTATTTTTTACATTTTGGTTTGATTCTAATGCGAATCATTTGTTACAGGAGGTGCTGTTGAAACGAGGTTTGATTTTATCTTCTTCATAACTTCAAATACGTGCTCATTTTTCTGATTTGAATTGTTTCTGTGACCAAATTCAATTGCATTTGGTGAGCTTATTATAATATCAGGACTCATATTTCTTTTTATCTGTTTGGCTGACATGTTTGCAGTCGACATAGTTTGTAGTCAACTCACTGTCCTAGTGTAGCAAAGACGACAAGATGAGAAGGGTTAAAACTACTCTTTATTTTCCACGTTTTCACAGTCGCTTCCGCACTTCGGGGTAAAAAGACAACCAATATAAGACTACTAACTGACTAAAATTTAAATAAGAGATAACTTTTAATATTTTACATAGATGACTAACACTAAAACTGGCCTTTTAAATTACTACGTCTGTAGTAAGCAGACTGCAGAAGACTACAATACATCTTTCAAGAGGATTAAAACCTCTGGCCTTAGAGGCGCACAGTAACTGATGGCAAGCTCGCGTGAAGACTCGAGGCAAAATGGATCACTCACTGTCCTTCTACTACGCTCTTGGCAAAAAACAGCAACTTAAATACTTAAGGGCAGCAAGTACAATTTGCATAAACATATTCACGCGTTAATTCTGGCCAGAAGTGGAAAATAAGAGATGAGAGTAAAGTTTTAAAATAAAATAAACGTTAGTCAAACTTAAATTCCTTACAATAAGAGAAATAATTGCAACTCTTAGATTCATGCATCCTGATAATGGTAATATTTATTTTGATAATCATTTCCATTTTGAGTGACTGGGCCGATGGACGAAATTCAAATTTCATTTTTCATGTCTCGAAAGAGCGACTTAGGATATGTATTAGATTTATATATAGCATTATTGTAACATACGTATTTTGGCACTAAATCGAACTTTTTCTGAAATAATATGCCCATTTTTATCCATATTTCGATTCTATAAATTAAATTACTCTTAGATATTAAATTTGGTATTTTCTGGTCAGAAGTTTATGGAGAAATTTAAAAATTTATCTTGGCGTATTTATTTTTCAATTTGCAGCAAGAATAATTCACTTTGCGGAATCGTTAATTTATAGTAACCTACTTACTTTCCTTTTTATTTCATTGATGCACGAGGGACAAAAATGGTCCATCGTCCATTTTTTCTAATAATTTTAACAAAATTGTGCAAAACCACATTTTCGTTATGATGTTAAAAAGTTATAGACCATAATACAAAAATGTTTTCGAAAAATTTATAAAGAATATTTAAAAATACAAATTTTTAAAATAAATCATAAAAATGTGTGAAATATATTTGGAAATGTTAAGTTTAATAAGTTTAATAATGTTTAAAATGTTAAGTTTAATAAAAAGGATGCATTAATAAATATATATCAAATACAATTAACAATGAGGAGCTAAAATTTTAAGATCTAATTTTTAAAAAGGTACTCGTCCGATTTTTACAAACTTGGCAGTTTCGTATAATTTGAGTCCTAGAACTGAAATATGAAAAGACATTGGCATGTCATTTCAGAAAAAGTCCGATTTTGTGTCAGAATATCTACATTAAACAATGCTATATATAAATCTAATACTTGTACTAAGTCGAGCTTTCGAGACATGAAAAACGCAAGTTGAATTTCGTGAATCGGCCCAGTGGAAAGAGAGACGTTCCCCATTTTTTTCTTCGTGCAGTGTACATCCAGGTTTATCCAAGTTATTTCCTGTAGGTCTACAACTTATCAGTATGCTATCATAAATTATTTTATCATCATTTCATATGCCGTGTTATCAGTATACGTACACTGCTGTTCAAAATAACAGGGCATTGGCAGAAATAAAGCACAATTAATCATTACAAAAGAATGATTGAAAACAATTTCTGCAAAAGCATTATTTAAAATAAATTATCGCTTTTTCGAATTGTTTAATGTCGAAATATCGAACTGAAAGTCAAACTTATACGAATTTGATAAATATGGAAAATGATCTGCCTTTTTTTCGCAAGTGATCTTTCTTTAGTACAGCCATCTCGAACAAAAATACATAGCTCACATTTTATTCAAGACAGTTTGCTAATTTGTTGCTCAGGATGCTACAGTTCTGAAAGTTCGCTTCTCAGTTCATAGATGGTTCCCAACAGAGGCATTTTGTATTCTGTAATTCAGAGATCTAAGGCATCCGTACCTATTCAATAAGCCTCAAATCTGTAGCTGGTACTGAAATAGTATTTTCTGTTTTCTAAATATATCAGGACTTAGTGTTCTGTGCATCATTTTTGGAAACATAAATACAGTCTGTAATCGGGTTCTTAACCTAAAGTTCTAAGTCCTGAACTGGAACAGGGAGCGGAAGGTACGCTATGTTCTGGTGTAGATACTGTATTGGCGAATAACTTCACGTGAAGGGATTTAAAATCCTCTTTTATTAAATCACTATTAATAACAAACTTCCCAACTCGGGAGAGATACAGAAAGTAAATGACCGCACTTGGGTCGAACTGAACAATCAAATAAATTTAAATACTAAACCTAAAAATAGAAATTAAATCAAACTTTGCTTCGCAGAGCAATTCGCGGAGATTGGCCTCTACCTAAAAGGGTGCGTGGCAAGATATACTAAATACTAACGCACTTCAAATTGTTTTACAATGCAATCACGTAGTAAGTACTATGGCTTATAAATTTAAACTGCTAACTGTCAGACGAACGTTGAGCGGCGTGACCGTGATCTGAGGCTAAGCTCTCACACACCGAGAGGTTTCTACCTCTGGCTTAAATAGTACTTGGCTGTACTTCAAAATTAGCATAAGCTGAAAACGCGCGCTTCTTCTGACGGGAAGTTGAAGCAGAGAGGAGATAGACAGATTTAACTTAAAATAAAACTTGGTTAGTTTAACTAAAACCTTACATACTTCCCGCCAGAATTGCGATAGTTAAACTACTTTGGTCCAAACGGACCATGTTGAAACTCGCAATTCTAAAATAGTCAAAATTTAACTGTTCTAAACTTAGGCCAACTCTTACAAGGCAATATATGTTTGTGAAAAATACAGACGAAATATTCTTGAACAACAGTCTTCAATATTTGTTCTCCTCTAAGAGTCTTACTCCTTCCAGCAAAATCTGGAAGGAAAATAATTTTAGTACGACATCATAACAGAGTAATTCTAGGTGGTACAAATCCTTATTTTTACCTGTGTAAATTCGCACACATACATTATCATTCAAGCACAATTAAATTCTTCCCCCAATGCTCTCTCACCGGTGTTGGATGCAAAGCAAACCGCCATTGCGGGTTTTTTGTGTTCGGGGGTGTTCAACTCTTCCACCTACGATCGACTAACATTAGTTAGAACTTGACATACGAGACCTGAAAAAACGCCCTATAACCAGCTAATCCTAAGGTTCTCACTAGCTTTATGTCTAACACTTTAAGTGTATTTGGTGGAGAGCCTAATTAACACTTGCATTCTAAAATAGTCAATCTTTAACTTTTCATGCATACAAATTCGCAGTTTGCACACAACATTCACATTAATATTGCACTTAACGTGCATTGCTAGCATAATATTATTTGTTACATTTCATAACACATTAACAATTTCATAGCAATCCTGAAATGCAAATAGAGGTTAAATTTCTAAGCTTACAGCAAGTGCTTCCTATTCCTTTTTCAAGGTACTTTCTTGAAATATCAAATTACATTGGAATAATAGTCCACAGACTAAATCGTGTTTTTCAATTTTCCGATTTTCATTCTAGACATTTTACAAGTCTTTCGACAAAGCGTCATACAAAATCATTTAGTTAACATTTTCTTTTCAGCAATTCATTGCTTTTACAGAATTAATCTATTTACAAAACATTAAGTGATTTTAAATCTTTGAAAATTACAATTTCTTTTAACAAAACATTTTACTTTCCATATGAGGACTTATCGCTCACTTGGCGTAAAAGTCAACCTCGCTTGAGGTAAAATCAGCCCTGCAACTTGCAGTATACTCAAAAATTAACTAAACTTTTGAATACGAAATTGTACTTATCTTATTATGATCGTCCATCCTTTTCTTGGCCCAATCTTTAAAACTTGAGTAAGTTGTGGCCTGGTTCAGTTTCCTCGTTTTTCGTTGTTCTTTCGGAGCCTGCTCGTCTCTTTTTCTTTTGAAATTCCGTCGTTGTATCCTCGGCAATTTCCTTTGTAGAGGAGGTTGCTCCGCTGGACGTTTGGTGGACTGGGCCCTTCTCTCCTGGTTCCTTGTTCGTTGCTTGTCCTGGTTCCTGCTGCATTCCGGAAGTTGATTCTCAGGCTGCAATCGACGTTTCTTGCTTCTCAGGCACCTGTCTGTTGATTCCACAGTTCTTTTGGATACATTGGGCTTTCCTTGCCCGTTCTGCTTTCTTCTCTTTGTACGCTCGTAAGACCGTTCGTCGCTCTGGTCACCTGCATCGTGAGACTTTCTTTTGAAACCACCTTTTTTGTTCTTATTTCTACTTCGTTGAGGGGGAGCTTTCTTTTTCTGACTTTTCGATGCCGTTGTAGCTGGTTCCTACTGTATTCGCTGAAGTACATCTTCCTGGCTAGTCGATTGCCTCGGATCCTGAAACAAATCTTTAAATATTGGCATTTTATTTCTATTATAGTAGGGCTTGATTTGATCCACATTCGCTTTCACTGTGTTACCATCATTTCTTTTTAATATAACCACTGCCCC
>KK119869.1:9002-50226 GCA_000611955.2 Stegodyphus mimosarum
TTTTTTTTTTTTTTTTTTTTTTTTTTTTTTACTTTCTTATACGAAGTAAAGGAAGTGCTGTAATCGTGAAAAATTCGGGGTATCATATTTCAACCGAGATATTCATTTTGACTGTTTTCTTGTGGGGATGTCTGTACGAACGAACAGAGTAAAGGACTCTTTTTTTCCAAAACGGAATGTAAAATGGATTTTTTTTGTGACGCCTGTACGTACGTACATGTACCTCGCATAACTCAAAAAAGATTTGCCATAGAATGTTGAAATATTGTACACTCATGGACAAAAAAATTAGCGCACCAAGAAGGAGTCGTCAAAATGAAACGAAATTTTACATACCTAATGACTACTTTGATATAAGTAAATAATAAGGAAATCAAAGAAAAAGGATAATTTATTTCAGAGAAAAAGGCAGAAGAACGGAGGAGTTAATACTCCGTTGGACCCCCTCTAGCGCGAATGCATGATGCGATACGATCGGGCATTAAGTCATACAAGTTCTGTATGATGTCTTGAGACATTTCGTTCCATATTTGCTGTAACCTTGCCTCTAGTTCGTTCAAACTCGTGGGATGCCCAACTCGTCGTCCCAAATGATCCCAGATATGCTTGATTGGAGACAAATCTGGGGATTGGACAGGCCAAGGTAGGGTAGTAACAGTGCGGAGACAGTCTTGTGACACCCTTGCCGTATGAGGCCGAGCATTGTCTTGTTGAAAAATGGCTCCTGGGAGCCGTTGCATGAGTGGCAACACATGTGGTTGTAGGATTTCATGAACATATCGCTGGGCTGTCTTGGTGCCACGGAACAATACTAGGGATGACCGTGTATTGTAAGCAATGGCACCCCATACCATCACACCAGCTGTGGGAGCGATGTGTCGCTGTACAGCAAAGGCAGGATTGAGACGTTCACCACGGGCTCTCTACACACGAACACGATTGTCATCACTGCCGAGATTGAATCTCGATTCGTCGCTAAAGACGACCTGGTTCCATTCCGCTGCAGTCCAGTTTCCTCGTGCTCGACACCACTCCAAACGAAGGCGTCGATGGGTGGGCATCAAGGACAGCACACGTAATGGGTGCCGCGATACCAATTGTCCTTCCGCCAGGCGCCTTCGTATGGTTCGAGAAGACACAGGGGCCCCTAGTGAAGGTGCTACCTGTGCCTGGATGGCGGCCGATGAAGCAGTTGGCTGTACGCGTGCATTTCTTACGATGTGGCGGTCTTCTCGACGACTGGTCTGTCGAGGGCGTCCTGAGCCTGGTCTTCGTGTACATGACATCTCTCGGGTCCACTGGTCCCAACACCTCCTCACAACACAATCAGAGCGGCCTAATTGACGAGCTACTCGCCTAGCTGACCACCCAGCTTCCATCATCCCGACGATTCTCCCCCTCTCAAACTGCGACAACTGCTCATATTGTCTTCAAACACGGCGTAATGGCATGTCTACCTCAGCTCTTCCTTTGTAAATGATTCAGCACACTCAAACAAAGCTTTGGTTACCTGTTTTATACTCCCCAGAGTACGACGTTCAACGCCCTCTACCGGCTATACGTAATGCGCAATCACGCTGCATTTCTAATCATTTACATATCTCCCCGACATGTACCTTCATTGCAAGTTTCGTTACGATCCCGCAATTATTTCTTGGTGCGCTAATTTTTTTGTCCATGAGTGTATATGGAACTGCTGTAACATCTGCTTGTGCTTCTCCCTTTTTTATTGCAATCGGCAGTACCAAACATATATATGTGGTAAAAAGTGAGAAAAGATGTAGCAATGTAGTTTGGCGTAGAACATAGATCCATATTGAAGAAGAAGAATTTAGGAAACTTGGAAGTCGAGGCGGATTAAATTCCATTTTTTTTTTTTTAAATTGACTTTTGTGGACACAATTCACTTGGTACTCCGATCATGCCTAATTCCAGGACATTTACATTTTTGAATACTATTGCGATAGGAAGAGAGCACAGCAAAAAAGCGTCCAAGCACAGAGATAAAGCGTAGTGCGCATTTATCCATTACCGTCAAGAGGAAGGTTTCGGTTTAAGTTAGAAAAGTTTCAATTCTCAAAATCTTGAGTTCAAGTTCCCAATTAGCCACGTCATCAGCATTACGCAAGCCATGCGACAGAGATTTATCAAGAAATGACGCAGTTCAGAAATGTTATTAATTTTTTTAGAACAAAGAGGAAATTCGATTAAAAACAGTATTTATTCAAAAATGTAGAAACAGTTAAAAAAAATATTTGAAACTAAAGTAAATTTTTCATTTTTCAAGTGATATTTTTTCTGCTTTCTGGCAGACTTGGGAAAAAATGTGCATCACTTTTTGTTTTTTCGGCAAATTCTGAGCAACTTTCTTTCAGATTAATATATGTATATAATCCTTTTTTCATAAATTCAAAATAATACGTGTTTCGTTCATTTCTCCATTTAATTGCCATGACACTATTTATTTTATTTTTATTTATTACGTACTCTGCCATTTGGCACAACATGGAAAAGGAGGGATGCTCCAAGAATGACTTTTAGAGGAAACTGACTCGTATCCACGTTACACATGGGGAAAAGCATGAAAACGCCCCTTGAAAAGTAACGTACCCATAAGAAACGCTTGTTCGTCGGGACTTGAACCCCGGAATGAACTGTCAGTGTTTGACGGCTTTTACAGCTTGGCCGCTGGTGGGCATGGTTCAGGTATTTAAAACACGTAAGAAACTATTTTTGAAATATTCATGCATTTATAATCAGCACTTTTTAAAATTATGTGCCAGTTGTTATTTGATGTTGCGATCTTTTAAGGTTTTTTTGAATTAATGTTATTTCATCAAAAAGGTCATCCATATTTCAAATCCAGCTTTTCTTTTAGTTTCGAACCTTCAAAAAGTTCGACAAATTTCTGGTATGTTGGAAATAAATTACTTAACGAACTTAAGAGTTGAGGGTTTGCCAAATGTAAAATTTTTATCAAAGTGTTCTAAATAAGTAATTTCTGAAGAAAGAAATGATTTGATCTTCAAGAGTTCTTTCAGATTCTGCATTATTTAATTTTTTTAAATAGTGATGAATTTAAAGGCCAAAAAAATTTTCATCGTATCAAGATCAAACCTATTTCTTTTAAACTGGTTAGAACATTGAAAATATCTACACAAAAATTTTTACTTTCTAGTTCTTCAACGGCTGAGCTGAATATCGACATTAAATGTCGTAAAAAATATATGTATCAATAAAAAATAATAAAAATGAAAGTTTTCAGATTTTATAGTACGCCCAAAGGGACTTTTTTTACTCTATTTATTAACTGTCACGTTCTTCGCACTTCAACCCATAAAATTCAATTCAATAGCAGTATCACAAAATATTTAAAAACAGCATATGTTTAGAGGTTCCGATAGACAGTCTCGCACGCTGGAGATAAAAAAACTGTTTTTCTGTACAGTGTTGCCATTGCTAGCTTTCAAATCGTTGAATTTGTTAATAAAAAATTCGTTAAAGTTTTAGAAAAAAGGGAAATAGATAATAAAACAAATTCGGAATTCAAAATTCGGGCGTTCAAGTGCCCATGTTCGGGTGGAGGAATACGTTATTCAAAATTGGATGGCTCTAGGAACCGTCGTTTTTTCACAGTGTGAGAAACATATCCTACATGCATGCGGATTCTTCATTATTTAATTTCTTTAAATGTAATGCAGGGCGATAATATTTATATTTGATGGCAACAATTTGAAAAGTAATTCAGCCTTTTACAGTGATTTGACGCAAAACCCCGTTTCGAGACCAATAGCCCTTCTGAGCTAACGCTCTTTTGGGTTAATGAATGTTATTTCTCTTAGAAGCAGTCTAAATTCATTTTGAAGCAGTTTGAACCATTTTCATTCAGTTTCAGTTGTCAATCATTTCACTTCATTCAGTTTCACTTCAGTCAGTCATTTCATTTTATTCAGTTTCATTTAGATGCAGTCTGAATAATTGTTAAGAACAATCAGTTGTCTGCTTAAGAAATGAGCACTTAAGGGATTTTTAATTTCGAAATAAAATCCATTTTGCCTCCCCCCCTCGTTTTTTTCGGAAAAGGTCAAGGAAAGCTGATCAAAGGACTGTCCTTTGCAAAAAAGGAAGGTTGTCAACTGCAGTTATGACAGTTGTAGAGTCTCACTTGTTTTGGTAACATACGCTAAATGAAGATTCTGTCGTAGAGCTAAGCGACTTATCGTTATGTCTAGATAAGCAATCAGAAACGTACTAATGGTGTAAAAGACCCTTTTATTAAGAACTCAAATAAGAATAAATAGTTGAACTCAATAAATAAATAGTTGAACAGAAGGCACTTTCGGTGCTTACAAACCAGCCAACATTTATGGCGTGAAATGAAAAGTAGAATTGAAAATTAAAACTAAATCTTAGTTAAGCATAGTCTATGCCGAGGTAGTTAAACGCGCAAGTTGGTTCTTAGCGTATACCGGCGGGACAGCACATTCTGCAAGAATGAAACAAAGCCGTTGACAGGAATGCTGTCGTAGAATATCAACTAGTAATGTGGCCTTCAGCAGGTGGAATACGCTCTAACTAAAACAGTCTCAAAGCCCCACTTAAATACACGCGAGCTAAAATTTGCATTCTGGCAGGCAAACGGAAAGAGAGAAGTGACAGTAAAGTTCCGTAACATTAAATAACTGGTAATTAACATAAATACCTTACACAGTAGCTTCGGGGATCAAAAGCAGTACGATTTCAATTTGCGGACGGCCCCCGAGTGGAAGCGTGGTATCTTTCCGTTCGGGTCGCGTCGATATTGTGCCGCGATTGGATGAATCGCGAGCATTTTCTACGCTTTCAGTAAGTGATCATCTCGATTTTTTTTACGACCCATAGACGATCGCTCGCGAATCTGGACAATATCCACCCGCAATATATTGCACCGACTGCAATAAATAAAATAACATGAAAATAAGATCAGAACGATTTCGACCCTTTCCTCCTCAGACCGTCGCTGATTAAACGGCTATCGATGTTTTATTGCTATATTTCCGTTCCAAATAAATAAATATATCGAAAGGGGGGGGCGAAGGAACTCGTTCATCGCCGATGCTTGAAGGATGAGCAGCGAATTTTATTTTATTTCATCCACATTTTATTTTGATATCTGCGGATAAAAAATGGAAATGCCGGGAAAACTTTAAAAGGAATTGCGAATTTCTTCCTCCGTTTCTTTTCTTATTTTACCGCCCAAATTCCTCGTGTATGCATGTAGATAAGGGCGATAAAAGAGACCTTGTTTTTTATTCGCCGTCGCTTTCATAGATACTTTGTGGATAAAATGGTGGAAAAACAGTTTTGAAACCTCAGATTCTGTCGAGATAGAAAATTCAGTTAGTTCGAAGTTTTCGTTTTGTAATTGTAGTGTTTGAATACTTTCTACGACTGGCTGAAAGAACGAATCGCGAGCACAAGAGGTGCCGTTTAATGTGATCGCGGTTAATGTTATCATTCGGATATTGTTATCGAATTGATTGGCGAAATCCCTCCCCTTTCTATATGAAACTATGGAAAATACATCGCTTATTGTGATCAACAAGCCGGTTAATGTCATCAAAATATTACAGGATGAATTTCTTAAATTAATGTCACCGAATAAGATCGAAATGGAATAGAAAAAGACAGAGACATGTCACCAATTAAGGGACTCATTCGCCAAGCATCTTGATATTGATTTAAGGCAGGAATTTCCAGCAAGGCCGCTGTGGATCCCCTGAGGGCAATGATGATCAAGGGTTCTACTGGGTGTCGATAACCGAATATGCACTAGCATCGGCGTGCTCAAGATCCCATTGGTTACCAAAAAAAAAAAAAAAATATTTCTAAAATTGCTAATTATTTTTTGTTGATATTGAGATGTTATCAGTCTAGGAAGAAATAAAATAATAAGCTAAAAATTAAAAACGAAATACTTTAAACCTGTCATGCGCTATAGCTGCAGGCTTGAAGTAAAATAAAGCATCTAAAGTTAATATTAAATTGGAATCAAAGCAAGGCAGTTCCTCAATATTACTAATTGCAACCGTGTATAAGAGGTGTAACACAATATCTAAAACAATCGAAATTAAAATAAGAATTCGTAGTAGAACAAACTCGAAAAATAAAAATGCGAAAGGAAAAATATACAAAATTATAAAAATATAAAAATTAAACTAAAAATTAATCTCCTTTTACTGGAACTCCAATTCAGAATTCATCAGGGGAAAAGGAATTAACGCTTCATAAAAGTCGATTAATATGTTCCGAAAACCGAAGAAAGATTCAATGCAATTTCCATTGAAGACATTAAAATTCATATAAAACCGAAAAATCGAATCTCAAATGTACCGGAATTTTCCCTAAGAAACACTTGGAAAAAAGAATAAAACATAACATTATGCCAAATCACCTACTTCTCTACTGTGAATTCTTATTTTAATTTTGATTGGTTTAGATGTTGTGTTAAACCTCTTATGCACGGTTGCAATTATTAATATTGTTGAGGAATTGCTACGGTTGTAATTATTAATATTGTTGATGAATTGCTTTGCTTTGATTCCAATTTAATATTAACATCAGATGCTTTAAATTTATTCTAGGAAGAAATCATATAAAATAAATATAAGGGGCAAATGTATTACAACTATAATACAAGACGAGCTGAAGGAAATTGTTCAAGCACAGTCAAAACACGTAGCACGGGAAGTTTTGAAATTTAAAAGTCATCCGAAAGAAATATCCCAGAATAAAGTTAATCAACATTACTGGCTTTTCCCTCTTCTTACACAGTACTTCGTTTTAGTCAAGTCAATAATTTATTACGGAAAACAAGAAAAACGGGTTGAGTATTTTTGAACAACGTGATTTAAGAATTCAGTTAAGCAAATTTATGCCAAATATTAAAAAAATTGCGAGTCAAAACGACGAAAATTCCACGAAAAATCGTGGTGTCAAAACGCGAGGGAAAAAAATATCGTACAGAACGTCTTGGAAGAAATGACAATGAGGAGAAAATAGATCTAAAGGTAGCAGGTCTAAATCATTTTGGTAGAAAATAGAGTTGTGTAAAACATTGTCTTGCGAAATATTCTGAAAAAAAAATATTAACTGCTTTACGTAACATTAATTTCTAGTGATTTTCAGATTTTGAATGCTTAAGTGTTCTTCTTGCTTTCTCAATAAAAATTTATTAGTTAATTCGAAAATATGAAGTATAGAGCTAAAAATATTATTTATTTCTTCTTGTGCTCACGCATACTTACACAAAAATTTGGTTAAAACATTTATAGTCTGAAAACGCATGTCTGCGATTATTATCATTATGAGTTGATTTGTATGTAGATGCTTTATTTTTTACCTCGGTATTTTGTTCTGCGATGTTTTGAAACTGCAAGAATTTTCCACCGCTTTATTTTTTGCCTGATATTTCAGAACTACGATGTTTTCTTGATTCTCCCTCCTTCCCAAGACATTTTGTAACAGGACATTTTCCTCCGCTATGTTTTTGCCTAGAAGTTTTGAGTGGGTGCCAGCTTGGTGTACCTTCAAAATTTTAGCCCACGAGCGGCTGATTGGTTACTGAAGGTAACCAGTAGGCCGCTCGAATACTAGTAGTTCGTTTGTTCGAATACTGATAGTTGGTCTTTGGTTTAAATCTCGGCGGACTGGCTGGCTGCATGGTAGTTTTTATGGTTTTCTTCCACGAGAGATGTGCCAATTTCTCTTACATGATGGCATGATCTCCACAATGGCAGCTTTTCCCTTAGACAAATTCCTACAGAACCTCTTCCCGTTTAGTTTCTACCGCTGGTAATGATTCAGAAATTCGGCAGACCCTTTCTGGAAAGCATTGATAAGCATCCATCCATCCATTCGTAAAGAATCAACAAACAAATCAAACTTTTAAATGTGTTCCTCAGAAAATTATTTGATAGGATCAGTACAATATTTTTATTTTATGTTTTTCAATAACATTGTTAAATATATTAACTCACAAAAATGAAATAAAAATAATTGCGTTTGGACATTGATCGGTTAAGTTTACTAATACGTTTGTGAAAAGAAATTAAATAAATTAATGACTTTCGTTTAGACATTGAGAAGTTTTTAGTTTATCATATTTCATACATATATTTTATCTTAATAAGAGCCGCACCACTCGCCTATTAGAGCAGTGCAGTGGCCGTGCCTGATATATAAGCTTTACCCAAACTGCAAGTAATAATGATTGTTAATAGTCTTTGAAAATGTATAATTTTGTAATCATCCTCCTTACCTAACTGGATGCCATCCAGCAATCAATCGATCTATTGTGTAATTAATGATTAGGTAGGAAATAATGTGCACAATTTTTTTTATTTTGTTTAAATAATAAAGACTAGAAAAAAATTCGGAATTTAAAATTAAAAAAAATAACAAAAAAGAACTCTGTTAAAAACATTTATCAGCATTTTACGGAGAAGTATCAAGATGTGTAATTGTAAAATAATTGTCTCTGGTTAGACACCGTAGATATTACAGAGTAAGTCATTTTCTTCTCCGCTTCTATTATTCTGAGAGCATAAACCCCTTCCCAATTCCCGGATGTTGAAAAGCGTCAGACAATAAAAACAAAGAGGCAGATATTGAAACCCCCTCCCCAGACATCAACCGTTTTTCTTGCTCCTTAATAATAGCCTTTTAACAGCCGGCACGGCGCGCCCTCTATCGGTCTTTTGTGAAAGGACATTTCCTTTCCTAATTACACGCTCTGAACGCGCCGTTGACCAAGAGAGCTTTGATTGAAAACTTGAATTCATTACTGAACGCTACCTCCTCTGGCTTTCCATTAAACGTTTGCCCATTAATGGGCGAAAACGATCCAAATAGAATTCTTTTTAACTCGTGTCGGTTGGGGTATTTCTTGTGTGGGGGTTTTGTGTTTTTCTTTGCTCTTTTCATCTGGTGTCGCGCACTTCTTTGGGTGAGTGATGCTGCCATTGTATGTTTTTTAGATGAGGGTTAAGATATGTATTTTATTCCATTTGTGAGCCGTTTATATTGTTATTTTAACGGGTTTTATGTGCGTAAGGAGTGATTTTTAAAATGGTAAGCAGATAATTTGTAGTGACATAGGATATTTTGCTTTAATAGATTTGCTAGCGAAACCTCCCTTGGCAACAATGTTGCCATTTTTGAAAGAAATTTTATTAGTTTCGTTTATTTCATTTCTGTTTTTATGCATAAAAAATTACGCTATTAAATTTAATGCAATTTTTTATCTTAAGTCGATTACGAACGAAATGTATTTGATTTGTGTTTGCGGTACAACTCTATTTGAAGACAGCCCGATATATCGTGATTTCAAATATTGATATTGGAAGTGTGATGAAGTCCCGGCAGAAATTACGTTTAAATGAGGCTTTCTAGTTATAAAGCTTACAGGTATGGAAATTTGATTTTTTAAAACTACTAATGCAGTTTAAAAACATTTTCCTAAATACTAGATTGAATGATTTTTTTTAATTGCAAAACCTTTTTTTTTAAATTACTTCCTTTATGTCTTGAATTGAAAATTTTGTGTGCATGTATTTAGAGAAGGTCTCTGATATATTTAGGACTCCTGTATTCCTGTATTAATTCAAGGAAATCACTGCATTTAACGCACAAAGTTGTAGATTCCTTCACATTTATAGTGGAAGTAAGATTGTTGAATGCTAGAATTCTTGGATTCCAGGCGAACGAACTGGTTGCATGATTGATTTTCGTAGTTTTTCCAGTGTATAAGGTGAATACGAGCAATTTTTCCTTAGAAAGTCTGCGACTAAAAGATATCTCTCTTCTTAGGCAAATTATTTCCATGAGCTTTGCCATATTCAACCTAACCTAAACTAGCCGTTCTCATTTGTATGAAGTTTTGCATCTTTTTTACAAATTTTTTTTGGAGGTGAGGGGCTATGGTAATTAAATGGTAAAGGTTAGAAAGGCTCGCTTTCTACTTAGTAAAATTACGTTTTTATGGATGTTTCAGCAGTGATACATCTTAACCATATAATGAAAATGTATATCATATGGGAAGATTTGACAATGTTAAATCAATTGTGCTGATATTAGCGTGAAATTTCTGTAAACTTTTTACATTGATTCAATTAAAAATGAAGAATTTAGATGAAAATGATCATTATTTTTTACAGTGAGTTGTACAAGTTGGAATTCTTTGATAGAGGAACTGTATCATTCAAATATTTTCACATTCTGCAAAAAAATTCTCATTGCCTGCTTGAATTTACAATTTGGCATATTATTCCTCTCTTCGCCGCCTTCTTAATATCGTTCCCCCTCTTATAGAAAAGTTCCTGTTTCGTTTTATCTACTTCTACCGCATTTCCTATATTCTATCATTTTCTCTCCTTCCCCAGTGTCTAAATGGATCAGATCGCTAGACACTGGTAGTTTGTCTCGAACTGTTATAACTGTTTGTCTAAGACTTGTTATAACAGGGTTTTTTCCCATGTGTATTTATTGTTATTCCTCAAAGGACGCAAGGGTTATCTGCCTTTGAGAAGGATACAAAGTAGACGCCTTTGAGCATTTTGTCATAACCAAACAATCAGCTTTCATTTTTTATTTCTTCGTCGTCCATTTCCTTTATTCTTCTAGTATTTTGTGAACTTTCGTAATCTTTTAACATTTTAAGTTCTGATTCATAAATTTTCATGTTCTCTGCTTTAATTTTGTATAATTTTCTAGCTATTTATTGGGGGAGGCAGGTATTATTTTTATTTAAGTGTTGTACTTTTTTGTCAGTTTTCTTTCATTGGTGTAATTTATTGTAATAGTCTCAACTTTTTCATATTCTTTTAGTGTAAATTAGTTTGTGCTTTTCTACACTTAGGTGAAACTTTGGTATTATTTCAAATCCTCTTCTTTTCGTCATATTTCCGTTTTTATATATTTGTATGGTTGAGGGAGAAGAATTAGAGAGGCATCAGGATTTTTTTGGAAGCAGAATAATGAAAAATGAACAACGCCTTCGCTGGGAATCGAATCCACGGACCTCTCGGTTACACGTCGAGCGTGCTGACCGCTACACCACGAAGGCATGCGGAAAAGGCGAAAGAAATACCTTATATACTCCCTCTTTCTTTTAAAAGGCGACTGGGGTCTGGGGGGACCTAATCGCCAAATCCCGGTGGTGGAGAATCATCATTCACCACCTTTTTTTAGCTCGGGAGCCAGTGTAGAGTCAGTAGGATTTTTTTGGAAGCAGATGAAAGAAAAATGAGCAACGCCTTCGCCGTGAATCGAACCACGGACCTCTCGGTTACGCGTCGAGCGTGCTGACCACTAAACCACGAAGGCATGCGAAGAAGGCGGGAGATATACCTTATAGAGTGACGTCTCGGAGTATATCTTTGGTACTTTTCCATTGTACACCTGCCACGCATTTTGGCTGGTTTTTTTTATTATAAACAATTTCTAATTATAAAAACAATTTATAGATAAACATACACACACACAACGATAGCCCAGATGGCACTATCGTTGAACTCGGCGGGCGTTCGGTTTCCGTTTTACAAGAAAGAAAACAAAAAAGTGTGGCATGTGCATAACAGAAAAGTACCATATCTTTAGTCTTTTATTTATTTATTATTGTTCCCTTTAATTTGCATACATCAGGACTTTCCGTGCTCCATTTGTAAAGATTTTTGCCCATCAGTGCCCATCAGACTGTAATAAATTGACAAACGAATTATCTCTGCATTCTAAAATAAGATGGCAGAGTCCTGAAAGGGTTAAAATAACTTTTTTGTTATTAACTCTTTAATTTTTACAGAAGGCAGCACTCGTGCTTGCAAGCAAAACTCCACAACTTGTGGTATGTAAAATAACATAAATTGAAATCAAAACCAAGTGCATAGTTTGGGACCACATAAAATGGTCTACTTATTAAAGTGGCTGAAATATTTTAACAGCGCGTTTTTTAACGTCGGCTAGCAAAATGGATAAAGCCTGAATAATATTTGGCAGAGCTGATGATATGACGTAACTTGCAAGCGAGACTGCCAACAGCTCTAACGCTAAAACATTCAAAACCCTCGATTTAGATACGTAAACAACTAATTTACAAGTTGGTGAGGACTGTGAAAAGGACAAAATATAGTAAAAGGTTTAAGTCATAATAAATGGTTAATTAATGCAAAATACTTTATACATTTAAGATGCCCCTTATTGAAAAAATTTCAAGGTATGTGTGTTTTTTCTTTTGTTTGTTGTTGGAAATTTTTGCTTTTATAGAATTATGACTTACACCTTTACTGTATTTCATCAAATAACTGTAATAGTAAGAAGAAGAAATAACTTGCTAAAAACTTTTGTATCCGAACCCTACTGCAGTTCTAGTGTATAGGTAAATCTGCAGTTGAAGACTGACAGTTTTGTATCAGAAACTGGTTCGCGTATACTCAACTCATTGAGCCGCTGAAAACCAAACAGGGGTAAACTATCGTTGTTTTACGGCTTTAGCTCTTCATACGTTAGATTAGGTTATTTGAATAAGGCAAAACCATGAGCCCTATCTGCCTAAAAGGAGGGATACCTTCGTGTAGGATTTTCTGTGGAAAACTGATTCGTATTCACGTTATACATTGGGAAACCAAATATACAGGCAGCCCGTTCGCCTGGGATCGAAACCAGATCAAGCCGAACTATCAGTTTTTAGCGGCCTTGACCATTCGGCCATTGGTGGGGCTTAGATCTTCGTAGCTGGTAAGCCTGTAGGTGTAATATTCGATTATTTACAGGTTGTATTACTCTGTCGAATTGTATTTTTTCTTCAATCCTTTTATAGCATTAAATATAGAGCAGTACTTCGCTTTCGCGAGTATATTCCAAAACTTATTTATACTGCGTAGAACAGCCTCTAGTGGCGAACGCTACATTTAGAGTACTTAATAGGACAGCCTCTAGTGGCGAGCGCTATATTTAGAGTACTTAATATTCATGTAACGTATACGAATAGTAAACTGATAATTATAGCATGTATTTTATTGCTAGCATTGAACAAAGTAAGATTAAAATATACTGTACTCCAGTAGTCTCAAACTAGCAGCCATGCCTACAAGCGGCCAAACGGTAAGTCACTGAACACTGGTAGTTCGGTCCGGGGTTCGAACCCTGGCGAACGGGCTGGCTGCATGGGAGGTTTCGTGGTTTCCATGTGTAATGTGTATATGAGCCAGTTTTCCGTGGACAAATCCTCCACAAAGTCATCCCTCCCCTTAGGTCGAGCAGATAGCTGTTGAGTGCAATGCCATAATCAAATAAACCAAACCAAACCGACAACCATGCCAAGCAAGTTTATGAGGCCCGCGAAGACATTTCAGTTATGGTGGTGTAAAGATTTCGAAATTTAGTTATTTGAATCCGAGCTTACGTTCTTTTCATTTTCGTTAGAATCAAATTAGCAGAAAACCTATAAGTGGAGCTAATTAATTTAGTGTGATCAAAATCTCGTTCAAATATTTCAAAGTACAGGCATGATTTACTTTTATTCGTATTTGTGAAAAAATAAATGGCATTTTATACTATTTATTTTGGTGGTATTAACGCAACCACCTTGGCACAATTTGGCAATTTTTTATAGATGAAAAGATAAAAGGTATTTATCTGTTGTTGTAAGTTGGTAGTTTTCGCGAATTCATTTCAGAAATATTCCCAAACTATTGATGTTTATCGTAAGTCGGCAAATATCATCAACGTAGGAATCACACTTTAGCAATTTAGAATATAAAATTATTCAATAAGGATTACGTGATACATAAAAAAATAAAACACTGGCATTCGTCTCAAAATCTCTCTGTAATTTTTTTCCCTACCCATTCTCCGCAAGTGCACAGCGATTTATTTCTGTTTAGAAAAAACGGAGAACTGCAGATAACAGCTTTCTGCTTAAAGCGTCTTTCCATTGTTCTCTTAAGACATTTTGCGACAAAATTATTCCTGCAGAAATTTTACCGCAGTTATTGCCATTGCTGACAATTCCAGAAGCTCATAATAATTTAGGCAAAAAAGTGGCACGATTTGCTTATAAAAACCATTGGAACTTGGAATACAGCAAAAAGGGTGCATAGGAATCTGGCGATGTTGCTTGACTAAAGGATTGTCTTGAGCATGGTTGCCTGAAGAATGGTTGCCAGAGTTTGGCACATGCTTCAAAATTTGGCGACTTTTACTTTGGTTGCGATAATACGTAAGTACCAAATAAATAAGCCTGTAGGGTTTCCCTTATTTTGCATAACAAATTTATTTTAAGTCTGATACCTTTCCTGAACTTCTCAACTTGCCCTAGTATTTTCTCGCCATGATGTAAATTTAAAGTTAAGTGAAGTGAATATTTAAACGGGTGAATTTCTGAGTTTATTCAAAACGAGTTTTCGCTAGCCAGCGCACGTTTCGTCGCTGTTACGCTAGTAAGCCTCTCGGCCATTTCGGATTATCGTCACGCCTGTTAGGTTTGTGTCAGTCAACCTGTTACATGTAATTTAATCCAGCACTATTATATTTTAAATTTCGACTTGAATTATATTCTACATTTAAGTTTCACCGCATGTTTTTGTAACGCACAAAGATCGTGCCTTTCTGTTAAACTTTGAATTAATAAAGGGTTACTTTTCACCCTCCTTCTGTGCTGGTAATTCATATACGCCTATGCGAGAATTCGCCAGGTTCATCGTAGGATCTAGAATTAGTTTATGTGGAATAACAGAGACAGATCTTACAGGCTCAGTTACGAATTTTTGCACTAAAGATAATTGCTGTGTTTGAGAATACATATATATATATATGAACAGCTGTTTTTCAGCGTTGAAAATTGATGAAAAAAAAACCAATTCACTGATTACCATCTACTATTCGTGATGATGGTAATTTCTTGCACTTTCTTGCCAATGCCACAAACTTTATCAGAATCGAAACGCCATCAAGCTATAGTAATAGATAAAGAAATTTGTAATTATCATACAAATTTACGTATTTTTATTTGTGGGTCGAAGAAAAATTTAATAAATAGAAAAAAAAAAAAAGAGACTCAGCGTTATTATTTATTCTCAACTTTTGTCCCAGTTGATATATTTTCTCTGAAAACTTGGAAAGTTTTCATAATTTGCTTATTTTTAGTTTAAATTAAAACAAGTTGTGGATCTTCTTCAACCTTGTCCAGGTCTTCTCGATATGGAGCCAGTGTCCTGAAACACAAAATGCAGCCGATACTGAACATTACCCCGTGAGTTCTGTAGCCATCTGCTCCTGCCTTCAGTCAACCGACATCTCATTTCGCTATCCATACGTTTGTGGCTACTCATCTTACCTGATGCTGTATAAAATTTACCTAACTCTTTGATCGTGAAGGAATACGAGCACACAAATCATCGAAAATCCCTCGTACGTGTTCGACTCTTGAGTATTTGCATAAGTCTTCGACGGCATGATTGATACCTTTGGTTCAATACTTTTCGTAAAATTGATATAATTTTCAAATTTTCTTAATTTCCCACATAGACTCCTAATTAAGTTTTTCAGAATCTCTACATATAATAAAACAAAGAGTCTATGTGTGGGGGGGTGTGTCTTTCGTTCGTGTTGCGAGTAAGCTAATAGACCCAGGGCCACGAAATTTGGTACATAGGTGTATCTACACGAGAGCCAGTGCACCTCGAAGCCATTTTTTCGAAATTCGAATTTTTTTTATTTTATGTTTTGTGACCAAATCGCGTCATTTTGAGACATAATCGGCTACAGAAAAGCGAGATTTCACTCTATACATTTCATTTTTACATCGTCGTGAAGCGTAGACACTTAGCTATTTTACGAACTTAAAATAAATTTCGTATTTCAATAAATCGATTAAATACGAATTTATTTAGGAAGGTGAGCTTAACACCTTTTCGGCGGAATTTTTTTAAAAAAACCTTATTTTAAAAAATGGGCTGTTTATTTTCCTTTGATTTTTGGACACGTTGAACTTTAATCCTTTCGACTCCTTTTAAAAAAAGAATTTTAGAAAAATAATAATATTTTGTATTTTTTTAAAATTTTTTAAATGAAGCTTCCGAATACACTTCTCACATCTCAGATATTTTAAAATGTAGTTTTGGCAACAATTTTCCTTTCTTATTGTTGTTGATAGATTTTTGATGAAATTGCATCATTTTGAATAGTTTCATTCTTTTAAAAATTTCGGATTGGCAACAATCTTTCATCGTAGTTCTTATGTTACTGTTTTTAAGAGACTGAAAAGTTTAAGAAATTAAAAAGTTGTTTCTTTTTGCAACGGTAAATTGTTTAATTACTTTATTAGGATAATTAACATTTTACAAGGGATATTGTTTATTTCATTGTAATATTATGTTTTAATTATATATAATTTTAATTATAAAAAAGTTTTGCATGATATTTTTTAATCTGTTTAAGTTCTTAATCTGTTTATACCATTTGAGTTCTTAAGATTTTGCAAAGGGAAGTTGGTTAATTTATTTATTAGGATAAGTAATATTTGTATTAAGGGATACTGCATATTTCATTGTCATTTTTTATATGTATAATACATTTTTATTGATTTCTTTTTTGATAAAGTTGCTCTGCAGAGTAAAATTCTGCGCGAAATGTTTTGTTTTTTGAGTTTCTTTCATGTTATTTTTTGCTTATTTCACTGTTTGTAAGATATTGAAACGTTTTGCATGATTTTTTTGCATGAGCCAGTGCACCTCGAAGCGAGTTTTTCGAAATTCGAATTAGATTTTTTTTTTTTTAATTTTGTGTTTTCTGACGAAATCGCGTCCTTTTAAGACATAATGGGCTATAGCAAAGCGAGATTTTACTCTATTGAACAGTTTAAGAAATTGAAAGATTGTTTCTTTTTGCAAAGGTAAATTGTTTAATTAATTTATAGATCTATATTTAAAAGGGCGAGTCTTTCTGTGTGTGTAGGTGTCTTTCGTTCGTACTGCGCGTAAGCTAATAGACCCAGGCCTATGAAATCTGGTACACAAGATGCATCTAGACAAGATGAAATAGTATCAAATTGATAATTTTCTCTCATTATATGAACAACAATGGCACGCAGCCATTGTTGCTGATATCAGCACGGAAAAATGAGGGCGATAATTCTGTGCTGTTTTTAAATTTAATGTTTCTCTTGGATACTGGACGTTTGTCTAGAGAAGGCAGCAGGAAGTTGGTTAATTTATTTATTAGGATGATTAATATTTGTATTAAGGGATATTGCTTATTTCATTGTATGCTTTTTATATGTAATGCATTTTCAACTGAATTTTTTTAACGTTGTTCTTTGTTTCTTTTTCGATAAAATTGTTATGCAGAGTAAAATTCTGCGCAGTTTTCAAATTTAATGTTTGGTGTTCTCTTTAGGCATTTTTCCGGTACACTTAAAAGCCAGACGAAGGCTGGCCGCGCAGCGGCTAGTATGTAATAAAACAACAGTTTAGAAGCTTCACAGTTTCGTCTAAATTTTGAACTAATATATTGTTACGGATTCTGTATTTAATTTGCTATTTTTAGTCGGATTGTTATTAAAATTGTTTTATTTTCTCGTGCAATGCAGCCCGTGACGAACTTTAAGAGAAAGCTACCCCGGAAAATTAAAAATACAAGAGCGCATGCATTTAGCATTTAATTAATAGATATCTCGTAAATGCTTTTGCTGTCCAGAAAAATCGAGAAAATACCAGAATGATCTCGTGAAGGATTAAAAAGCTTATGAAAGCCGGATTAAAACATCTCAGCTCAGTTGTTTTAAGCGTTTACTTAGTGCTGTTATTGGTTGTAGCGAATTCGCTGTGAGATCTAATTAGTTTCTCTTTATTTTGAGTTTAAGTTCTGTTTATATTCTAGTAGTTTAAAATATAACTACTAGGAGATATTGTGATACTATACGAATATCTTTGAGGAAATATTTCAACATTTTGTTTTAATTCTTGTGAAAAGAATAAATTTTATTAACTTTTTATCGACTTGTGCATTCAACTCATTACGAACCCGTACGCACGCAGTAATATTAATTTGTAAAGAATAATTTAACCTTACTGGAAAACCCGATTCCATTAAGTTAGCAAACGCAGAACTTTCTGAAATCCATATAAATTAAGCTAGTTGTAACAAAATTATTAGAATTTTGCTTTGCAATCATTTTATAACTTTTTGCCTTGGTGGTGTAAAATGCCACCAAACAATACATTCAAAAAATACAAAACAATATATTAGCATGTAAAATTTTATTTATTTATGTATTTTAAGTATGAGGCATTCTTTCACTTTATTTTCAGCTTCGTTTTGGAGGTTGAAAAGCATTGAATTTTGAATTTTAAAATAAAGATTTATTTAAAATAGAGCTTTAACTACGGGAGTTTTACTATATATCGGTGATTTAAATTAGTAAGAATTGCATACTTCGGTTTTATTTACTGCTCGCGATAAACTTCTGCAATTAGATAAAAATTGTTGCCAATATGTAACGTAACCTAATTTAATATCGGATCTCTTTCAATTTCCATCTTTTGTAAAGGAATTTGATTAAATTCTATGTACCACTTTGGTTTCAGCTCTAATTATAATTACGTTTATATTTGATTTAACGTTTTTAATTAAGCGTGTGCACATTTCGCTCTAATACTGTTGTTTCGGTGGAAATAAAACTGTTGATTTAAGGCGGAAGAAAATTAGTTTTTGTCCTTAATGTGAAAGAAATGTTGAAAGACATTTCGATCAAAATTCCATCTTCTTCGAAGCCGTCATTAAAAATAAAAATTAAAAAAAAAAAAAAATGCCCGCGGGTTTGGTTATATGTTCTCGTTGGCACTTACAAATTACGTTCCTTTCTAATTTTAAACGCCACGTCAGAACGCCCTTTGATTTCTACCCCCTCCCCCACTCTACTTACCCTAGCAGCTTTCATTGGCTGCAGGAAATGGATATCATTATTAATATCCCCCCATCAGTCTGTTGCTTTATTTCTTCATTCTCTGCAGTGACCCATTCAATTTAAACAAAATTCTCATTTCATTTCTACAGTTCTAATCACAACTGCTGCATCAATTAAATAGAAAGACTAGGTTTAATTACTTGAGGAGCCACTCGTTCATACGTAAAACCACTCCCTCCTATTACTATAAACGTTTTGTTGGTTTTTATTTTTGACGTACTTTTCGTTTTCCAATTTTATTATTCCGGTTTATTTTTGCGCCCTGGGCGCTTCATTTGCTGCGACGCATGCGTACGTAAACGCAATTCATCTTTTATCCTTTTTTTTTATTGTATTTTACTGTTTTGTCTGGCCAATTTCTGTTTGATTTCTACCGCCCCCCGCTCTCCGTCCTCTATTTCGTTTTTCCCGTATTGTGTTTTAGCCCTGAATGTCTTTCGCCGGACACTGGGTGCCACATTTGGCGAGATATCGCATCGTATTAAATTGCACATGATCGCATTTACTTTTTTACCTCTTTGTGGTGTGTGAGGAATATTAAAGCGCTCGTAAATATTTCATAGTGTACTTAAAAGCGTAAGGGATGGGATGGTATCAAATGCTACACAGGGTTTTTGTCCAAAGAGGTAATTTGCACTGAAGGACTATTAATTTCGTTTTGGCATTTTCGGTTGGTTCACTATAAATGTTGGTTCACTTTTGAAATTGTTGCCACCAAATATTAGAACCCCGTATTATATTTAAAGAAATTAAGTAATGAAGAATCTGCATAAATGTATGTCTTGTTTCTCGCATTGTGATAGAACAGTGGTATTTACGGAACAATGGTAGCCATCAAATTTTGAAATAACGTACGTTTCCACCCGAATATGGGTATCTGGAAGCCCGAATTTGGAATTTGTTTTATTATCTATTTCATATTTTGTAAAACTTTAACAAATTTTTGATTAAGAAACTCAAGGATTTCAAAGCGAGCAATGTCAACACTGTACTGGAGGGGGAGGGAAAAAAACCAAAAAAATTATCTCCAGCGCGTGAAACTGTATCGCAAATTCTAAACATATGCGTATTTTAAAATTATTCCGCGATATTCTACTGAACTGAATTTTATGGTTTAAGTACGCAGAACATAATACTTAATAAACAAAGGTAACCCACAAAACGTTAAAAAAAAACGCCGCTTTGGACGTAATGTATAAAATCTAAAAGCTTTCAGATTTTTTTTAATCTTATTTTTTTTTTAATTATTTCGTCTATTTTCTGCAATATAGAAACCAATTTTTGCAATTCATTCTCATTTAATTGAACACAGTTATCCCAATGAAAAGCTAATTTTTTTTAAAGTAACTAGGTAACTTTTTTTTAACCTAATTTTTTTCAGGAAATTTTTTGGTGTCTTCTGAATTCAGCTATTTATGGCATGGTTAAGCTCTCAAATGAATAGTCTGTTAAAGTTTTTTTTTTTTTTTTTTTAAATGTGGGAATACTCAAAGACTACTAACAATTTCTGAAATTTTCACACCTACTTTCAACAAAAGGAAAATGGTTGCTCCTCGCATCATCCGTGGTTACAAAAATAGTGCTACAAAAAATGGGCTGAATCGAACGGAACAGAACTGCTTCATAAACAATCAAGACTTGTCTCTGGACAATAATGTTATCTATCATTTCTAGGAATCGAGGAACTAGAGCTCAATTCCTAGAACTTTGGGCCCACCAGCAGCCGAGCGGTAAAGACGCTGAACACTGGTAGTTCGGTCCGAGGTTCGAATCCCGCGAACGGGCTGGCTGCATGGGCGTTTTCGTGGTTTTCCCCATGTGTAACGTGTATACGAGCCAGCTTCCCTTAGAAAGTCCTCCACGAAGGCATCCCTCCCTTTAGGCAGATATCCCTCGTGTGCTTTGCCATAATTGAATAACCTAACCTAACCTAACCTAAAACTTTGGAAACATCCCTTCGTGTGATAATTATAGTAGACTCCGGGATAATGGGGATAATGTCGAGGGTTAATCAAAAATCACCGTTCATTCCACAGCAAGATTAAAAAAAAAATAATAATAATAATAATAATAAAAATCTGAAAGGTTTCAGATTTTAATTACGTCCAAAGGGTCGTTTATTTAACATTTTGTGTGTTACCTTTATTTGTTAAATACCATGTTCTTCGCACTTAAACCATAAAATTCAGTTCAACAGCAATATCGCAAAATAATTTTAAATTGAGCATATCTTTAGAAATTTCGGTACACGCTCTCACGCGCTGGAGATAAAAATGTTTTTCTGTACAACGTTGGTATTGCTGGCTTTGAAATCTTTGAGTTTGTTAATGAAAAATTCGTTAAAGTTTTAGAGAATATTGTTACGAATTTCACATTTATTTGGCTATTTATTTAGAACTGTAATTAAAATTCCTTTTTATTTTCCCGTGCAACGCACGCAGACGATTTTTGAAGAGAAAGCTACGTAAAAAAAAAAAAAAAAAGAAACCACAAAGAAACAGCACTAAATTGAAAAGTGATACGCCGTCGTTTCTTGTAAAGCAACGCAAAACGCCCAAACGAAAGTAATAGTCCTTCGGGACTAAATCCCTTTGGACTAAAAAACAAGACCTGAAGAGCCATATTGTTAATTAACAACCGAAAAACACTATTAATAATTTACTTCTATTTTTAAGCATGATTTAGAGAATAATTTTACTTGGTTATGTAAACTAAATCAGAATTCAAAACAGGGGAAAAAATTGTTTTTGTGTTTAATTTTTGTCGTAAATTTGTAGGAGTCAATGAGAAACAAAAGATAAATGGTTGTAAAAGTATTTTTCATGGAGAATTTAGCAATACGTTTGCTGAATTTTTTAAAAAAATAGTATTAAGATTTTAATAAATGATATGTACTGAACTGTGGGTGTGAAGGAAGGGAGTTGCTTTGTGTTTATCACAATGTCATGAAAATATTTTTTGATTTTCTGAAAAGGTTGTAATGGAAATACGTAAATGGTATGATTTTATTGTAATTCGATTCAAGGTGAATTGAAAACTGTAAGAAACATAGCTAATTCTTAATAGGAAATTAATCTTTTTTTCCCCTCTTAATTCTTCAGTTATGGTTCATCCTCATTTTAAGTTTGATCAAAAACTTTCCAGAGAAGTGAGATTTAATGTTCCTGTTCCTGTTAGGGTGAACACACAAAATTTTTTAGTGTTAGATTTTATTAGTATCAGTATCACTGTAAGAGAATACAAGTGGTGCAGTTTCAGAATTTATTCCAGTGGTGCGAAAAGAGAGTACGAATCCACAGTGCTTATTAATCTAAAATTAATTTATGCGAAATATCCAAATAGTTTTAAATTTTAATTTACAAACTTCTTTGAAAAATTTCGCTGAGAAGTGTGCTGTTTTCAGATATACTTTCCCAACAGATATCAGTCTGAATAAGGTAATCGAACATCTGTTATTTATTCCTGGCTCGGTTCCTGCAGAATAGGCTGGCTGCAAGGCTGTTTCGTGTTTTACCCGTATGTGAACATTAGTCTTTCCTTTTTTCAGTCGTTTTCGTAGGAGCTGATCCAGGAAGCCATTGTTCCTTAGGTTGTTGGCTCTCACCTGCTTTGAAATAATTCATTTTTTTAACTTATTATACGCTCCGCTCTCAAGCACTACACGGAAAAGGAGGGATTCCCCGTGGAGGACTTTTTAAGGGAAACTGGCTCGTATCCACGTTATAAATGGCGAAAATCACGAAAACGCTCATGCAGCCAGCCCGCTCGCCGGGACTCGAGCCCTAGATGGAACTACCAGTGTTCAGCGGTTTTTACCGTTCGGCCGCTGGGGGCCGAAATAATTCAATTGTCAGTCGCTTCTGTGTAACTGCGAAATTGTCCAGATATGTGATGAAAGTTTCCAAATTCTTAAGACCATAAATTTTATTTTGCCTTTGGCCTGACCAGTGGCCGATTGGGTAAGACCGCTAAATACTGATTTTTTTTTACCTGGTTTCGGTTCGAACCCAGGCGAACGGGCTGACTGCATGGTTGTTTTCGTAGTTTTCTTCATATGTCACATTAATACAAGTCAGTTTCTCTAGGAGTGTTCTCCAAGAAAGCATCCCTCTTCTTAGGCAGTTAGCCTTTGTGACTTTACTATATTCAAATAACCTAACCTAACATCATTTTACCTTTGACATAATCCATGAAATTCTAAAGTTCCCCAATTGTAATCTTTCTTTTTTTTGCTCCTCCCCCGAAACAAACCCCTTTGTTTTGTTGTTGATTTTCTTTGTTGTAGATGCACAGTATTAACCTATAAGGTTATTGAATTATAACAAAAGTGAGCGAAAAAAATCTTTATAGGCAGGCTGTTGGAATTGACCATAGTGTAACCTCAATAGAACAGAAGTCCTTATGATCACGTAATGCTTTCTGCTGTTGTGTTAAGAGTGCGGATTGGGATATTACGCATAGCTACTTTTTAACGTTCCGCAAATTCTTCAGCTTCTAAATAGCAAACAACTGTTTCTTGTGTTAAACAATCATGGAATCATGGAATATCTGTTATGCTCTCGGAACAAAAAAAAAAAAAAAAAAAAAAAAAAATGTAAGCTCAACGTTCATGACTTATTATTGAAGGTTTCAGTTTTTCACGTCAGTTAGTCACTGTTACAGTGTGAAGTATCCAGTATTTCAATAGGTTATGTTAATGGTTGTGTTCTTATTATTACTAGCTGTGGTAACCGGCTTCTCTCAGGGAGTTGATGTAAGATTGTTTGGTAGTTGGAATGAAAGGATAAACTTTTAAAGTACAAGAGGTAAAATATTTTTTTTATTGAAAACATACTCTAACTATTTACAATATTTGTTTATAAACAACATTTTTCATTTTGTTATCCGGGATGTATCTGTACAAATTTTTCGAATTTCCTACTCGAGAGCAAGCTACGTATAACTGACCATGAGAAAAGCAGGAGACTTTGTGCCACAGTGTTTTAAAGTTTGTCCTTGCGCTTTGTTAACCGTAAAACTATAGGCTAATTTGATTAGAAATTGCAATCTTTTAAATTGGAATAGCAGTTCAGTAGATATCAGTGGTAAATACTGTGTGTCCTTTCCAGTCATAAGTTCGGCTTCGATGATCTTAGTAGATAGCTGTTTGACGACCGTCCTTGTTCTATTACATAGTTTTGGTGAGTTAAGATTTCTGAGTATATCATGGGAGATCCAATTTTCAGTCGAAGGCAATGTAATGGCATTCCTAAAAAATTCTGTGGGGAACTTAATACTTTCTTCAACGTTTTCCATCGTATCAATCGATTTGTATATTCTCTCTTCACCGGGAGCCCTACCCATACAAAAATGCTTCCAATGATCCACAATGTTCCAGAACATTCCCAACATTCGAGAGTGTTCTGGAATGTTCCACAGTGATCTGGGATGTCCAGGGATGTTTTAGAACGTTCCAGACTATTCTCGAACATTCCAGAATGTTCTGGACTGTTTCAGAAATTTTTAGAAGGCGAAACGTCTAGCCCTTATATCTTCAAAAGCACGCTGTTCAGGTAAAAACGGGAACCTTCTTCATGGATGGGGCATAAAGTGCTATCACATCATACAGCTCCCTCTATCGTGTCGGGACCGTTTCTGAGTTTTAGCGGCACGCACATTATACACTTACTTTTATAATATATATTGATTATTATTTTTTTTCCAATGGCAGATTGTGAACAGTTACAGTTTGTAACAGAGTCCATTAATCTATACTAAGGCCGGATGTGAGTGGTCTCTTTATTATGGAGACACCTAATAGGTGAGCCACCATTGCCTTCTATGAAGGGACGGACAGTTACAACCATGCCTTCTCCGGGATTCGAACCCAGGCCCTTCGGTATTGCAGTCAGGCTACCCTAACCACTATACCGTCTGGACGACATATATATTGATTATTGTTGATTATTGATTATTGTTTATATATATTTTAGATAAATACAGAGGCACTTCGCACATCTTTTAGGCGATTTTGCTTTGGTATTAAAAAAAATCGTCTGCATGGAAATTTTTGCTTTATTGGCTATATTTTTGAAAGTATAAATTATCGTCTGCTACTGGACAGTTTTGCTTTCATGCAAAATGACGCTTTTAAAGAAGCATTCAATGGTGTCTATGTCTGTGTTCTTTCCGAAGAAAATTATTCTCATCTCGTTAGTAAACAATGCTGTGAAAGCCATAGTTTTTCGATAGCTAAAGGTGTGACAGGTAATACTGTACTCAAGAAAAATAAAAAACGTCAAAGTTTGGCTTCAAGTCGAAAATTTGTTTCAGATCCATATACAAGGAAAAAAAACAGAATGTTTCAATGTTAAAAGAAAGTCCGTGGAATCAAAGGGCAATTGGAAAATCATTTAAATGCTCAGTGTCTACTGTAAACAATGTGATAAACGCTCATTTGAATATTAAAAAGGAAAAAAATATAAACGTGCATCGCGCGAAATTTCCCCGACATATCCCCGAACGCAGGACGCGCTGCAGAATTCTTTGTGAGAAACATTTATCCGGACAAAAATGGAAAAACAAAAGTCACTATAGATGAATCTTGGTTGTATTTAAATGGTTGCAATAAAAAGAAATCCATTTATTATCATCAAAAAGGAGAAAATAAATCTTAAAACATGCTTCAAGGAATCTAAAGAAAGGTTTTTAAAGGGATTTATGATTGAAGCTTGGTTTTTCATATGACGACAAATTAAAAATAGAGTGGAGAAAAATATTAAAAATAATATACCCAGTTTTCGTCTCTTTAACCACAGCGCCATCATCAGTTAGTAGACCTGCATTAAGACAAAGCAAGCAGCCGCACGTCAAAATCTACTGTTAATTTCCTGGAAAAAATGGAACAAGAAACGGGTATCAAGGCCATAAGTCTTTACTCATATCCTTACTACTGTATCACAAATGGATTTTTTGCGTTTTTGGACTTTTAAAAAGCGGATTGTCCAAACATCGACTTACTACCCTTCTTGGACTTTGGAAAGCTGTTCAAGAGGAAAGGGGTAGCATACATTTTTTCCATACCACAAAAGGTCTTGGTTAGGCCATGAAAAGATTTTGGTTAAAGGTCTTGAAAATTACGGGAACGGTTATGAAGAATAAGGGTTATCAAATAGAGCATTTAAAACACAACTAGTTTATGTAAAATGTTTCTTTAAATGTAATGAAAATCATATAAAAAATTAAACCTCTATGTGTTTAGTAAGTGAAATTTAAAATTTACTTAAAATATTTTAAATTTTATTAAGGAAGGGGAAGAAAAATTCTGGTCGGACAGCTATTTTCAGACTGTGCATTCGGCTTGCACGCAGTTTTGAATTTGAGACCATTGAATTGTATGATTACGTGCATCGTGTTCTAAGAAGGTGTGAAATTTCCTTTTGCTGTATAATTTATTAACGCTGATTTTCTCTGACAAAAAATATCGTTTATTTTATCATCTTTGATTAAATCATAATTAGAAACCTTAATTATTATTCACATATTAATATAAGTGTATGAGCGGTGGAACCTGTTGAACTCCAGTTGCTCCAAAAACAAAACTTAGATAAAAAATCATTTATTCTATTTGCTAAAAGACATCGATTAAGATAATGGATGTCTCTCCGAAGATGACATATTAGCTTGTAGCCGTTCTAAACTACTTGGCGAGACATTTGGCGATGTCGGATCTCTCAACTTCGGGTCGTGGCAACCCTGTGTCTTAACGAGAAAACTGATTGCAGTTGTAATCTGGGCAGCAAGCAACAAATGAACTAACTCTATTTAATAAATTCCAATTCTTGATGAGTTTCCACAGAAACCCATTATAGTGTTGCGTCTTGTTATTAAGGATTTTTTCCCACTGTCTGAATATATATATATATATTTTCATCGTAGTTATTTTCCTCATTGAATTAAGCTATGTAATTGTAAAAGTTCTTTTTCCTGCTTTCCAATTTTTTTAAGTTTTTTTTTTTCCAACGTGTCCGCGTTTTTCTGTTAAGTTGGTATGGCTTGAGTGTCCCGTACTGAGTAGACGTGTTCGTTACCTGCTAATTTCTGTTAGTATGTACGAAAAGTCTAGTTCATTATTATGCGTTCAGCATTCTTTGGAACAGGTCGTTCCAGTCTGTATATTTCGTTTTAACTCTGTAAAATTTATGTAAATTGTTATCGTTTTTAAAAGAAAAAGCTAACTAGGAAGTAGGGAAATTTGAGACGATGAATCAGGATTTTAAAATAAACTAAATACAGTGGCTCAAACAATAGAGAATACACCTTAGTTTTACTTCATAAATCTAACTTTCAGTATAAATAACACATTGCCAAGAAGAGGAAACACATTTCTATTTTTAAACATAACAAAATGGTTTAAATTAAGGTAAAAATAAAGAACAATAAACCGGAAATTCTTTAAAAAAAACAAAAGCAAGAAGTATTTTAAATAAACATATGCAGATTTTTGCCTCAAAAAATTAAGAATACACCAATGAAATTTTTGTGATGTGTCACATACAAAGAAAGTGTCAATATTTTATTGCGTGTCCTTTGGCTTTTTTGATGTCATCCAAACGTCGTGGTACCAATTCGACCAAATTTTTGCTCGTTTCTGAAGATATTTTATCGCATTCTTCTTGCAACATTGTTTTAAATGTTCTTTGTTTTTAATTTTGTGTTTTGGGATCACTGTTTCGAGAGTGGCCCATAGATTTTTCTATGACATTGACGTCTGGGGACTGTGGTGGTCTGTATAACTGTTGCTTACGATGAGAAAGACACGACATTTTGATGTTATGAGCAATGTATTTGGGGTCATTTTCGAAAAGGAATATGGAATTTCCATCGAAACCTAACTTTTTAGCACTTTCTTTTAGATTAATGTGAAGTACATGCAAGTAAACAATATGATTTATAATGCCATTTATAAAACTAAATTCCCTACCCCACCTGAAGCCATACAACCACAAACCATAACGGAGCCGGCACCATATTTAACTATAGGATGTAAATTTTTGGATCCAAAACGGTGTCGGCTTTCCTGCATACGGTGAGACGGCTGTCACTGCAAAAAATGTTGAATTTACTTTCATCAGTGAATATAATTTCTTCCAAAAGTTATTTGTTTTCAAATGATGAGTTTTTGGGAACTCTAAACGCTTTTTCTGATTTTGCAAGCTGATCAATGGACCCTTTCTAGCAATTCTGCTATCAAGCTTGTCTAATTACATTTCGTACAGTTTCAACACTTAACTTCTGAGAATGATTTGAAAAGCTTCCGCAGCAAATTTGACTGGACTTACTTTAGAATCAATGTTGATATCTTTCAAAATTTTCTTTTCGGTGACATCGCTCAGAATACCTTTCATTCCGCTTCCACTTTTATTTTCAATCAAACCATCACTTTTAAATTTTCCAATGATTTTCTGGACACATATGTGACTTCTATTAATAATTTCTGATATTTCACGATACGATATTCCTTTTTTATATAATCTTAGTGCGAATTTCCTGACGTCAATACTGGTTTCTCTTCCAGGAGCCATTTTCTATATAAAATTTAAATATATATTTCTTTCTTTTTGGTCAGGTATGAAGCTTCTCAGTTTAAACCTGGAATTCTCAACTTTATAAAAGCTTTAAAAAAGAATGGTTTATTAGCTTAAAGAGGCCTTAGCCCAGGAGGGCTATTATTCTCGAAAAGGCATTTTGTGGCGTTTCACTGTAAACGGCGAATCACTTTTCAAGTTGCTGCCACCAAATATTAGAGCCCTGTATTATATTTAAAGAAATTAAATAATGAAGAATCTGAATTACTGTATGTATGCTTCTCGCATTGTGAAAAACCAGAGACATCAAATTTCGAATAACGTAGTCCTCCCCCCAAAAATGGGCACCTCGAATCCCGAATCTTAAATTTCAAATTTGTTTTATTATCTATTTAATATTTTTTAAACTTTAATGAATTTTTTATTAAAAAACTCAAGATTTCAAAGCAAACAGTGGCAACACACTGTACGAAATAAAATATTTTTATCTGCAGCGCGCCGGAGTCTCTATCGGAAATTCTAAAGATTGCTGTTTTTTAAATATTTTTAGATTATTGTTAGCCCAAAGGGCTATTAATTTCGTTTTCGCATTTTGCGTTGAAAACTTTAAAAATCTGAATCACTTTTCAAATTGTAGCCACCAAATATTACAGCTCTCTATTATATTTAAAGAAATTAAATAATGAAGAATGTGCATTAATGTATGTACGTTTCTCGCATTGTGATAAAACAACGGTACCTAGAGCCATCCAATTTTGAATAACATACGTCTCCACTCGAATATCTGCCTCTGGAAACCCAAATTTGGAATTTGTTTTATTATGTGTTTCGTATTTTGTAAAGCATTTATGAGTTTTTGATTAATAAGAAACTGTGATTTCAAAGCGACCGATGGCAACACTCTATGGAAAAAATATATATATATCTCCAGCGCGCGAGACTGTGTATCGTAAATTCTAAAGATATTCTCTTTTTAAATTATTTTGCGATATTACTATTGAATTGAATTTTGTGGTTTAAGTGCGAAGAACATGATATTTAATAAATAAAGGTAACACACAAAACGTTAAAAAACGCCCCTTTGGGCGTAATATAAAATCTGAAAGCTTTCAGATTTTTTTATAACAATTATTTTATTGTTTTAAATTTATGAATATAAGCATATTTTGAGAAACAAACTTACAGATTCTAATTGCTCTGAAGTTCGATTTTAATGTGTGGATAACTGCGTTTGATGTATCGATACAATTTTTTTTTAAATTTTCGCAAGAAACTACTTAATTTAATTCTTAAGTTACCTCATTCAAAAATATTCATTCTCATTCTGTTTCTTGTTTTCCGTTATAAGTTATTGACTAGATTAAAGCCTGCTTCTGTTTGGTAAGAAGAAGAAGGGAATAATGTTGTTTAGTAACAAATTTTATTTTGAGGTATTTCTCTGGGATGACTTTTAAATTTCAGAAATTAACCGTACCTATATGTTTTGAATTGGAGCTGTACTAGAACATTGTCCTTCAACGGAATCAAATCTTATTGCATTCATAATACCGATATCAAATATACTATTGTTCATCGGTCCTTATAAGCCATACTGGGCATTGAAATTTTCATTGTTTTGGAAGCAAACATCAAAATCTTCTTTTAAATTTTGAAAGCGGCTTGTATATGAACAATATATCTTCTGAGGAAGTTTTGAGTTTTTGGAACTCTTTTAGTAGTGTTTTCTTATTATCCTGCTAAATAATTTTTTTATATTGCGCATTTTGAATAAAAAAATTGTATATTTGAAGAAATATTATTTATTTTTAAAATAAATAAAATAATTTTCGTGTATTATCCCCTGATATTTACTTTTTTATGAATTTTTCCTTACTACATGGTATAGATTTATATCAATAATAAATTAATTGTTATTTTAAAAATATTAATAATTTCTTGCAGTCCATAGAATCTTCATTGTGCCGGTCAATTGCCCTTGCATATTCGGCTATCGACCCCTTGATCACCACTCCTCCACCCCTTAAAACGTTTTCGACCCCGTCGGGAACGTCTGGCTTAAACGAATCAGGTTCAGCGAGTACGATCTTTACATTCATTGATTATTATAAGTCGAAAGTCTGCTATCAATTTTTTAAAATTATTTTCTGTTTCTAGTCAGTTTATTGTCCTCTCATTTTCGTTCATCTGATTCAGATTATATGCATTAAGTCAGGGGTTCTCAATCGGGGGCGGGGAATTTCTCCCTAGAGGAACATAGTTTCGAGGGAGCGGAATTCGATTAGCCTTGTATTTAGCTGTTAAGTGTTTAGTTTTAATTTATGAATATAGAAAACTATTTTTATTGTCGTTTTGGCATTTGGTAACATTTTGTATACTTTTTGTTTTAAATTTATAAAATACGGTAGAAAATAATCTAAATCTAAATGAATACGTATGCGTATTTTAATGATTTTCTAGTAATGGTGAAAGGGGGGGAGGTGCATAAAAAGTATCTGAGAAGCATTGTATTAGCTGAACGCTCATTTTACATTTCTTGTTGAGATTATATGTACGGCTTTCTAGTTTAGATATTGCAATAGCTATGGAAATCCAGAACTGTGTGGTAATCCTACTACTGAATTACATTTTGAAAGTTGTAATTTAATTTCAAGTGAATTAGAATTTCCTTCCTGAATTGTAAAATTATGTATCCTTCTAACTATTATTGTGATTTTTTATCCGTTCAGTTAGTAGGATTACTAAACGGGTTGACGTGATTACCGTTTAGTTAGCAGGATATATTATATCCTCATATATACTATATATCCTGCTAAACGGCAATTAAAACCGAAAATATTAAAACTAACATTAAACAACATTTGATCCAACAATGGCCGAACAAATCCAAATAATTAAGATGCTTAACATGGATTTAATTCTCAGTATCAGTATGACTTGCCCGAGCGAGGATTTTATAGTTTATGTCTTGTATATAACATGAATACGAGTAAGTTTCCTTATGAAAAATTCTTACAATAGCATTTTTCTTTAGACAGGTGGCAGGTAACGTTTTTCCATAACAAATTAATTAACTGAGCAACCAAAGATATTGAATTTTCCTTTGGTCTTTCATTGTCTTGGTCCACTGGTGGCCGAGCGTTAAAGTCGCTGAACATTGGCAGTTCGATTCCAAGTTGAATGGGCTGGTTGCATGAGTGTTTTCGTGACTTTTCCTATGTGTAACGGGCATACAAGCCAGTTTTCCTTAGAAAATCTACCACGAAAGTATCGCTTCCATTAGGCAGATACCTGTCTAGTGCTTTCACCATAACCAAATAAAACGAAACCGACTTGTGCGCAAATCTCTCGCTGCATGACAGTTTTCGTGGTTTTGCCATGTGTAGCAGGTTCTCGATAAAAAGCCCTTCACGAAGGCATAGGGTTTCTTATACAGGTAGACCTCGCGTGCTTTGCCATAGCGTAGCCCATTTTAAGAAAAAAAGCGTGAATCTTGAATTTAACCAAACTCAGATATCGAGGCATGTGTGGAGGGTTCATTTCTATTCAGATCATTGGAAATAAGAGATCTTTACAGCGTAATTATGAATATTTTCATTCTTCACGTGTTTCTGTTCTCTACAGAATTGCGCATCTGTTGTAATTACAAATCCTGTCTACTGCCTCCCTCATCACCAATGCCACCCTAACGAGGTACGTATCGAATGTTGCTCGCCGCTTTGCTTAACCATTTGCCTTATGCGTGGCATGTGTACTCAGATATATCCTTTCCAGCGCTGCCGTAACCCCCGACTCTGTCCCTCCCCCTGCAACGTCACGTGACCACTTAATTTTGCAGCATTACGTAATCTGTTTTGCATTTAATTAGGGTCATTACGAAACCCCAGGAAAAGGAACAGACAAAAGATTGATAGTCGCTCTATGTTTTGCTTCATTATGAGCGCCGAGTGTGCTCGCTCCGCGGGGATAATTACCCAGCGCTAAGCCAAAAAGGGAAAATAAAAATATTCTATAAATAAGTGCACAAACATAAAAGTCTCCAGCATATAACATCCACACTTGGGGAGAGGCTATAGCAAAGATTTATACACACGCTGCCATGTTGTTTGGTTTTTAGCTATGATAATAGGGAATCTATCTCTGTTTGAACTATGGATGTCTATACGTCCCGTTTTTATTGTATATTTTTTAATTTTTCCCTCTGACCGGACTTAACCTAATAATTACCTTGTTCGGTTTTAAGATTCCTCAAGCTCTGGCGGGTTTTTTTAATGAGAGACAAGTTTAAAGTTCTGACCTTTTCGGCTGATCGGGTTTGGCGCTTCTTGTCTAAAAGCTGCAGAGTAGGGCGCCCGCTAATAATAGGGTTTAACGAATCACTCGGCGCGCAAATGACCGCAGAAAGCCGAAATTTTCCTAGATGAGCTGAGAAAGAGAGAAGAGCAAAAAAAAAAAGTAAAATGGCGATCGCGTGCTTGCGTAATGGTATTTACTTTGCTGGTTACGAGTTCAGAGAGCTGCTTTCTTTCGATATCCATGCGGAAGAATCTGGCCGTTGTAGATTGTGTTTTCGTGAGATTTTTCATGTCATTCAGAAGGATTAAAATATCGCGTAGATTAAAGTTATATCGAATGCCCATGAATTATTTTAAATAAATGTGCTAATTTGCCTCCCAATTTGATGAGCAGTTTGTACTTCTGATTGTTAAATGTGTTCTGACATTTCTTCGCCGTTATTAGGAAGGTATACTTAACAACAAACTGGTACATTAAAAATGTGTGTGCAAATATAATGAATCAGTTTTTAAAAATGATGCTTTCTGCAAACATTTTTGAAATACGTGTAATCAGTTAGTCATAGAAAATGATGAAGATACTAGAATATACACGTTTTTTTTTTTTTTTTCCTCCAGATAAACAGAACAAAAGAGTCATTGGACAAAGTAGAATGCTTGGATTTCTAAGACCCATATCCTAGCAGTCAAAGTTTTGTGATACTAAAAAGTGTTTTACCGGAGTTAGTGAGCTTATGGTAAATTTGTGGTTTCTTTTCAATGTGTGCATAAATCAGCTTTTTTCGAAAGGCTGTTGATGAAGGTATGCTCCTTCAAAATAGGTAGGCTTCGTATGCTGTATTCTAATCGACTATTGCCAATTTTAGAATAGCTCTATTCAAGCACATACACTCACGTTTGTGAAAATTGCAACACCATGAAGGACTTACGCGAGTGAGCTGAAATTTTCAGGAAATGCAAAGTAACGCATGATATGCAAATGATTAGAATTGCAAATCCGTAGCGCATGCGTATGCTGAGCAGCGCCCTCTGAACGGCTGATGGATCCGAATAAATAGACGGCTGTAGCGAGGCGTGTATGGTTATCGGTGGTTATCTGCTAGTGGTAAACGTTAACTCAATCTGTACTTATGCCTCGTCGACGAAAGAGAGCGAGATTTGAACAACTTACAGAGTTTGAACGAGGGAGAATCATCGGCCTTCGTGAAGCTGGATTGTCGTATCGTGCAGTAGCCTCTCGTGTGCAGCTTAACAGCAGCACAGTGATGCGCGTTTGGAAGCAGTGGACGGACGAGTGTCGGACAACTCGGAAATCCGGGAGTGGACCCCGAAATGTGACGTCAGCTCGCGATGATAGACACCTGGTCCGCATGGCGCGGACGGACCGTACAGCTTCCTCTAGACAATTGGCAGCACTGTGGTCAATAGCTACAGGTGTTTCATTGTGTGCTTCATCAATTCGTAGACGTCTGCTGCAGTGTGGACTGCGCGCACGGACTCCTTTATACAGGATCCCCCTAACGCACGACCATCGCCGCCTGCGGCTACAATGGGCCAATCAGCATAGAGACTGGCGTGCTGATTGGCAGCATGTCGTGTTTTCTGACGAATCCCGCTTTAATTTGTGGTACCATGATGGCCGCATTCGTGTCAGACGCTATGCCGGTGAACGCCACCTTCCGGAGTGCATTATCGAACGCCACAGTGGACGAACACCCGGAGTTATGGTCTGGGGCGCCATAGCATATCATAGACGATCTCAATTGCTACGAATTGTGGGCAATCTGAACAGCAACCGGTATATCCGTGAAGTTCTACAGCCCGAAGCTGTTCCCTTCCTTCAAAGCTTGCCAGGCGCTGTATTTCAACAGGACAATGCCCGCCCTCATACTGCTCGGATTGTTAAATCCTTCTTTGCAGCGCAGCAGGTACAGCTTCTTCCTTGGCCTGCGTGTTCCCCGGATATGTCGCCAATTGAACATGTGTGGGATGTCATTGGTCGGCGTCTTGCTCGTGATCCTCGTCCTGTTGCGTCTGCAGACGAACTTTGGGTACGCGTACAAACGATATGGAATGCTCTTCCTCAGTCAGACATTCAAACTTTGTTTGACTCCATGCCACGTCGTGTAGCAGCACTTATTGCGGCGCGTGGTGGCCACACAAAATACTGATTCTGATCTCTTGTTCTTGTTTGTTTGCTTTGAACATTTAATCATTTATTTGTACCACTACCACTCAACTGTGTATTAAATTGCATTCAATTATGACGATTCCTTCTTGGTGTTGCAATTTTCACAAACGTGAGTGTAGATTAGTGCGAAATCTAAATTGATTTTACTGCGTTAAACAATTTGATTTGTCTTTCCATGATAATATTTTTCCATGGTAGTTAATTGCACTGTAATGTTCTCCATAACGTGAGTTATTATTATTTTTTTAAATTCTTAGACGCCAGACTAGTTTGTCGCTATCAAGATTTTCGATGCAGAAAATATTGAAAAATAAATGTGCCTTTGTTGGGAATCGAACCACGAATCTTCCAATTACTAGCCGAAAATGCTTACCGCTTACACCACGAAAGCAACCACTTAGAAATGAGACAATTCCTTACATTCTTCCCTACTTAAAGGGCAATTTGGGAGAGACATGGTCCTCAGTCGTTTGAATCTGTAATGGTGTCATCCGATGATTTAAATATTTCAGTGAACTAAAATGTTCCATTAGCTAAAATCCAGCGGAACCCTTTAGTTCCGACGCCACTATACAGATTGTTAGAATTTTCGGAGCAAAAAAACGTTTAGAATCTTGTTTGTAGTCGCCATAATTCCAATCACGGATTTTCCAGTTGATAATTAAACGTATTAGACCACGAGGACACGTAAGGTTAAATATCGTAATTCCTTTCAAGTTGAACTACTTGAACAGATTCCTTGATTTGATGCATCTAGAAAACTGGATGCTCTTGCATATCTTTATAGTTCATAATGAAACATCTGTAGATACCTGTACATTAAATGGATATAAATATTTATGTTAAAAAGCCAGGGCATCTTAGAAGAACTTCAGATGTTTTTATGTGTAGGACCATCTAAATATTTTCAATAATTTTAAGACTCAAATTACCCTTTCACTTGGATGATGGCGGATAAATATGCCGATGAAAATTATCTTATTATTAATAAAAATTAAGATTTTATTGATTGTTATTTAATTAGCACGCTGCTGATAACATTTTAACCAAACTTTCTTCCTTATTTTAAACTTTATAAGCCACATTTTCTCATTTCTAACATCTTTTTTGCATGAATTTTAATTACCACGCCGCTGATTGCATTCTCTGACATCTTCTCTTCTCATCCAATCAGATGTGATTCATCGTGAGAGCCGTGTGTATGTAGCCCGTGTCACTCTGGCCGGTTCCTTTTTTAATTGAATTTGAAGCAGTTAGCGTCATCCAATGAGAAACTCAATAAAGCAATGAACCAGCCCTGGGCTGCCGCGGCCTCCTCGTTAATCAAGTCCTGCAACACGTACACCTATATATATTTCTATATCTATAACGCCAGGCGCTATAGATATATAGATGATCGACCAGCGCCAGTTTGTCTTCTTAATTTGTCGGCTGGCAGAAAAGCAATTATTGAAAAGCGAATTCGATAAATCATGGAAAAATCATTTCCTGATAAAATGGGGGATATATATTGGGGGGAATGACGGACAGGGAGCGAAGAGGGGGGGATAGCAGCCAATATTGTCGCTGGGCTGCTTTGACATCGAACGCAGGTGTGATATTAGGAAACGTTACTTCGGCTATAAGTCACTGCCGCCGCGGATTGGATGCTCGGGGGTTGTGCTGTAATGCTCTAGGTGGTGGTTTTTGGTCAGGTGTGGTGATACGGATAATAGCAGTGAAGAGGCCCTTCTTATAGACATAATGTTTTTAAATCGAAATTCGCCACTTTGATTGTTTTCATCAATTTGAATTATTTAATAGAAGTAAGTATTGTATTTATTAAACTTTCGCATTCTGATACAGTTCTAAGCAAATGTTGCTAATAGAGGGTGTTCTGATATGATTTTAATTTTTTTAATAGCCGGGCGCTTTATTTAATAGCCAATAGCTTTGCTCCACTATAAAGGCCAGAAATAGTGGCCATTTTATTACGGAAGCATCCTCCGTAATGAAGGTTTAATAGGTGGCCACCCATTGCCTCCTATGAAGGGACGGACAGTTACAACCATGCCTTCTCCGGGATTCGAACTCGGGTTCATCCTTACAGCAGTCAGGGTTACTAACAACTATACCGGCTGGGCGGCTATATGATTTTAAAATAGAATAAAATAAAAATTACTTCAGATACAACCAAATTTTTTATGTTATTTTGAAGTAGAATTAATGACATAATATTTTGAATAAAACGTCGCTTTAGTGCCCACCTCGACTTAGTTAGTGCACACGAGCGAATTTGATTAACAGTGACTATATGCACTAACTCGAGTCTTATGCTACGAATGCTGTTTTCAATATTTATTTTTAATGCTTCATGGGTTTGTGCTTTGTTCGCATAGATCACTAATTTCAAATAGCGTCACAAAAAGAAATTTAAAGAAGTTAAATCACAACTTCTGGAAAGCCAACTAACGGTTGCATTTCGTGAAATTATTCTTTCACCAAACTTTTTTTTGCGGTACGTCAGCAGTGTAACATGTGCCACTCTCTTGTTGGAACCACATGCCCTCGAAATTTGGCCATAAAAGATTATCATGAATCAGTATTGCCCACCAGTCACTGTAAACTAATTTTCTCCTCCATATGGGAAGGGGGAAGGTCTGAGGATGCGACTACACCATAAGCCAGTGGCTTCAAACTCAAATTGTACGCTGGTGAAATGCACGATCTGAAAGTAGCTGGCGGGCTGCAATTGAGAAAGCAAGAAAAAGAACTTTTATTTTGCTAGCAAAACTGAATTTGTTAACTAAATTAAAAAGTTTTTTACTACATAATTCTCAAAACATACATATAAAATAACGGAAGGAAAAAATTCGAATTTTTACTCATTTTTCCGCCTAAATCTAAAAGATGGTATTTGAAAGAAATTTCCGTTGGTCACAGCTCGTAATTCAAGTGCATTCACAGCTAAATATCAGAATTATCAGATTGGCATATATTAAAAATAATTGTACTGTATAGAAGTGAAGTAACTACTAAACTACTTACTTAAACTAAATATACGAAAGCTTCCCAAGAGGCACAAACTTGAGAATAAATAATGACAACCTATCCTCTTTCTTTTATTTATTACATTTTTCTATGACGCGTACAGGGAAAAGAAAATATTTGTGTGTAAATAATTAAAAACTTCTTTGTTTTTTATTACACCTTTCAGCTGCAACACCTCATGGTTTTTCAGTTTTCATAAGGTTTGTAATTTTGAAGGCGAATTATTAGAAAGTATCTGCATCGTAAACTGTAGACACTCATCGGTTATCTAGTTCTTCTCGAAGACTTATAACATTCAACTACGGCGGGAGGGAGGGAACTGTTCGCATGTAAATGTACTCCCAAGATAAAGCGATTTTTCTTATTACAAAAGCCGCAATTGTTAGGGTATTTATTTTTTGACAAGTAGTAATAAAAGTTAATAAAAGCTGTATCTTCAAATCTTTTAACAACATTTATATCGCAGTGAGAATTAATTAATTCCATTTATAGATCTTTCAGAGAGATTCTCACGTTGGTTTTTGGCACTCCGAACCGTTAAAATCTTAAGATTTTACCTCAAATTATTTTCATAGTAATGTTAATTAATTTACAGGAAATGTATTGAAATTGCTTCGGTGACTGCATGCGGAAAGCAGGCCGCTCGTTTGAGATCACTGCTGTACCTTTGAGTCACGTATGCCATATCATAAATAAACCATAAAGTCACTGCCATATAATAGATAAACCATACAATAAAATCACTGCCATACCATAAAGTCACCTTTCTCGAATGTAAAGGTTTCTCGTGCATCTGTTGTAGACTGTTTTACATAAATATTGAATTGTTAAATGGCTGATGACATAGGAATGATGTTGTAGAAAGGTCCATTTTTGTCTGTTTGGTACCTCGTCCGCTTTTAAAAATATTTCTTAATGAATCTGTGCCCACCAGCGGCCGAGCGGTAAAGACGCTGAACACTGGTAGTTCGAATCCCACGAACGGGCTGGCTGCATGGGCGTTTTCGTAGTTTTCCCCACGTGTAACGTGTATACGAGCCAGTTCCCCTTAGAAAGTCCTCCACGAAGGCATCCCTCCCTTTAGGCAGATAGCCCTCGTGTGCTTTGCCATAATTGAATAACCTAATCTAACCTAACCTAACCTAAAGAATCTATCAATTTTGAATGAATTTTACGTGTTAGTATGAAATATTTTGAACCATAAAATTATTAAATTTAATCTTCAACTATATTCACTATAAAAATGAAAAATGCTTTATTAATTTCTCATTGGCTTAATGTAATGTATGTTTCAAAAGCAGATCTTTACAAAAATCAATGAGCACTTTTAATCAGTAGAACTTTTAGTCAATGAAGCCAATTTCTAAACTTGTTTCAATAGCACTTCTGGCGTAGAATTAATTAAAATTTTATCGATTTGGAGGGCGAATAGGTACAGGTCTTTCTTCTTCAGGAGCAAACTATTAATTCGTCAAGGCCAACTATTAATTTGATTGCAAGCCAAAGCAGTGAGACTGCTATTATCATAAATCATTTTTCTAATTTTTATTCCATATATGACTGAAGGTAACAGCTTGTTCAATTTAACAAAATTAACTTCATAGTGGCTCTCTACGAGTTTTCTGGTGCGTTTTCACCAATAAGACCCTCTAATCTTCTCCTTTAAATGTCCTTTCAGTTAACACCCGTCGTCAGTCATAGTTAACTTATCTGCTATACCATCGGTGGCAACTCATTAAAACTTCGAAAGGACATTTAGGTCGTAAAAACTTAACCAAAACATAATTGGATAAAATATGCGCTCTTATTAATTAACGCACTTACAATTTTAAAGGCTTTTCTCTTATGAGCTAAAGAAATATAAACGGTTAATTAAATACGCTTAATCTATTATTGTGGATCAGAAAAATCCGTTTAATGACTTTCCATTTGGCGATATTTTAGCTGCAGCTTAATCTTTAGATTAAGTTAGCTCTTAGAATAATATTTTTCATTTAATTTTTAGCATATTTAAATTAATTCTCTCATTTATTAGAAAATAGTTTCTAAGAATAAAAGAACATATTTTAAAAGTAATAATTTCTTTGCTTTTATATATAATGTCCATTTTTAAATTTGGTTTAATTTTAAAATAATGAAATTCGAATTTAGCTGTTAATAGGTGTGGTGGAAAAAAAAATCCACTATTGGTAGGTGTGCGAGCAAAAGAATAAAGGTGGTGAGCCCGTGGCTTGTTTAGTAACTTTTCCAACTGTCAGAATAAATTGTGCTACCATCTGCAATGTTTTCAATAATTTTATCAAGAAGGGTAGAGCCATTTCTATTAGGAACAGTGACAACAAACGACTCTTTTGTTTCTGTAGATATACCACCAAACACCCACTGTTTGGGTACTCGACCACAATTATTTTTACGTTTAGTAAACAAACTTTCATCAGTTTCTACAATGCAATCTGGTCCACCTACCTTCTTGTTTGGTTTATCCTCCATATCCAAGACAAATAATTCACACATGTAATTGTTCCAATCTATAACAGTTTTATCCGGTAAATCAAGTTGCTTTTTACAAAATTTAATCGACGTCAACTCCTCGCACCAGCAGTATATGAATCTCAAAGCTGAACAAAATGGAATTCTGCTTTTCTCAAACCAGTTGTCCTAAGTCCCACTTGCTGATCACATTGTCTTAAATTACATTTCCAAAACTTACGTTTACCAAAATTAAGTTTCATGTCATGGGAATTGGTCATTTTTTTTGGGGGGGGGGGTAAAATATTTCGCTCCTGAAAAAATAAAATTGCATCTTGTTCTGTTTTTGGCAAATCCCCAAATACGTATTTTCGTAGCATTAAAAAATGGCGTCAAAAATGCAAACAACAAGGCAACAAGGAATCCAAAAGATAACTGCGTGCACATGCGAACAACAGGGTTGCTGTGCGAATAAGATTGCTCTTTATTGGCGCAAGTTCTGCTGCGGTGGCGTTAATACGTAAGTACCGAAATGGGTTATTAAAATCGTTTTGCCAAGCTTTTAATTAATATTTCTAATTTGGGGGGGGAAGGGGAGAAAGAAGAAAGTTTGGTTACGATAGCTATAGTAGTGACTGAGTTATTAGCGAACAAAGTCTTTCTTCTTTATATATAT
>KK119869.1:50302-138924 GCA_000611955.2 Stegodyphus mimosarum
AAAAAAAAAAAAAAAAAAACATTCCGTTTTGAGGTGTGGGGGGATTGGTCCGTCAACTGTTTTAACTTTCGTGCATTCAGCCCACATGCAATTTGAGTTTCAAACCACTGTCCCAGCCTATAGTATTCCATTTGTTCTGTATTGCAAATAGAATTCGGAAATCCGTTTACGCAGTTTAACATCAGTCCCGGCCTGTCCCAAGTTAAGGATGATCGAACACTAAATCTATACAGCCTAAAATTACGTCACTTCCCACACTTTGGTAGCCGAGCCCCTCTTTTTGGTCAGGCTTACTATTTCATAGCCATAATATCTTGATCTGTTATTTTTATAGACAGATATTCCGGAGACAACAAAAAGAACTAAAAAAATAAAACCTTCCCAATATGCCGTCTAAACGGTTAGGGTCTTTCAAGAAATCTGCGGATATCATAAGTCAAGAAGTTATGAGCTCGATCAGACAGCAAATATTGTCCAATAGTCTGCGCCCTCCCTCGTCTCCGGTCTTTCGATACTGTAGAGTTGTTGTTTGTCCTGATTAATGCTTTATTATATGGTAAAGAAACGGTATTGCATTTTGATATATTGTATGATCCTAAGAAAGGTTTTATGTACGCCCTTTTTGATTGTGTAAAGAACATAAAAGTTAGGGAACTAGAACCAACGTACCAAATCAGGATCTAATAAAATAAGTGAAAGTAAGAATGTGGTGGTATTATCTAGAACAGTGTTTACCAAGCTTTTCTAATCGAAGAATACTTTTTGAGGTCCAAAATTAAGGAATACTAGCGTAAATTTGGGTTTTTAAGTATAATAGCTAAAAAAACAGATGTATTAGGTTGGGGGGTTGAAAAACGAGGGCTTCCCAGCGGTGTCGGTTTTGAACCCATTCTGAAGGGTCGATGAAATTTTAAAGGGGCCTGAATGGTGATGAAAAAGTCGATAGCTGAATAAACATCTTGAAACTGATCGCCATAATCAAGATCCCATTGATTACAAAACAAAAGATTAATAATAAAAATTTTAATTAATTGTTTGTTGATATAAAGCTGTATCATGCACTAAGGAAGAAATGATATAAGATAAATATAAAGGGAATACACTAAATTTTTTTAATATGTTTTGAAAATCAATAATACTATTTTAAAATACGTAAATTTTTTATGCAAAAAAGGCAATATGAAACAGTAAAACGCAAGGACTACAAGAAAACGGAACCGAAGGAATACGAAGAACGCAAAATTAGAATAGGAAACAAAAAAATAAGTTTAATATTGAATGAGGTGATTTAAAAATTAAATTAAGCAGTTTTATGCCAATGTTAAAAAAATTGCATCAATACGTCAAGGGCAGCCATCATATGAATTAAAATCGAACTGTTGTGTAATTAGAACTGTGGTTTTCTTTTCTGAAATTTTTTTTATATCTGAAAAATTAAAAATATTAACAATAAAAAAATAACAGTTTTAACAAATCCAGTGAAAAATTTTTTCAGAACTTTTGTTCATGTTCTTAATCTAATTGTTTCCTTTAAGTTATTTATGTGCAATTATTTGTATTATGATTATGTTGTGTACCGCATATTATACAGAAAATTGTAACGGGGCCAATCAAGAAAACCATTCTTCTAAAAGGAGTCGATACGAGAGAGAAGTTGGGAACCCTTGTGTTAAATAAACGAAATAAACATCTGTTCGAATTTTTATATCATACAAATAAAAGAAACATTTTTTTCAGTTTATAATGTTACAAAAAAATGGGTGGGTAAACTAATTAAATGAGTAAAAGAATATTAAACCATTTCTAGTTCTCAGATGCTTCGATATCTTTCATTTAACGGCTTTTTACAGGTAGAAAAGTGATTATGGAATTTTTTCTGGTATATCTCCCTAAATTTTATGTATTACAGATGAAAATAAGTAAAACAATGTATAGTACTTGCATATTTTGTCGTCTGCTGTTTTCGACAGTATCGCCAAAAGTACAGTTTATCGCCAATAATACATAAATGTGACCCCACAACACATTTGAAAGAACTTGGCTTTCTTTTTATGAAACCTGATCTTCAGTAATGCTAGATTAGGTTTTGTAAAGAAATTTCAAATTAACTGCTACTTTCCTTTTTTCTTCTGCATTTTGAAAGGAAGAAAAAAAAAAGGCGGATTTTGTGAAAATAGCGTAATAAAAGACATAGAGGTACGGCGCCATACCACGTAGGTTCATATTTAAATGAATTTAGATGGCCTCTTGTTCATAAAGAAGGTGACAGTTTTGTTGTTATTTTATATTCCATTTGGGATTTTTGACCGCAGGAGTGATTGGTGCTAATTTCAGTGAATTTCTTTGTGAGATAATCTCAGAACTTAAGCTCCTAGTTATTTACGTTTTTATATGCCATATTCGTATCTTATATCTGTTCATTATCTAACTGATTAAAAAACAATCTCGTCTTTCAAACTTGCGCTAAAATCTTTGGCGCAGTTTTGGCGAAATCTCTTCCATTTCTCACGGTAGACGGGAAAATGCGTAAGTACCAGTTTAATTTTCTGTAACCCTATTAAATATAAAAAATTGAGCAAAGAAATAAAATATAAATGCAAGAGAAATAAAATAAAATTTAACTGCAAAAGGGGGTCGGATTGGCGCTGCAGAATATTATCCCTTACTTACCATTTTCCTTGGAAACTGAATCAGGTATTTCATTATCCTCATTAAAAGCAATTACTGTTGACACCATGTAGGCCAAAGTTTAATATAAAAATTCATTGCTCACAAACAATGAAGCGTTTCCATATATTTTGTTCCTGAAAAAGTTTTTTTTTTCTCTTTAAGTCATGAAGCCTGCTGTGCTTTAAGATTCATGAATGAGATTCTTCAATCATTGCTTGTGGCTATGAGCGTGAGATCAGAAACTAAATAACAAACCGCATTAACGCAAATAGTTGATCTGTTGCTTTAAACATTAATAATGAGATGTGAAACAGTTCAGTATGGATACATAAATATTATTTGTAACAGCAGCACGTGCAATAACACAAATACGAATGTTTTTATTTTCAGTGGCAACTGGATGTACGCTATCCATCAACATTTGTGTTTCAATACTACTAAATAATAAACATCATGTTTGATCATTTATACATAACTTTGATTTGCTCATCAGCAGAAAGTAAGATGCGTTTAAAGCTTATGCGTACGGTCGTAAATTTGTTTATTTTGCTTATTTTCTTTAACGTTTAACAATGAAAACAATTTTTAATTTTATAAGGATAAGTAAAAGTAATTTTTATAAAGGGTGTCCCAGTAAAAGCTCCAAATTCTGTATGCCAATAAAATATTTTATTTTTAGAAAATGTTAAAAATTTTACATACTTACAATAGGTAAAAGTTCGGATTTCTGTACGACTTTTTTTTTGTAACATATTGTCTCAATGAAATTCGTAATCATTTTCTCACATACCTGCATATCGAGGTGACTATAACGTTGTATACAGTTTTCTCTTTAAGTTCTTTTATTTTTTTAGCCCTAAGGAGAAGGGCTATTAATTTCGTTTTGGCATTTTGCGTCGATTCATTGTAAATGTCCGTATCACTTTTCAAACTATTGCCAACCAAATATTATCGCCCTGTGTTATATTTAAAGAAATTAAATAAAATAATGAAGAATCTGCATAAATGTATGTATCCGGTATGTGTTCGGACCGAAGTTAGATTCCCGAGAACTGGCTGGCTACATGAACGTTTTCGTCGTTTTCCTCATGTGTAACGTTTTAATATGAGACAGTTTCCTTTAGAAAATCCTCCACGAAGGCAGCCATCTCTTCCGTGTCGTTACTTCGGGCGGAACACGTAAAAAATAATAAATTCAGGGGAATTTTTTTCTCCAATGCCGGGCTGTAGCTATTTTTAGGCGTAGGCCCCTACTAAGGCCGGAAGCGGTGATTTGTATATTTTGGAGGCACCTAATAAGTAGGCCACCGTTGCCACCTATGAAGGAACGGACAAATTACATCCACGCTTTCTCCGGGATTCGAACCCGGGTCCTTCGGCAGTCAGATTCGCTAACCACTTCACCGTCTGGGCGAGGTTAGGTTAGGTTATTCAGTTATGGCAAAGCACACGAGGGCTATCTGCCTAAAGGGAGGGATGCCTTCGTGGAGGACTTTCTAAGGGAAACTGGCTCGTATACACGTTACACATGGGGAAAACCACGAAAACGCCCATGCAGCCAGCCCGTTCGTGGGATTCGAACCTCAGACCGAACTACCAGTGTTCAGCGTCTTTACCGCTCGGCCGCTGGTGGGCCCGTCTGGGCGATGTGCCAGGGAAAATAAAGTGGATGAAATAGTAATACCAAAATGCAAATACGAATTGAATAAATACACGAAATAAAAATAAAATAATTAAAGGAATATAGTTAACCAATAAACTGCCTTTCAGCGAAGGGACTATGCACAGTAGATGAAGAGAAAAATTATGGGAATATTTTTAAAATTTCAGAGTCTACCGCTAAAAGGAGACGGGAAAAAAAAAATACGCGAGGAAAATACTGCATGTGCATTATTGTAGTCTTCATGCTCATTAGATATTATAAGAATGTTTTTTTAGGGGGAAAACTTTGTGGTATTTGTTATCAAAAATTGCTTTTTTGTTTTATAATTGACTGTCACGCTTTAGACTGCAATGCATATTCTCCCCCTCATTCCTGTCTTCGATGAAAAATCACATCCAGCCTCGCAAATAGGTAGCATCAAGCGACTAGTTTGTTCAGGCGCTCGCGAATGTGCTGGCGAGAGATGACGGCTCGTTCCACGACCAATGGTCCACGGCAGCCGTCACAGCTGACATCACAACAGAGTTTTTCTTTTCGATTGTGGCGATGGCGGTGACGATCGCTTAACATTTTGCTTTTTTGTCTGTTATCACTCTTACCGTTATTGTATAAGCTGCTGGTCCCAGGCCGTGAAGGTCGTCGCAATTGTCGTAAAACGTGAAGTTTTCTTTGTTTGCTTTCTTACGACGGGACTCGCGGGAAGATTGTTCAGCTTGGACAATCGCAGTTACCTTCTTAATTCTATGATGGTATGCACTTAATAGTCTTTACCTGAAGATATTCTTGAAGCGGCTATTATTGTTTTGCGCAGAAATGTTTTTGATTTTATGCTTGTGTATGGTGAATTTGGATATATCAAGTCTTGACTGTAACGATGAGAATTGGCTTTCGGTTTAACTATAAATTTGTGTCATCAAAGCTTTTTGTTCCTTTTTATGTAATATGTGTTTTGAATACCAAAAAAATTAATGGCTGTGTTAAGACTAGAACTCATAAGATGATATTTGTCTTTTCCAAATCAGTTATTTCCAAGTGTTGCTTGTGTAGCGTTACTAACTGCTTCAAGAGAATGTTAAAAGTAATGGTTTTTAGTTCTCACATTTCGTATTAAATTGAAGAGGGAGTGGCATGCATGGTTATTCGATTTAATAACCATTTACTGTATATCACATTTTAATCGAGCGCCATAGTTGAACCATATTCTTGTTACCATTCTCACTTGTCTGACAATGACGCGGCAAGGAGTCAAATGCACCTACCGTTGGCAAGAGCCTTGAGCGCCATATAGGTGATAGTTTTGATGATGCGTTTTTTAACCCTTGTTATTCTGCTTCATAAAATATTTATAAGAGCAGCTAATGTAAATTAAATAATTCATGTTTAAATAATTTGCCCAAAGGGCGTAGCCCAGAAGGCTGATAATTTTGTTTTGACATATTGTGGCGTTTCACGTTTCAGATTGTTGCCAGCAAATATTAGAGCCCTGCATTAAAAAAATTAAATAACGAAGAATCTGTATGAATGTATGTATCTTTCTGGCATTGTGAAAAACAACGGTACCTAGAAACATCAAATTTTGAATAATGTAGTTCTTCAGTCGAATATGGGCCCATCTGGAAGCCGAAATTTGTTTTTATTATCGATTTCGTATTTTGTAACACTTTAAAAAAATTCTTGTTTAACAAACTCAACGATTTCAAAGCGAGGAATGGCAACACTGCACGGAAAAAAAATCTCCAGCGCGGGAGACTGTGTATCGGAAATTCTAAAGATATGTTTCTTTTAAATTATTTTGTGATATTGCTGTTGAATAGAATTTTATGTTTTAAGTGCGAAGAACAGGATATTTAATAAATAAAGGTAACACACAAAACGTTAAAAAGATTTTTTTATTTTATATTTTTTTCATTGTATATTTTCTTTACTAAAAATTATTATTTTTATTTTTCTTGTGTAGTTTAGTTTAATTGTTCGCTTTAAATGAGTATTCTTGTCTGATATATATCCTGGATTTGATGAAACTCTTATTGCTTGCAACATAACATTTAAGCTTAGTTTCAATAATAATAATCAAGAATATTCGTAACCTATAAAAAACTTTAAAGCAAATAAATATTTGAAAACAGCGAAATCAGAAGAAATTTAAAGCGCATTTATCTACAAAAGCCAGCAGCGAATTAAAAGAATTTTAATGGTGTTTTCACTGTGCTTATTTTCTGTGCGTTGAAGAAGAAAATAAATAAAACTTTTCCCCCGTTTAGTTCTGTTTTGATTAAATTCCTGCTTACCGTCTATTTAAAAAAAAAAAAAAAAATCCAAGAAAATTTCGTTTTTCTTAAACCTTCTTGTTTTTTCTTGTTTTATTCGTATTGTCTGTGTGCCTATCATTATGCCATGCCAATGCGACTTCATACTGCTTTAGTTTGCTAAAATGTTCTCAATAAATTTTCTTACATTTTCTGTTTTTTCTTTCAGGATTCCACCTGACAGGGAATTAGCAGTGTAAAGAAAGAATCACTTTCAACATGAAGGGGAAAAGGTGATTCCGTTATCAGCTTATTGCAGCTGGCAGAAACGTATGCAAGAAACGTCACGGCTTAGATAACTTTTTTGCAAAGATTGGAAGAACTTTGTTCAGGTGGCGTGCGTGACACCAGAGCGAAAGCCAACTTGGTCCCATTTGCAGTCTTCTATTTATTGACCCTACTGTAAAGGGTGAGTGGTTGGCGGTTTGGAAATTTTGTTTTTAACCGTCACCCTTCTAAGAAGTCATCCTGGTACCCATACGCAAAAAGAGGAACTCCACGCTTACCATAACGGAGTCCCCTTACAGCAACTACCCGACGGACTGTTGTCCATCGAGCCACATGAGCATGATGAACCCACCGGGTCAGTCCCCTCACCACGGGGACCAGCACCATATGATGGGCATGATGGCTCACCATGGCGGGATGACCACCATGCAGCCCATCCAACAGTCGCATCCTCAGCAGCAGCAACAGCAACATTTCTCTCCTCCTGGTGGCCCAGGGGGTAGTAGGTGCTGTGCGGGCTGCGGCGCCAAGATCATGGACAGATTCCTCCTTCACGCGCTTGATCGTTATTGGCATAACGGGTGCCTCAAGTGCTCGTGCTGTTCAGCGACGCTAGCGGACATTGGCAGTTCGTGCTTCACGAAAGCGGGAATGATTCTTTGCAAGAACGACTATGCCAGGTGAGTCAGACAATCGCAGTTTTCACAGATCATGCTATTATCACTTCAGAAATACGTTATGCAGAAGAAGCTTTTTCGTCCATGTGGGAAAGTGGAAGTGATCTTAGGATGATATGTGTGGTATTCAAAAGAGGAAGAAGCCAAGTTCATAAGAGCAGGATGAGAAGAATTGAAGGGCTTGCAACAAGAAGAGCCGAGCTCCATATTTTTAAATTTCCAGAAAAATTTTAAAAAATTTCAAAAATTCATTTTTTTAACTTATATTCTAAACGTTTGTCCTCATTAAAAGTACTAGTAAAAATGACTTTTTACATCTACTTCAATGCAAAGAACGATTTTTTTTTTAAATAAAAAAGACCCATGAACACAAAATCTACCAAAGTGGAACTGGGCCCTTCTTGCTGCAAGCCCTTCAGTTTTGTAACTCACGCCAAATAGTTGAATATTATTAAAATAATAACTTTATAAAAGCGTTTGGTTTTGCAAATAACATTTTTTATGAACTTGGCTTCGTTTTGCAATGATTCCTGATGCATATATTATTATATATCTAAAAATTTACACCCTTACAGTTTGTAATAGGAGTGGAGATAGTTAGTATAAGCTACAAAAGTTTCTTGTATCAACTTTAGTGGAAAGATTAAGATACCAGAAGAAAGATAAGAAAATATATTGAAACGTTTTACTAAATTTTTCAGCAGAAACTAAGTAATTCACGAAAAAGTTGTTATAGGAGCTGTTTAAAAGGAAAACTGCAGCTACGAGCAAGTCCAAAATTTTAAGTGGTCAATTCTAAGATTATAAATTAAGTAAAAAAAATATTATTGAGTTAAAAATTATACGTAAGCTTCTTCTTTCGCTCTAACTTAGAATGTCAGGATTTCATTATTTTGTGCTTCATAGTGATTCAGCAGATACCAGCCTTTTTCTTGCGTCGACCCCTCTCAAAGGAAAGGGTGTGCTTCATCAACTCGCTGTATAATATACCGTATACAGCAGTGTATACAGCATAATCATTATATAAATAATTGCGCATAAATAATTTAAAAATAAGTTAGATTAAGAATAGGAACAAAAGTTTCGAAAAGTGGCTTATTAGATTTATGTTTAATTATTTTTCGTATTCTTTTTGTTTTTAATTTTACAAATGTAAACGAGTTGCTGCATTTGTTATATAATATTTGGAATGAAGCAGCCTAGTTTAATTTTTAAAGCACCTCGTTCATAAATCAATTTGTTTCGTATTTTCGTTTCTAATTTTGTATTCTTCCTATTTTTTTTAATTAATGTGTTTCCAGGTGTTCTTGCTTTTAATTTTTTATATTGCATTTACTGCATAAAAATTTACACATTTAAAAAAAAAGTATATTAAATAATTTTAGTGTATATCCCCCTTACATCTATTTTATAGGATTTCTTTTTTACTATATGATACAGCTTTATATTAATAAATAATTAATTATCAATTTTATTAATATTTTTATAATCGGTGGAATTTTGATTATGCCGATCAACTGCTGGTGCATATTCAGCTATTCATCCCTTGATCATCATTGACCCGCTTTAAAATTTCATCGACCCCCAGGGGCTCAATACGGATCCCATTGGGAACCCTTGGCTTAAACGAATTTGGCTAATGTGCTTTTTATATAATCGTGAATGATTATCTCATTAGAGAAAAATCTTCATTTTCTGTGCCCTAATGGCATTTGAAACAAGTAGCAGAATCTCATACCGATGGGAGGTTGGAAAAAAACATTTTTTTTTTTTAAATTACGCTAAGAGGTACAGATTAAAGTAGCTAAGCATTAAAAAGTTTAACGGCTAAAAGGAGAGAGGGGTGGATGTGTTTTGTCTTAGAGCTACATATGCTGAGCACAGATTTCTGTCGAAGTTACTGACTGCTGAGAAGGGTGGAGTCGTCGACACGGACCTAACAACGAATTTCAGTTCTTCCTGCCATCAATTCCGATCCTAAACTCGAGCGAAAGCGAGAAACTGCGTTCCTCATTAACCGATCTGTTGTTTGCCAAGCCATCCATCACACTTTAGTTAAGTACTTGCTGTAACTCTTCTGGTATCCTAAGACAAGTAAATTAGGGGCATAAATCATTAAGTAGTCTTGCGCGGATGACTCGAAAGGCGCCGCGTATCCCTTTCAATTTCTGCTTGCTGGATAAAAACCAGATTGGCAGAGAGTGATTATTTGTATACCGATTGCAGCCGTAATGAATAATAATTGCTCTCCAGCTTTTAATCGCCATTAATAACAACCGCTCTCCAACGGGCCGGGCAAAAGTGCCTTGTTGTTAAGCCTAATGAGGATTGTGTCGCAGGCGCTCCAGATTAGGGACTCTTACACATTTCCCGCTGCAACGCTATTGGATCCCTGCCCAATTATTTCCTCCGGAAAACTTTCGCTTGCTTTTTTAGTTATTTATTTCAGTCTTCGCTTCTTCATTTTTGCCTTGGAGTCCATTCCTGTTCCGATTTATTTTGGATACTTTGAGAACCAACCACCTCCTCCCTTCCTCTATTTGCTTGTTTGCGAATCCAGGTCCTAGGTAGAGCAAAGTCAGCCTGGTTCTAACGAATAAAATACCTTTGCCTTACTTTTCCGGTAGCCTATTAGTCTTATTAAAGTGTACCTCGTGACCTCGCCGTTTTCCGGGGAATATTTTTCCAGAAATTGGCGTTTAATGCGTGATGCGGGGCCTTGCTTTTGATCTGGAACTCTAGTTAAAAGTGGCCTCCGAAGTATTATAACCATTGAATCAATATCTTTTTTTCAAGTTGTCCTAAGAAAAATATTCATTCTCTGCGTTGAATGTAAACCTTCCACATCCTTTTAACGAGGGAACTTTTCTAAATATCCTTTCAAAAGCTCAAAATAACTATGCAGTCATTTTTCCATTTAAGATAAGTACCTCGGTAATATCGTCTTAAAGATATTAATGTGTATTTCTCAAAGAGTGGTTTATGGTTTCATTGCCGTTTTAGAATGCGTTATCTTAGTTTAATGATTAGCTGATCACCTGTACTTAAATATTTAATGGATTCAAAGAACTGCTGATCGATGCTGTAGTTTCTAGGGAATCTTAATAAACGCGTTGAAAAGTTCAGGCTTATACTATTTTATTGGGATTTATGTTTTATGCTGGAAAAGAAATTGCAGTAAAACTGTATATCAGCCAGCCCAAATTTTGAATAATGGTTTTTTCAGTAAAGTATTTTTCATGATATAGTGATTTCCGTTCATTGATATCATGATGCTTTAGACCCGATTGGTGAAGGGTGAAGCATGTTTTTAACGTTTTTTTAATATATTTAATAATTCATATGCCTATTCATTTTGGCTTAAGAAATAAGGTTACTCTATTTACATCTTAAAATTTAGCTTTTGTAAGTAGAAAGAGTTTCATACCAAAAAGTAAATACAGTCGAATCTAAATTTAAAGGATGAGTTCCACTAGTGTGTAGAGCGGTAAAGTCGCTGAATACTCGTATTTCGACCCGGGTTTAAATCCTGTGAACGAACGGGCTAGCTGCATGGACATTTTCGTGGTTTTCCCATCTATAACGTGGATACGAGCCAGTTTGCCTTAGAAAGCCTGGGTTTTGACCCAAGAGAATGAGCAGGCTTGTATGCTTTATTTCTCTCCTCCTCCCCCAATACGTTATGTGAATACGAGCCTGCATCTCTTAGCAAGTCCTCCGTAAATGTATCTTTTCCCTTAAGAAGGCTGCGGTCATGTGCTTTGTCGTTTTCCAATAACCTAGCCTAACCTAATGAAACCCATTAATGCAGGGTTCTCCGCTGCCCTAAGAGCAGCACATTCTAGAATATCTGTTGGACGGCGGGTACCATTTACTTTTTCATGTTAAATTTATAGTTGGATACAATTAATAAAACATGCACATAAAAAAAGAGATCAGTCGCATTTCGCTTTGTGCTGGTCTCTGTTGGATGCAATTTCTAGTTCATCAAAAATGAGAAAACTTTCATATAGAATTTTATTGAAAACTAAAATATTTTTATTGTGATCGCACATCGGTTGGCACACTTTAAACGATCGGTGAACGCATGGTGTCCGCGGGCATAGGGTTAGGAATCCTTGTATTAGTGGATACTTACAAATACCATTAGGTGATAGTCGAAGGCTTTTGTCTGTTATCAGAGAGTGTCCTCCAAATGGGAGTTTTTAAGAGCGCTGTCACATATACATCTGTTTCGGACGGTCATCTGTTCCAAACAATATTGCTACCATCTTCCTCCCATCCGCAAAAACTTGTAAATGTCAAATTTTCACCTCTTTGAATCCAAATATGCTAAAATAATCCGCTGCCTGTGAATTCAAATCTAGTAAACCCTTCCCCAGCGTGGATTTCTGAAACGCAATTTCGCTTATACGCGGTATCTTTATTGCGTTCAATTGATGTGCCGAAACACTAGAATTTCATTCATACATGGTTCAATGTTCATTCAGCAACACTGAATGCTTGCTGGCATCAGTTCTGGCTAGACGTTATCTGCAGTTTTAAAGGATTTTAACAACTAATGAAGCCAAAGAAATCATACAAATTGGAAAAGTAATTGGCGGGGAGGATTCAGATATGAGGAAGAAGTCGAAAGATTAATCGGGAAGCGACGAATGAAAACTTGGGTAATCTTATCAAAACTATCGATAGTGAAAGCAGTGATGGTTTGTTTTGTTTTGGTTTAGTTGATTATGACAAAGCACAGTAGGGCTATCCGTCTAAGGGAAGGGATGCCTTCGTGGAAAACTTTCTAAGGGAAACTGGCTTAGTATATGCATATTACTCATGGGAAAAAAACCCAAGAACGCTCATGCAGTCAGTCCGTTTGCCTGGAATTGAACCCAGGTTGAAACTACTAGTGTTCAGTGATTTTACTGCTCGGCCGCTGGTAGGTCTTGTGAAAGCAATGATAATGAAAAAGAAGCGCATTTAACTGAAGAAGTTAAACGAATTGTTAAAAAAGGGCACACTAGCTGCCTGGTTTTTAAGTAGGAGATAGAATCAAGCGTAGAAAAAAAGAGGCCACTTTATGAGAGACATTGAAAAAGTCTGCCTCTTTACCGCAAAACTTTTAAAAAGTTGCGTAATTGATTATCTCGAACAAAAATAACCAGCATTTCGAAAAGAAAAAAAAAAGTATCACGTGCTTACTAAGCAGTTATAAAAATCCCTTCAATTTACATTCAGTTCACGTTTTTACCTTTAAGTGTGCTTAAATTATATATATGTATTTTAATCTGAATTAAACCTAAAAGAGCATAGGCGTTTTCATGGTTTTTTCGATGTGTAACATGTATACGAGCTAGTTCCTTAGAAACTCCCCCACGAAAGCATCCCTACCCTCTGGAAGATAGCCCTAGTTTACTTTGGTATAATCAACTAAACCAATTGATACCTAGCACATTTTCGCATGGAAAGTTAACTTTGCGGAACGCAATTTTGCCGTATGTGTAATATATGAATAACGTAATCCCCACGTTTGGCAAGGGTTTACTACAGCAGCATCTGACTTATAAATCGCAGAATTTACACTATAAAAATCCGCATAAAGGCTTTAGCTGAGTCTAGCTATTTTCGCATGAAAATGATCAGAAGCTGAATCTTACCTTAGTTTGCTTCTTGAACTTGCTAGTTCCTAGAACTCATTTATGTAAACATTTTTTTTTCTTATTTTTAGTGGTGGTTTTAGTGGTTTAGGAAATACCATAAATGTTCCATTGGGACTTTTTTTGTTGCTAGTTCTGCTCCGAGCAAGCCAAGTTTTACAGACCTAAATATAACATCCAAGTATTCGTATTAGACCGGGAAAGCTTAACAAATTTCAAAGTTTAATTCGTTCATGCGTAGGAATGTACCATATAATAACAGCCAAAGTCTTCCGTCATACGAAACTCAGAAATGTTTCCTGGTATCTGAAGTTTGGACAAGGAACGCGCATATAGCTTTTATTGCCTGTTCGGGGTAGGAAGGGCCCTGTACACATAATGACCTCAATAACGGCTACAACAGCGGATTCCTCTGCGAAACCATTTCAATGGCGAGCTACGATGACTGTGGAAGCAAATTACGCTTTTCCTGGCAATAAATATATCTCCTGTCTTGTCTTTGCTGGTTTTTCGTACGAACGTAATAAGATTTATTCGTTGTTTCTTGGACTATGATGTAGACTTTTTGCATGGTTTTGCGGTGATGTTTTTATTGGTGGGATATCCATCCTTGTATTGCTTGCTGTTGGAACAATTCGGAATGACTAAAGAACGCGTTCTGTAATGGCTGCTTTCTGACTTCGGGCTTTCGGTAATTACACTTGCAGTATCGCGTTCTTCACAGTTCACTTGTGTTGGGATATGTGAGTTATCTTTTTTTGGGGGGTGCTTTTCGTTGCGCTGCGTTACGTTTGATGATTACATGAACGTAAATGCTGGGTATTCTCGCCAACTTTTTGAGATGTCTCTCACGTTGTATGCGTATAGTTGCTGCTATTTATGCTTTTAGTGTCCAGAATGTAATTTATCCAAAGGCCATAAGGTGGGTTTTTGGGCTGCGGAGGAGGCTAAGAACGAGTAAATGAATTTTTTATGTGTTATTTCATAGAAACGTTAATCAATTAAATTCCATTTTGAGCAATAAGCGATTAATCTTTGCATTTTTCTGATTGGTTGGAGAAATATGCGAGACCCTCGCGTGTTCTATTTCAATAACTTGACGGTTCTTTAGTATTCTGTTATCGTTTCTTTAGTTTCTATATTTCATTCTTCTGATCTCCCCCCCCCTCAAAAAAGTAAAGCAAAAACGCGTTTTATTAGCAGTCGTTTACGATACTTACTTTAGTTTTCCCTTAGTTTAATACATCAAAAGATTCCAGTTTCGAAAATCTACTAAAATCCGTTTTAAATAAAGTTCTCCTGATGGTTTTGAGCTTGTAATGGTTTAAAATGTTCAGTTTAGAAGGTAATGGTTTCATTGGCGTAGGTAGAGGTTTTGCCACCTGAGATGGTCTCTGAATTTGATGCCCCTTTTGATATGAACGAGCACGTAACTTAAAAAAGGGTCAAAATGACATATAGGGAAAAAAATTAAATCTCCACGTTTAAAGAAAACTTTAATTCCTACATTTTCAAATTATTTTCAAAATTGTCATTATTATTATTTGTTCGCAAAGTACAGACGACATTGCAAAGGTCTATTTAGTTGCTTTTGATGTTACGTATAGACAGTATAGAAAGATTTCTTTTATGCAAAATAAGCATTTAAAGTCCTTAAATACTTGACTTTTATTTAGAAAATTGAGTAAATACGTGTTAACGCAACCAGCTTCGCGCAATCGTGTAAAACTTACTTATCGGGTGAAAAAGTAAAACTTACTTATCGGGTGCCAGTAAGTGTTTTTCTGATCTTTTTTTAAAGAAAGATCTCCAAACTGTTGGCATTTATCGGTAAATATTACTAACATGTGAAAAAACGTACTTTAGCAATTTAAAATGCAAATTATACTTAATAAATAATGATTACATGATACGTTAAAAAAAATTACATTCTTTTTCAAATCTTCTCTAATTTTTTGTGCTCTTTTTCTCTGGAAGTAGACAGTGGTCTATTTTTACTTAATAAAAGATCAGACAATTGCGGAGACTCGACTTCCTACATCCTCGGCAACAGCGGCTATCTTAAAAACGTATTTCCCCGTTGTTCTCTTCAGAAAGTTTTCAGCAAAATTCTGTATTCCTGCAGAAATTGAACTGCAGCTTCTTCTTTTGTTGGCAAATTCCACAAGCTCATATTTTAAAACTAAGTGTAAGGCCAAAAATATTACAATTTATTTGTAAAAATCGTTTCAACTTGGAATACAGCAAAATAGAACGCATACGGAAATGACGGTGTTGCTTGACTAAAGGACTGTTATGATCATGGTTGCCAGAGTTTGGCGAATTCTGAAAATTTGGCGACTTCTGCTAAGGTGGTTGCGTTAATACGTAAGCACCGAAAACTCTTCTTCTAACTATACTGTGATAGCTATTACTAGAAAAATTCGCAGTTGGAACTTTGTCCTGGAGATTGTACTTTTCTGATATTGATTTGGAGAACAAGCTACAAAAGTTCAAAAGATCTTTTCTTCCACTTTCCTGCTTTGTTTTTCCTAGCAATACTGTAAATAAAACTCTGAAATACTTCTCTCTTATACCGGAGAATTTTGATAATTTAATTGATGTTCATAGTTTACATTCGAAAGTATAAAAAGAACAAAAGAATAAAAAAAGACATAGCAAGTTGAAATCTCTTGGTAATTTCTTTGAATATTAAATCTACAGCGAAAATTGTTTTTGTTCTCAATTTATTTCCATATGCTAATTTGAAATTTCATTATTCTTCACATACCTCGACGTTCCACGAAACTAATTCCTATAAAATAGTGTTTCAGGTGAAAATGCCGCCTTCCCCACCAAATACACCGCAGATGGACTACCCCTTCTGCTTCCGAATGGTCGGATATGTAAGCTAACTTGAATGGTTCTATTTCATGGCAAAAGGAATTTAGTTCGATTCCCTAAACTTTAACGCTTATGTTTCTGTTATTTTTATAGAAGACTGCTTTTGCTTTCTCTGCTTAGTTTTAAATATTAATGTCCAAATTTTAAATATTAGCTTTAACTGTAAACGCTCACGTGATATATGTTTTACTTTAAGGTCGTGTCTAAAGCTGCCTTAGTAATATATGATATGATATTGTGATGATATGAATTATGATATTGTGATGATATGAATTATGATATTGTAATGCAGTGGTATTCAAACTATGTGTTACGACCCTATTTGGGGTCAAGAAAATTTATAGTGCGGTTGTAAGTGGATTATAGGTGGATAAAAATCCTAAAACATCTGAATTGATAGTATATAAGTAAAGGTGGACGCTCCATTGGGGTTGCGAAATTGTTTTTTTGGAGTCGTTTGGATTTTTATGTGGTCGCACTGTCATTAAGTTTGAATACCACTGGCTGTAATCAAATACAAACTGTCACAGTTACGCTCTTTTTCACGACAAAGCACTGGAGGCTATCCACAGGAAGAAAAGTAATCACTATAGACAAATTACTCCCAAAGAAAATCATGCATTTCTGTGAGTAATGTATAGCTTTAAAAATCATCTGCGTAAGAAACTTGCAGTTGTGGAACATCGATTTATAGTTAGTGTTATGTTATTCTTGATTATATATGCTGCTTTGTTTGTTTGTAAAGCTCCACCAATGACCGAATTGTTTTGAGACAATTGAATACTGGGAGTTCATCCTAAGCGAACAGGCTGACTGCATGGCTAGTTTTTGTGGGTTTTCCCACCTTTAACGTGAAAACGATGAATACGAACCAGTTTCCATTAGAAAATCTTTCACGAAGGCGTCCCTTCCCTTATTCTGATAGCCCTCGCGTGCTTTGCCATGTTTAAATAACGTAATTTAGTCTTGTTTATTATAACGTCTTTGATTTAAACCAATATTCCGTTCACAGTTTTTGGATATTCATGCATATAAATGTTTACCAACGACAAAGGGATAAATTCGCTGAATACTAGTAGTTTGGGCTTAATTGCAGGTGAACGGGCTGCTTGCATGTGGGTTTTTGTGATTTTCCCCATATAAGTTAGATACGAGCCTGTTTTCCTTAGAAAATCCCCATTAGGTAGATAATCTTCGCTTTCTTTGACGTAATCGGAATACACCAAACCAGACTTGCATTAAAAAATTGACATTAAATTAAATAAAAAGAAAAATTTTAAATAAAAAAATTAAAAAAGGTCATTTTGGGGCTTCTTATGGTTTCAGAAATATTTTCATTTTTATAGTTTCATATTTTTGCCTCAATTTGTGACAGTTTTAACTGTTTCACCTGGGTATTCGATTTCTTTTGTTTTAGTTTTGGAACTCTTCTGACAAGGACTAACACTTACAGCAGTTGCAAGAAAAAACGATATTACAATATCTGGAACTTTGTTTCGAAGATATTAATTTAGAATAAACTCCAAAAATTCAAAAGGACCGCCCTTCACGTTTCTGTTTCGTTTTCCTTGCAATAACAGATATAAAACTCTGAAGTGCCGCTCAGTGGTAGCTCAGTGGTATAGTAGTTAGTGACTGCCGTACCGAAGGGCCAAGGTTCGAATTCCGGAGAAGGCGTGGATGTTTGTGCATATATAGTGTCTGTGCGGCATGGGTGCATTCTAAATACGCCAAGCCGAGAATCCGCTCGAGAACTGGTGGTAAGGGAAGAGGGAGTGGGATACCTTTATACCCGTCCCCCCGGGTGCTGTCCATCAAAATTGGGGAAGGAATTTAACAAAGTCGTACTGTCACCTTTGTGGTGCTGAAGGCTCTTGGTAACAGCAGGCGCAATCTTGCGTCCTTGTTGCAATAAATTTCATGGGCCTGCTCTGATATCAGAAAGGCGAGATTAGTGTAAAAAAAAAGAAAAAACTCTAAAATACTTCTCTCTTAATGAGAAATTCTTCCTTACTAATGTGACAGTGATCGTAATTTAGTTGGTATCCGTAATTGATCGTCAAAAGTTTCGAAAAAATAAAAAAGATATAACAAATTGAAATCTCCTGGTGATTCATTAAATACTTCATCTATAAATATAAACATTTTTTCTTCTCAATTTAGTTTCACATGGCCGGTCATAATCTCATTATTCTTCACCGTACAGACGATCCACGTGACTGATCCCTATGAAAAAACGTTTCATGTGAAAAATGCCGCCTGAGGCGAACTCCTCCCTCTATCTACGGATACTGCTAATATATTTCCAAATTTATATTAGTTTTACGGACTTGCACAATTCCTGATCGTATGTTTCGTATTAAAAGAGCAACTTGTAACCGAGCTGTCCGTCTAATAACTTCTGCTGTTTTCGAAAAGAACATTAGCAGTTACACTTGAGAAATTCCCGCATGCCGAGCCACCAACGCCAAAAAGCATTGCACCCGCCGAAAAGTCGTCTCGACAGGGAAGATGCCCGGAATAAAGGCTGGCAGTGTAATATCCATTTTGCGATCCAAACCGCGAAATGGCTCTTCCCCACCTCCTTCCCGCGCGCATTCTCCATCCATCCACCCCCCTACAACCAACCCCTTTCCAATTCCCTCTCAGCCGTTCCGTAGCGCCGGCTTAGCCTTCTCAGAGAGCCGTGACATTACTGTGCGAGGCAACAATTACTGCCTACATTATACATTAGTAAAAGCGCGTGCCTCGAGCCGGTTGCAGTTTGGGCAATACTGGTAATGGCCTCCGCTCTAATCACAATAACAGCTCCGAACAATTTTGTTAATGGATTAATAAGCCTAAATCACTGCGCAAAGTTTTGCCATGGTAAATACATGAATAAAATAAGAGGAAATGGGGGAGGTCTGGGGTCTTGTTACTGTAGAAAGGGCCACCGTCGCAGCTTTGGGCGCGTCGAGCTTCAGGTCGTGGGGCTTCAAATTCGCAGGGGCTACTCCAGCAATGCACTTGGCCTTATTTTGTGGTCGATTTTTATTGGATTTGGCACGTTTAGAATCAGTAATGAATCCTTAAATTACCTTTCAGATATTCAGTCGAGCCTTCCTTGGTCTTGCTAATTGGAAAGGACGTGCCGGTCCATTTTATTTCAAATTCAGGAATAACTTAGCGCAGTAGTTGTTGCTGTTAAAAATTGATCTCAGGTCTTTCTATGTAGTAGGTGCCTTTGAATGTGATCACATTTGTCCATGTCTGTTTTGATAACATTAACTAAATAATAATATTAAGTGAGGAGACAAATTTTCTTAAAAAATATCAGCGGAATTTAACTTACTTAATATAAATATAATTACAATATAAATACTTACTTTCACAGCATTTAAATTAGGCGGAAAAACTCATTAAAAGCCGACTGTCTGAGAATTTTTACGCAAAAGTTCGTTTTTTTTTTAACTTATTGTTTTTCATAATGTTTCTGGAAATTATTTGATCGATACTTATAGGGCACCCTCGATCTCAGAGTTTGTAGAAAATTCACTGATTTCGTCTTCATCTTCTTTAGAAAGTTTACCACATCATGTGCTTGGATTTCTTTCAAAAAGCGACGGGCAGATGTCTTCTTCTGTCATTGAATCTGCTAGAAGTTTTTTATCAGTATACATCCAAGCCTTAAATTTCCTTACAGTTTGTGTTAATTGGAGGCGTTTTTAATTTTTCTTCTTTTATATATCATTTATTAAATGTTTGACATGTGTAAAGCAATTCTTTATTATCATTTCTGAGAACGGTTCTAAGACTAGTTGCCTTAAAACAAAACCGAGATGCTTGGCGATTTCATCTGTTGCTTCGGGCATTGCTCTGTCACTTTACGATTTCTCTGCGGTATTTCTGCTTTAGTTGGCGATTCAACGTCCGAATTGATGAGAAATTTATGGCAGATGGAAGATGGGAATTTGATGAAACCATAGTTTAGAAGACGATGTTACCTTTGCATAAATTTGAGGTAGCAGAAAAATTATTTCGTCGCTGTGGCGTAGGGTTAAGAACGAATCGAAATTTCATTTGAAGAATATTCCGAAGTTTCACGAGCATTACAAAGCTGCGATAGATCAACATTTACAAAAGGATATCCCAGAAGAATCGGAGTATATGAAAACTGAAAAAGAGTACTTTGTCCCATCAAGCTGTGATTAAGAGAAAACAACAAACCACAAAACTTCCCTTTCTCTTCGACTCATCATCACATGCTGAAAACAGGCTGTCATTGAATGATTGTTAAAAATCAGACGTTTCTTTCCATCAGAAACCCTTTTTAGTATTTTTAAAAATAATGTAGCTATGGACTTGTGGCTTTTGGAAAATCTGTTTGCGGCTCTCGAACTTTCCTGAATTCCAACATGCAGCTCTTAGGCTCGATTCAGACGTGGTATAAATGTCATAGAGCCATTGTTATAAGGCATAAAATGCGGGAGTTCCGTTGACAACTGCGAGACAGGGCCTAAGTGGCAGCCTATTAGAGAACCTAAATTGCGCGTGCTTGGATGTGCCTACAGTGCTCAATAGTTTTCTCGCGTTCACCTTCATTGGTTGACTCGTATATCAAGTCGGCATAAGGTTGAAAACTTCGAACTTTATGCCAAAACCCCTAAACCAGTTTTTGAGATGTAGCAAGGTCTGGTTAGCTAACAACAAAGCTCAGCCTAAACCAGTTATGACATTTATACCACCGTCTGAACGGAGCCTTATGCTGAGTTCAGACGACGGTATAAAGGGGCATAACTGGCTTAAGCAGAGTTGTGTTGCCAGGCAACCAGTCTGTGCTACGTTACAAAATCTGGTTTAGGGCTCTTTGCATAAAGTTCTAAGTTTTCAACTTTATGCGGACTTGGGATAAGCGTCGACCAATCATAGCGAACGCGCGGAATCTGAATGGGAAAATAGAGCGGGAAAGCTGTAGATTCGCATGCGCGAATTTAGCTTTTCTAAGTGGGTGCGGCTTAGACCCTGTGTCGCAGGTGTGAACGGAATTCCCGCATTTTATTCCTTGTGACTCTGTGACATTTACGTCACCGTCGAACGCAGACAATGACATGAAGTTTGGCTACTCCTGACATATATTGTCGTACATTTGACAAACAAAATTTACATCATTTTAATGGCGTACCCTATTTTTAAAGTTAGCACAAAATTAGAAATACTAATCTGCATTACTTTCTGCTCTAACCACACACATGTCGAACATATGAGTAGCGTCATACGTATGCGCAAAGAGCGAGAAAAAATAAATTTTACGTCAGTATACATACCAAATTATGAAGCACGAAAACTGGCTTCACTTTCTTTTACTTTTTAGTTAATATGACATAATTTTAAATAATCAAAAGTATGCATAATTTATATAACTTACCCTTTACCAAGTTATCTGCAGTTCAGCAGTTGCATTTTTTCTGTTTTGTGTCCGTTTGCCCGGGATATATGAATTGTAAATCTTTTAAATTTATGTTAGTTTCTTATGGGTAAAATTAAATTAAATTTTTCTATTTCTTTACCCCGGGGTGAAATGTTTTATGTTTACAACTTTCTTTTGAAATCCTCTTTTTTACGACCTTCGCGCTTTGATCGAAAGTGGAAAAATGATCTCGCAAATATTTTGACATTTTTTACATTTTTCTTCCCTTTATTTACGATTTTTCGAATTTAATCGCAAGCAGTATAAAGTTTATTCGAAAGTATCTCTTCATTTATGATAACAGCTTTCGCTGATGATGGAATTTTGCCGTTTAGTTTTCCACTTCGTTCTTTGCAAACATGTTTCTGTGCGGTGTTTTATGCTTTTGTATGAAGGTGGCAATTATTTTAAAACTCCCGCAATTCAGACAGGAGTATGTTTACAGCTGAGTTTCATTTTGTTAGCTGAAGAAGGTTCTTCGCAGCGAGTGATAAATGCAATAAATTATGTTTTCGTATGTCTCGTGGGAAAATATTGTTATATAAATTTACATTTAGCCAAAAATAACATTTTCTGTTTTGCTTTTCGTGATGTATACCAAATATTAACCCTCTCCCCTACAAAAAAAATTTTAAAAATTATGAAAGGTTTCAGATTTTAATGGTCACCCAAAAGGGTTTGTTAAGGTTTTTTACGCTCTCGCTGCCCTCGCAGTTTATTAGTTTGCTGTTCAGGGCCCGCGACAGAGCACGTGCAGCAGTTAGAATTTAGGGGCGGCAAAATTTGTAAAATTTAAGGAATTTACTGAGTGGCAGATTCTAAGCTTCGAAATGATTGCACCGGGCGGCGAAAACCTAGCGCCGGCGCTGCTGCTGTTACACTCACTCTTTACTTACCCCTCCTTTTTTTACCCTTTTAGCTTTATTATGAAGCATCATTTTCTTCGCACTTACAGCATATAGAATTCAACAACACCTTTTAATACAGCGTAGCTGTAAACATTTAGAATTCCCGATGAAGCGTTAAGTGTTAGTATATATATATATTTTTCTTTTAATGGCCAGCACACTCGGCGCGTATTTGTGAGGTCCAGGGTTCGAGTCCCGGCGAGAGCGTTGCTCATTTTTCATGTCTCCTGCTTCGAAATAACCTAATGTCTCTACAACTGTTGACACTGTTTGCTTTGAAATTGTTGAGTTTGTTAATCAAAATTAATTAAAAGTTTTACAAAATATGAAATAGATAATAAAACAAATTCAAAATTCGGGCATCCAGGTGCACATGTTCAGGTGGAGGTCTACGTTATTTCAAGTTTGATGGGTCTGGGTACTGTTGTTTTTTCACCGTGCAAGAAACATACATATATTCATGCAGGTTATTCATTATTTATTTTTTTTAAATATAATATAGCACGATAATATTTGGTGGATATTATTGAAAATAATTTTATGAATTTTGTTTCATATTAGCTTTTGAATGTAATTGATATTTAAATTAAAGATCATATTTATTTTACACGTTAGTTAGTTTTAGACATAGTATATAAAGAACTAAAGCAATTTATATCAGCTAGTTATGTTTATAAGTTAACAGAAATCACAAATTGCTTATCAGAACAGCTGGAAAAACGCAATGCTGCCGTACCCAAAAATTTCAGAACAGCTGATTATCATAATTCAGTGTAAACTAACTAACACATGTTACAAATTCTGTCACTAATAATTGCAAGTTTTTGCCCTCCTCCCCATAAATATTCCTGTCTCATATGCAAACACATTTTTTAATCATGTGAAAAATCATGGACCTGAAAATGAGTTAGATGTATGTTACTTTTAAGTGCTTAATTTTATTATTTATTGCAGCCACTTTAAAGAAGGGTGGAGTAGGTTTTGAGAATTAATTAATTCTTTGACAGCATTGACTTATTATTAATTTCATTGTTATTATGTTTCCCATTTGTATAATAATGTTAAAAATTATTTTGAACTGCTAAACACACCTGTTGTTATAACAAATGAAAAATATGCCAATTCTTTAACCTAATAGGCATAAAGATTTTGTCATTTTGCAGCTGCAAAATAATGAGAAAAATATGTGAGCCTGAGGAGATGTAATAGTTATTAAAAAAAACAGTACCTTATTATTACTCTTTTTACGCTGAGTAATATAGAAAATGCTCAAAATTTCCCTATGAATTTGCCAAGGTGGACTGAATAAAGCCGGGATCACAAATTCAAATTACATGCGGCCGAATGCAAGAGTATAAAAACGACTAACAGGTCTTTTTTTTTTTTGATTGAAAATTGTTTATCAAGAAAATAATAATATCTTAATTTAATTTTAAATTTCTTCGGTTAGTAAATAATTATCAAAACATACATTAATAATAATAATAATAGTAATGCAAAGTTAAAAAAAAGGTCAAATTTATAGATATTTTTTATTGAAAACCTAGGTACCTGCGCGACTTTATTTTTTGTTAGACTTTGTAATTCAAACATATTGACAGCTAAAAGTTTTCGGGAAAACTTTCGAAGTGGGACGAAACTTGAAAATAGATAATTACCGTGTAGTCTTTCTCTTACTTTATTAAATTTTCTTTGATGTCTAAATTAAAATACATATGTAAATAACTATAAATTTTGCATATAAATACGAAATTTATATGTATGTAATTATCAATTTTATATGTAAATGCAAAATTTATATGTATGTAATTATCAATTTGTATATATATCAATGCAAAATTTATTTTTCGTGCCCTGGAAAGAACTGCTAGAAATTATCTTTATTAAGGATTGTAGATGCTCCTGTATCAGTAGGTTTTTTTTCTTATTAATTTTAAGCTCTTAAAAATAAATGTATTTAAAAAAAAGCGATTATTCATAAAGGAAAAATTTGTAAGTGAGCTTATTAATTTTTTGACAAATAAAAGAATATCAAATCTGTACCTTCAAATATTATTCATTATGTAGATTAATTAGCTTAATTTACAGATTTTCTGGTGTGTTGTTGACATAAATAATGTAAACTCGGACTTCAAATAATTAAAATCTTGAAATTTTTGCAACACCGTATTTTTAAAAGATACGTAACTGAAATGTATTCGCGGTTCGCATAAAATAGACTCGGGGGCCGCAAGCGGCTCGCTTGGTGCCACTATTGGATTACAGATTTTTTGATATATTACTGTTGTTTGAAAGATGACATTCCATTCTTCGATGACGATGGACAGGCAATTAATTCCAAAAGGACGGATCTTCGAAGCCACTCATCACCCCAATTTTCGGCATGAGTTCCCTAGGGATTGTTAATTAAGGATCATGTACTACCCCTTCTCTAATTACCGCTCCCTAGAAGTCTTCCTGGCATGTAAATTTTATGTGTGAAGTCCTTTAAAGTCCTGTGATCTAATGTGCTAAATATTACATTTGCCTTTTGACTCATCTAATTGCATCAAAGCATTGAGTAATTCTAGTTGCATCCGGTTGAATGGATTTACTTACATAAGAATGTAACCTTATAAGATTAAGCTTTTAATTCTTAAATTACTCTTGTTCAAAAACTTCGGATATCATGTTTCAACGAAAATATCCATTTTGACCGCTCTCCAATCCATTTGAATGATTTTTTTGCGTGGCGTCTGTACGTATGGACAAAATAAAAGACTCTTTTCTCCAAAACGGATTGTAAAAGCGAATTAAAATGGATTCAGAACGAGGGTTTTTCGTGACGTCTGTACGTACGTATATATTTATCTCCCATAACTCAAAAATGATTAGCCGTACAACGTTGAAATTTTGTATATGGAACTGCTATAATATGTAGTTGTGCACCTCCCTTTTGCGTTGCAATCGGCCGCACCAAACATATATATATATATTACCACTCTGTTACACGGCTCAGTTTTTTTTATTCTTATATGTTGGTCAATTGTCCATTTTTTGCATTAAAAGTGTTTGAATTATGGTGTTCTTACGTTCCGGTTAAGGTTTTTATGCCTTTAGTTAATCTGCATGCAATAGTTATAGAACTGTCAACAATTTAAAAATGGCGCTAGGCTTAACGAAGCCGCCATTTGTTTACATTTTAAACTCATAGTAAGACAGAGAATTAAGTCAGTTGGTTCCCCTAATGCAGTGACTTTTAGCTCAGTGAGACCAAAAGTTATCTTTCAGTTTTGTAGACCGAAAATTTTATTGCCCTGTTCGTTGGTCGAATTGCTTGTTTTGGCGTAGAGTCTCTACTTTTAATTGTAAATACTGTTTTTTTAACTGTTTTTAAGGTGTTTCTGTATTTTACAATTTTTAATAAAATATGTTTTTGAGATTTTTATGTGTTTTTGCTTTGCCGCGAGATGAGAATTGAATTCATTGAATGAGAAATAGGTCTTTCATGAAATTCACGGAAGTAAGTTTAAATGAAGCGCAGCAAAAAATGTGTACAATATAACAGACCGTACAAGGAAGTCATGTGGTGTCCACATCAAATACTTTTAATTAGTGAAAAATATTGAATTTCACAGTATACGAGTGAATAAGAAATAAGTAATATCGCTTTTACATATAGAAACTGTAATTTCTTAATGCAGTTATGCGGCAAAAACGTAACACAAATATTTCCAGCATATGAATCTTCAGATTATTAGTCTATTATAGACTTTTAATGTAGGATTACGTTCCGCCATGACGGTCTGAATCGTCAAAATTGAGCTGGTGAAGTTTCAACACAACTATACAACAGTACTTAAATGTAAAGCTTGTAAATGTAAACAATTTTCTAGTTCTAACGTATTCTTATAGTAAATACTGATGTAAACAGATCATGTTTGCAAAAAGGATTTGTAACGTGGGAACATCACGCCTGTTTCTACTGCAATGTAGAATGTCCTGAAACGTGATGCCTGTGCCTCTACAATAGATAACGTCTTGAAACACGCACCTGTACAACTATGTAAATCGCAATGCATATCATGTAATGTAATCCAATTACTTGAGCTAATTTAACGCTAAAAGATAGGAGTGTCATCGATGCCGACGACGGTGGCAGTACTCACAATTTCCATCACGACTCGAGAAATGATGCTAGATTGTGGTTAGTTTTATTGTTAATGTGTAGGGCTAATACCTACTTACTTAGGGTAAATATTAGATGTCCCCTTAACTTTAACATAACATAACATGACGGTCTGATGGGAAGAGAAAAATTAAGGCGCTATTTGAAGGGCGTGCAAATGCTTATATCTTAGCAGCTACAAACGTTAAGATCAATCTAAATACGTCGTTATATAGATGAAAGAGCACAACAGCAAACACATTTTTTTTTTCAATTGGACAAAGAGTATAAGCATAGTAAGGCATCAAAAATAGCGAAATTTTGGGTACGTCAAAGCTCTGTGCGCATGCACGACCGCATGTGAGTGGCAAGGTCCTCTGTTAGAATAGTTCAGTGTGTTCGGTCGGTACCGATGTATTTTATACGAATAGAAAAGGCATTTGATTTTATGAAAAATTATTTTAATCTCAGCATGGTGGCAAGTCACTATCCAAGTGCACTTGGCAATTCATTTATAGATTTAACATTTACTATGAACATAACTGCAAACGTCTTAAATTATGTATCTTATTTCTCCTATCATCGACTAATTTTACATAGGTATTTCTGAATGAATAAATATAATAAATGAAAAAGGAAATAAAATAAAATTTTTTTTATATGTATTTAAACTAAAAGAGAGATCCTACCATTAAATTTTTGATCTTGTTCACCTAAATTTCGGATTTAAATCTAGATTATCAAAAGTACTGTTATTTTGATATTGCCGGCTAATTTGAGTGTCAGTTACGAGAGATTTTACTTATAACCAAGAACTTATAACCAAAATTTTTTGTGGCTTGTTTATTAAAGCCCCTTAAATTCCAGAGAATTTCAATGAATACATGCTTGAAATATATCACTCTGTGTTATATTGCAGAATGACAGTACACGGTCACTTGAGTTTATTTCCTGAGACCACCTGCTATATTCACTGAATATTGCTGTATTCCACTGCTATATTCACTGAAGGCAGTAAATTGGGCTCTGTTATATTCTAATGCGTTCAAACGATGTTTACTTGTGTTCATATTCAAGTGAAATTCAAACATACCGCTTTCCGCGAAGAATTATATTTCCAATCACAATCGCCGCGTAATTTTCACCCTATTCTTATTTCAGCTGTTTGAAATCTTTTTAATGAGGGAAAATGTAACCTAGGGGAGGAGGACAGATTTTGTCCCGTTTATTCGTAAGACGAAAAAATTGCCACCCCTTCTCAGCCCTGCTCCCTTACATTATAATCATCCGTTCTTAACAATCGAATGTTCTGCTCGGCTGCGAGGCTCATCTGCTAGCGCTACGTCATTTATTATGATCGTTAGCACTCTATTGTTGCAGACGACAATTTTCCTCTCCTTCTAAAAATTAGAACGACACCGCGGTGATTCACCAGACGATTTTTCTTTTCTCTCCGTCACTCGATGTCCTTTCGTTTTGGTTGTTCTTTTTCTCCTTAAATTTTTTAAAAGACTTGATTTTATATTGCTGCTCTTTTATACAGTGTAATTATAATCTAGTGAGGTGGCAATGTCAAGTGCGTTTTCCATTTTTCAATTAGATTCCTTTCTGAAGAATTTTAAGAAATGTAAAGAAAAGCGTAGCAAAATCGTTTCGTGTATGTGTGAATACTTTTTTTTTTCTTTTGATCGAATCTTTCTCCTTCTTTTCTAAGTATCCACCACTATTTATTGGTTTCTTAATGTCATAAATTTACAAATGACTTCACTTTTTGGATCATTATTTTTATTAAAAGTTAGAAAGCACTTCTAGCATTTTAGGAAACAGTTTACTTCCTTATTTGTATTTATTATATTCTTTGTCACCGTTAAATTCATTTTTTTTTTCAATTGAATTGTCGAATAAAACTCTTTATTCAGTGACCCCAGTGATTTGAGCTTTTTAATTTGTTTTTATGTGCTTAGAATGTCTTTTACATATATCTCTATCCATACATGCATACTGAGTATTGAGAAATTTATTTTATTCATTACAGATAGTAGTAGTTTTATACATGTAAGAAAATAATTTCTTTAAAATTTATAAGGGAATAATTAAAAGTGCTGAAGAAATATTCTGAGATTTTAAACTCCTCTGTGAAGAATCGAATCATGTTTTAGTTATTTATTTGTCAATTTGAAAGCATCCGATCACACATCTACAAAAAGGGGTTTACACATTTTTAAAACGATTTCGAGGAGGTTGAATCAATGTTTGAAATGTAAAGAGTATTTTTTGGTATGCTTGGATCTGATAGCCTTTTTTATGGACTATTTAAGTCTGGAGTGTAATATCCATGATAGAAGGGCTTTTCGTAAAATTTCCAGGAATATTAATTTCCAATCCTCTTCTACTACTTTCGACTCATCGCGGTGGGTTTGCGCTTAGAAAAGATCTTTTCAAGCTGTTTCTCTCTTGAGCTCTTTTCAAAGGATCAAAAGCATTGTAGCCCATAGTAAGGGGACTTCACAGGAATACGTTGAAAAGGTATGTATGTAATACCTGTATCAGTCTTCATTTGTTCAAGGAGTATCTGTGGTTCCTTTCGAAATATGACATATTGCTTTAGCTTGAAGTTCACTCTTTGAAAGGTACTGGGGTAAAGAAATGGAATTTCTTCTGTCAATGTCGGACGTAAAACTTTGTCTTGATAGTACGTTGAGTTGATTTCAACAATTTGTTTTCCCTACTGCCTCTTTCAATTTCTCAATCTAAGAAAATCCTGCAATAATCGTAAATCCCGTACAGAAACTTCATTTGCAGGTTTGTCGATTTTTCTTCTTTTTGTTTTCGAAAATAAATAGACCTTTTTTTGTTGCAGTCATTTAGGTAAACTCATGCGTCATCAAGGGTCATAATGTATTTTCATTTATCTGTTGCTAAATAGTTTTCTTAGAGCGTTCTGCAGATCGTTCTGCATTGAGCCACATGCCTGGGCAAAATCAAGTGAACATTATGTTTTTTAGGGTTTTTAAGTTGTAAATATTGGCTTATTATTTTATTTGTTGTTGCTATACATAGATTTAAAAGCTTTGCAAGCGATCTGCGCTAGTGGATTTTCTCTTGTTACCAACGATTTAACTTTAAAAACAGTAGAAACAGTACGGACATTTTTTGGGCTTTCCTCAGGAGTTTTCTTTTCGTGTAGAAGTAATGACTGACGGTTTTCCCCCTTTCCGGTGAATAATGTTTCGTATTTTGCACTTAGAAATTTTAATACCACGTATCTCACAACGTTTCTAAGTGTTAGAATAGGAATATTTCTCTTCGGAAAATGCAAAAAACGTATCCACAGCTTGTTTACGTGTACATTTTGAAATAAGAATAAATTTAAAAGTGGCAGACGATATTTTCATTTCAAATAATAAGCTGTTGCCAGAAGTTTTTATTTCAAAACATTTGCTTTTTCTTTTTTTAATTATTTATATCGAAATCGTTCTAAAAATGTGTAAATACCGTCTGTAGATATATCTGAAAAAATCGTATCAATTTTAATAACTGTTTTGGGGCAGTGAGTTAGAAATAGACCGTTTTTATGAAGTTGCATAGTTTTAATTTTTTCCCTCTTTTAAACAAGATCTAACCTTCAGAAATACATTCCGGCATACCCGAATTGTATACATAATTCGTACATGTATCAATCTCACCATCAGAAATGTATTTTGACATAGCCGTATTACATACATCTATAATTACGTATGATACCGGAATGTATGAAATACCGGCATTCTATAGAATTCCTAAGCATTTTATTCTAGAATGCCTAGCGATTTTAGACAAAGTATAGAATATGATAATTATTATATACTTTCTCTAGGCATTTTATAGAACGACAAATGCGCTTTAGGCAAAGTATGAAAAAGGTTCATGATAAGCTATTATTTAAAAGAGGTTCATTCCTGAAAAATACAAATTTTATTTTCAAAGAATTATGAGACTGCCATTGAAAAGCTTTTATTCTGAATACGTAATCACCCCCCCCAAAGAAAAAATTAGAGAGATGATCTTGGTATGCCATAATAAATTTGTATTTCTTATCTGAGTGGAAATCGATAAGATCTGCCGGACAACGGAAATTAAGTTCAGAAAAGTCACAGATTTCACAATAATGCCTTTTTTATACCTTTTTTTTTTTCCTTCCTGGCAGGGCTGACAAAAATGGGTGTACAGTTCAGTATCATACCGTGTAACATTTTTGTATTTATTTGAAAGTCCCTTCAACAACCTGTCACGGCCTCCGTGCCTAACAGCCAAATGAATTTCATGAAGTACTTGAAATAACTGCCGTCATTAACAGGATAAACGTACGTACGTCTTGCATAACTCAAAAACGAGTAGCCATACAACGTTGAGATTTTGTATATGGGACTGCTGTAACATGTAGTTGTGCATCTCCATTTTTCGTTGCAATCGGCCGCTTCAAACATTCTGAATCATTGCTGATTGCCTGGAAAGATCCCGACTTTTCAAGGGAAATAGAAATATTTCCATATAACCATAAACAATTCAAGAATTATTTTCTCTACTACTATATTAAATTAAATAATATGTTTGCAGCAATTGAGCAGGATTTTATTTTTTAGCCCTTCTGTATAAATTTTGAAATTCACTAATTGTAAAGTTTTTTTTTTTTTTTTGCTTAAATATATATATTCCCACCCTGTTGCTCGGCTCTGTGAGCTCAGTACTTTTATTTTATGTGTTGGTAAATTCTATATTCTTTGCTTTAAAACTGGTTGAATTAAGTTGTTCTTGTGTTCCGATTAAGGTTTTTATGCCATTAGTTAATCTGCATGCAATAGTTGTAGAATTATCAACAGTTTAAAAGTTTAAGTGGTGCTAGGCCTAACGAGGCCGCCATTGTTTGCATTTAAAAGTCTTAGTAGAACAGTGAATTAAGTCAGTTGGTGCATAAACTTCAGTGGCTTTCTGCTCAGTGGAACCAAAAGTTAACTTTCAGTTTTGTACACCGAAAATTTTATCTTCCTGCCCGTTGGTCGAGTTACTTCTTTCAGGGTAGAAACTTTAATTTTAATTGGAAAAATTGTTTTTTATAACTGTTTTTAATTGTATTTGGTGTTTTAGGATTTTATTACAATTTTTAATGAGGATGTTTTGAGTTTTTGTGTATTTTCGCCTTCCAGTAAAATTAGAACTCAATCGATTGAATGAGAAGCAGATCTCTAATGAAATTCGAGGTAATAAGTTTATAAACGAAGTGTAGCAAAAAATGCACATAATTTAATAGGCCGTACAAGGAAATCATGTGGTGTCCAGACCAGATGTTTTATATTGGAGTCATAAGCTTTAAGTCATTTTATATTTTACTTGTTTAAAAAATTGCAGAGAGTTACCACGCTTAAAACATATTGTATTTAATAGTAAAATACTGCATACACAATATCTTTGATAAGTATAATTTACTCGCAAAAGAATTGCAGCCTATATTTAACAGAAATTTTGAAATTATGTGTAAATGGACTGCTTGTAAATCTTACTTAACATCATTATAATAGTCAGTTCCTTAAATATGTGTATTACGCCGAATTTCGATGAAAATATTATTTGTTTTTAGTGCTAGACTTACTAACTCTATTATGTAGAATAAAGAGGGGGGAGTATTTCTTTTTGTATTGAATTATTTGACAATAGTTTTCCATTGGTAAACGTGTTCTCGCTCCTCCTCAAAAAAAAGTTTTATGTACTGAAGTTGAAGTATTCTCCTTGTTATAATACCAACCAGTTCGATAACATAACATCCTAATAAAGGTAACAACGCTGTTTTCCTTTTTATTCTTAAATAAGGGAAACGTATAATACAGTATATGAAATAAAATAACCAATAACAATGCCGTGCCGGTGCATTATTTGCAGAATTAGGGAATATATATATTGAGATCTATTTAAAGGGGAAAACTCCGTTGGGTGATTCTGTAGTAAGAGTCTGTTAGTTGTTGCTAAGGTAACAGTCGCCAATACATGCTATAACTCTTTGGTCCAGCCTTGCGCGGGGTTACTGTTCTTTACATATCGAAAAGAAGCCAAATGATTTGAAAACTCGCCAAAATTTGATTTAGTTTATCAAAATCGAATATGTGAGCTTACTTTGCGTAACAATAATCTGTTCCTTCTGGGGGGGGGGGGAATTTGCGTGAGAGAAGGGGGGGGGGGGAACTTTGCGTGAGAGATAAAAATTATACTAGTTTGAATTCAAAAGAGCTTCAAACATCAGAAGGATATCTAGGTAATTTGAAGTAATGTATTTATTTATCTTTTGAAATATTACACAGGTCATCTAAAAGACTTGTTATGGTGTATTAAATTAATAATGAGAAATGTTTAGAAATATTTATTTTATTTTTTAGTTAGTTTTTTATGATAAAACAACAATATTGATTTTCAGTCAACATAAACTGCCATCAATATGGTTCGCATTACTGTATTTCCTCGCGTATTCTCCCCCTTTTTTTAAACTAAATTTATCGTCCAAAAACCGGAAGGAAAAAATTCTGCTAGTAATTAAAATTTCCAAAGAACGCGGTTACAGTAAGAATGTAACGAATGAAAAGTAGTCATGAATAAACTACTGCTAACTATCATAGCATTATTTCTTTAAAAGGCACCTGTATTTCAATAAGAATTCATAGCAATATTAATATTACAATATCTCACGCATATATCTTACAGTTATTGAGCCGTCTGGCTGAATTACCTTGTAAAGCCCCAGGGTCACTTCACATGAATGAGTCCTCTTGGGAATAGCGGTCGAATGAGTCATGAATGAGTCGATAGAACACCTGCCAGCTAGGCTTAGGGTAGCTTAACGAAGAATATGCATAAAATACTTTCAAGTAATGAATGGAATGAAGGGAAAAAATCGACGAAATGCTAATACAAAAATGTAAATATAAGTTGAATTCTCTGAATAAAAATAAAAATGATCAAAGGAATTACCAATGAAATACCCTCATAGGGAAAAGCTATGTATAATAGAAGAAGGGGAAAATGATGCGAATATTTTTAAAATTTTCAGAAACTATCGCAAAAATGTTTTGGGGGGGGTGGAATACGCGAAGAAATACGACATTACGATTTTTTAATTTCTCAACTATTATCCATTTGAAGCTTATTAAAAAAAGAGGGGAATTTCAGATTTGCGTAATTCAGCTCTTGAACAATGAAAGCAAAATTAATAATAATTTCGTGTCATAATTATCGTAAAATATCGTAAATGTAATTTTCTTAAAACAGCCCGAGGTAAGTTTTTCCTTTCAGTTTCTTTCGTTCAACTCTGTGGTCGCTCTTAATTATCTTCGAATGAAATTGGAGTTTCAGCTGAAAGGTTTTGGGAAAGGTTTAAAACTGTATGTAATCCGTTACTTTAAAGTAGGCGCTTCAAGGTCATAGCAGCCTTCTCCTTATTTACGATCGTAACGTGTGTTACGTCGTTACCGCAGAGAAGGAATTAGAGAATTTTAACGAATTAGACAATTCGCCTTTCTCCGGAACAGTCTTTACCATGGTTATAAGGCTTAGTTTCGGGGAAACCTTAAAAAAGTGATTATATGTTTGTTTTATATTAAAGTGACCCTTTTTTTGAAGTACTTTTCCTAACCTGTTTCTCAGTCGTCCTTATAAACATTTTAAAAAATGGTTTGTTGTAGTGAAATTATATGGTATTTTCTTCCTTACGTTCAGCCCTCTGAAAATCGTGTCTTTTCAATCAGAAGAATACGTTGGTTGAGAAATGGTCGTTAATATATTGTTAATTGGATGATTCATAATTAGAAAAGGGATCTAATTAAAAAAAAGGTTTAGCCTGATATGTTGCTTTTATGCCGCCCACCCGATATAGTGTTTAGCGACGCTAACTGCCCTACCGATGGGCTGGGGTTCGAATCTTTGAGAAGACATTATGTTTGTAAGCGTATAGTGTCTCTACGGCAAGGGTAAACTCAAAATACACTGCGAGCCAAAGTCCTTTCGAGAGGTTGACGGGAGGGGGAAAGGAGTAGGAGACCTTCGTATCGCCTTCCGGGTGTTCTCCCTCAAAACTGGGGTGAAACTGCACAGCTAGTCCTGCGTAACTATACCTGTACGATCAGTGCTGAAATCCCGTTGTCCCCATCCACTTCTGCGTGCATTTGTATTGTTTTTGTGCTTTCTAGATGGGACAGCGGTTAATGATGGTGACTGGCCATACCGATGAGCCCAAATTCGAATCCCGAAGGAGGCATAGATGTTCATAAGCTTATAGTACCTGTGCAGCAGAGGGGGCAGTTAAATTACGCAGCGAACTGGAATCCTTTGGAGAGGCTGATGGTCAATAAGTACACTCACGTTTGTGAAAATTGCAACACCATGAAGGACTTACGCGAGTGAGCTGAAATTTTCAGGAAATGCAAAGTAGCGCATGATATGCAAATGATTAGAATTGCAAATCCGTAGCGCATGCGTATGCTGAGCAGCGCCCTCTGAACGGCTGATGGATCCGAATAAATAGACGGCTGTAGCGAGGCGTGTATGGTTATCGGTGGTTATCTGCTAGTGGTAAACGTTAACTCAATCTGTACTTATGCCTCGTCGACGAAAGAGAGCGAGATTTGAACAACTTACAGAGTTTGAACGAGGGAGAATCATCGGCCTTCGTGAAGCTGGATTGTCGTATCGTGCAGTAGCCTCTCGTGTGCAGCGTAACAGCAGCACAGTGATGCGCGTTTGGAAGCAGTGGACGGACGAGTGTCGGACAACTCGGAAATCCGGGAGTGGACCCCGAAATGTGACGTCAGCTCGCGATGATAGACACCTGGTCCGCATGGCGCGGACGGACCGTACAGCTTCCTCTAGACAATTGGCAGCACTGTGGTCAATAGCTACAGGTGTTTCATTGTGTGCTTCATCAATTCGTAGACGTCTGCTGCAGTGTGGACTGCGCGCACGGACTCCTTTATACAGGATCCCCCTAACGCACGACCATCGCCGCCTGCGGCTACAATGGGCCAATCAGCATAGAGACTGGCGTGCTGATTGGCAGCATGTCGTGTTTTCTGACGAATCCCGCTTTAATTTGTGGTACCATGATGGCCGCATTCGTGTCAGACGCTATGCCGGTGAACGCCACCTTCCGGAGTGCATTATCGAACGCCACAGTGGACGAACACCCGGAGTTATGGTCTGGGGCGCCATAGCATATCATAGACGATCTCAATTGCTACGAATTGTGGGCAATCTGAACAGCAACCGGTATATCCGTGAAGTTCTACAGCCCGAAGCTGTTCCCTTCCTTCAAAGCTTGCCAGGCGCTGTATTTCAACAGGACAATGCCCGCCCTCATACTGCTCGGATTGTTAAATCCTTCTTTGCAGCGCAGCAGGTACAGCTTCTTCCTTGGCCTGCGTGTTGCCCGGATATGTCGCCAATTGAACATGTGTGGGATGTCATTGGTCGGCGTCTTGCTCGTGATCCTCGTCCTGTTGCGTCTGCAGACGAACTTTGGGTACGCGTACAAACGATATGGAATGCTCTTCCTCAGTCAGACATTCAAACTTTGTTTGACTCCATGCCACGTCGTGTAGCAGCACTTATTGCGGCGCGTGGTGGCCACACAAAATACTGATTCTGATCTCTTGTTCTTGTTTGTTTGCTTTGAACATTTAATCATTTATTTGTACCACTACCACTCAACTGTGTATTAAATTGCATTCAATTATGACGATTCCTTCTTGGTGTTGCAATTTTCACAAACGTGAGTGTATATATAGTTTTATAAACTGGTAATGCATTGCATTTTTGTACCGGTATTTAGTATTATAATTTTGTACTAATATTCGGAGTTCGACGTTTTGTATATTCAATGTTTTATCAATATTCAGCATTTAAACGGCGAGTATGCCGTATAGAATAGCGCTATCACATGCTCTTTTCCCCCCTAGATGTCTGTAAATTTCACGATAGAGTATTTCCAAATGTTGCAGATTTGTGAGCGATATTGTATTGTATTCGTATACCTGTATTCAGTATTGCACTTTTTATTTTTATTTATTTTATTTTTCATATATTCTGAACTTAGCATTTTTAATTGTATTTACTTTTTGTAGATGGCGCGTAGGTTAAGTCTTCCTAGCGTCAATATATTGTTGCGCGCGTACGGTTTCGTAATGGATTGAATGCACAAGTCGATAAAAAGTTAATAAAAATTATTCTTATCCCAAGAAATAAAACAAAATGCTGAGAATTCCTCAGAGATATTCGTGCAATATCACAAGATCTCACAGTAGTTATATTTAAAACTGCTAAAAACGTTGAATAAAACTCAAATTCAAAATACAAAGGAAGCTAATCCAATCTCAGCGCGAATTCGCTACAGTCAATAATAGCACTAAGTAAACAACTGAGCTGAGATGTTTTAATCCGGCTTTTATAAGCTTTTTAATTATGCACGAGACAATTCTGGTATTTTCTCGATTTTCTGGATGGCAACAAGAGTACAAGTACGAGATATCTATTTATTGAAATGTTAAATGCGCACGCTTTTGTGTTTTTACCTTTCCGGCGTAGCTTTATCTTCAGTTCGTCACGCGCTGCGTTGCACGGGAAAATAAAACAATTTTAATCACAATTCTACTAAAAATAGGAAATTAAATATAAATTCCGTAACACTGTATTAACAATGTTTGTATAATAAGTATAATCAACGACACTTTAATGCTCACTACCTCTTGTGCCTTTCATAAAAATGTGTGGGAACATTAAAGAGTTCATGCCAAAAAACTAATTGTGAGTCCGTAAAAACAATTTTTTTGGAGAATCAATAAATGCTGTTACGAATTTTATGCATATGTAGATAATTGTAGTGAAATTATATGGGAAATTTTAGTTTTTTGTAATGCTGTAAGATGAAAATCTAAAGAGACGATGCTCTGTCGCAAAAATAAGAATACGGGGGAAAGTCTTAACATTGAGTAAATGGCTATCTCGCTAAATTTGGTGAGAAATCGTCAAAAGTCGCCAAACCTGGCGACCATTTGTCGACCTTTGGGCCTGGTCCCTTTATAACTGTAATGGGTCTTACAGTTGAATAACTGTAGTGAATGTAACTGTAACCGTATCCGGCCCTCATATGCCTTCCAGTAATTTCGAGAAGTACTTGAGATTTCTCGGCGGCCGAGGAAAAACTATATAAAACCGGACCGAGCATGAGTTTAGTAGCTGTTTAGGTCAGCATGAGTTCGTAGTATTGAGATATCTCCGTGTTAGCTTTGCTCTTTAGTTACGCTGTGTTTAGCGTTTTTAACGGTTTGAAGTGTAACTACTGATTGCACTCAGCGATGGTATGAAGAGCTGTACGAGTATTTTTGTGGAAAGTGTCAGAACTATGAAATGTTTCTTTTTGTAAAATTAATTGTATCAAGCCACCATCGTTTCTGTGTGCATTCAGTGTATTATACACCCGTACTCAGCCAAAATTTTTGGTGTCAGAAGCGACACAAGGATTCAATGTTGATGAATGAACGTAGAGCCTGGTTGAATGAAATTGTAGCTTTGGGCAAATGAAATAGGAACAGTTAAGGTTACTATCACACATCCATTTATTTCGGACGAACAACTGTTTCAAACAATTTTTCTACCCTTATTTACCACTGAAAGAAAGAACGCACGATTTTTTCCCTTCCTTTCGTAAAAAATTGTGATTTGTTCGTTTGTAACAGCCAATATGCTATCAGCATCGAATGCCCCATCATCAACCATTGTTTGTTAATGGAGAGGTTCTCTATTACAGGGTAACCCTCGAGTGATCCGTTGTGATTGGCCTTTTTTTATCATGTGACAAAGAAAATTGTACTAAACAGGTGTTCTTCTGAAATGTTTTCAATTTATGTCAGACCTGAAGGAAATTCCTGTTCTGCAAATCTGCTCTTGCCAAGGTTTACTGTACTGATTGTGCTTTAGGTAACGAATTTTAATATAAAGAGGGAAGGAGGGGAAGGAATTAATAAGAATGAACTGTCAGTGATAGCAGCATAAATCGTTATTTCGAAAATCAAAATTCCTGATAAATTTTAACTGGGGCTCTTTTAATTGGATGTGGAATATTACTTTTAAGATTGCAGTGTTTGTCTAGTATGTAATTAATGCAAGTGGCCAGTGTACATTAAATCAGTGTTATTCTGTGTTGCCAGTTTATGTTGCCCACCCTGCATGCTAGTTAATTTCATATTAATACCTGCATGGTCTATACCGGCTGCTGCTTGAGGCAGTCTAATTAGCAGTGCAGTATTCCAGTATTGGTTGAAATTACCTCTGTTTAAGTTCAAAAGCTAATGTGTTCCGTTTCAATGAGTAGCAACTTAATTTGTGCCCGCCGCTGCGCTTGCCTTCCTTCCTTTTCTTAATTGTATCATCAATGTATTTAGCTTAATGTTTGTAATTAATTGCTTTGTTCATTTCAAACTCCTTGTGTTTGTTCTTGTGCTTGTTACAACAACTGATTCTCCTGAGTGTTGACTTATCAGTTATTCTAGGATTCATTTTTACGTAGTTTCATTCCATTCGTCTTGGAATTCTATTTTCAGTTGCTGTTTTAAGAAAATGGTTTATTTTCTAATTTTAGATGTCATTTTGTTTTGCGTGATAGGATTTAAATCTGAAGACTGAGAAGGTATTTTGATTAATTCAGAACAATTATGTGATATAACATGAGCCGCATATTCATATTGGTGTCTATTATCTTTAGAAAACATGAAATGATTGAATGAAAGAATTTGAACTTTTGAAACGATTTTTAGAGTTTATGTGGTGATTTTCAACTTTTGTGTTAAAATATCAGTATTTTTGTACTTCCCTTAGATTACCAATCAACTTGTTGTAACACTACCAATAAATCTAAGATAACGATTCTCTTGTACGAAACGTTCAACCATATTATAAACCCTCTTCAACTATGCAGGCTTCGGTAACTTATGATCCACCGGTCACCGAGAGACCCTTTTTATAATTTTAAATGACCTACTTGTGTTCCGAAAATAAAGTTTTAAATTATATAAAGTTCTAAAACATAAATAGGAAACGAGCACTTGAAGAATTCATAAAAGCAAAAACCGGGGGGGGGGAACCTGAAAGGTTTCGAATTTTATATTACGACCAAAGAGGTTTTTTTTTAACGTTTTGTGTGTTACCTTTATTTATTAAATATCATGTTCTTTGCACTTAAACCATAAAATTCAATTCAAAAGCAATATCGCAAAATAATTTTAAATGAGCATATGTTTAGAATTCCCGATACACAGTCTCGCGCGCTGGAGATAATTTTTTTTTCGTACAGTGTTGCCATTGCTCGTTTTGAAATCGTTGAGTTTGTTCATCGAAAATTTGTTAAAGTGCTACAAAATATGAAATCGATTAAGAAACAAATTCCAAATTTGGGCTTTCTAGATACCCATACTCGGTGGAAGATAGCGTTATTCAAAATTTCATGGCTTTAAGTACCGTTCTTTTATCACATTGCGAGAAAAAATTTATACATTTATGCAGATTCTTCATGATTTTATTTGTTTAAATATAATACAGGCTCTAATATTTAGTGGCAACAGTTTGAAAACTGAACAGCCATTTATAGCGAACCAACGCAAAATGCCAAAACGAAATTAATAGTCTTTCTGGGCAAATTGCCCCTTTGGACTAATAAATAATACGAGTGACATTTTAGTTTGATTACAAACTTACGGTCGACGAACATGCATTTCTACTTTTAAAAGGTAAATAACTGTAACATAATTTCAAGGAGAAATTGATGAGTTTGGCAACCCCGATCCGTAATCCATGATTCCCAAAAGTTGGCTTTGCTGTTTTGTTCGCATTTGGTTCAAATTACAGCTGCGAGCAACTATTTTCAAGCATGAAAATTATTTTAAGTAAGAACAAGAGCAGCTTTAGTACCGAAAATTCAGGTGCTTATATTCCTCTTAACACAACAAAGTATAAGCCAGACTGACGTCACAAGTCCAGCATCAGGGAAGCCATTGATATCAAAGAGGAAATATAAAGTTCATTCAGTTATGTTTGCTTTTATAATAATTTTAATCTGAATCCTTTAGAATTAAAAGCGTATTGTAATTGTTTTCTGATTAAAATTTATCCTATTATTCACCAAGAAAAACTGTACTAAAGTGAAAATTCGTCTTCTTAATACACACATTTTGATTCATTTTGGCTCATAGCCAAAAAAAAAATTGCGACACCTGAATTGTAGTTATATTTTTAGAATTAATTTCTGTTCGTGCCGTTCAGACGGTGTAGTGGTTATTAGAGAAGCCGACTGTGATACCGAAGGGCCTGGGTTCGAATCCCTGAGAAGACATGAACATAAATTGTCCGTCCGGCATAGGAGGCAAAGGTGGGCGCCTATTAGGAGCCTCCACAATATCTAAATTGACCACCACTTCTGGTCTTAGTAGTGGCGAAAGCCGAAACGGCTAGTGCCCTCCCCCTCATTAAAAAAATCTGTTCGTTTCCATCTAGAATTAATCACAAATTAATCAGCCTTGCGAAAGATGCTAAATCTACTTTCTTCGGAAACTCTTCGGAAACTATCACCTTATATTCCAATATATAAAATTCTTACTTTGATAAGATTTTGTAAAAGAGAGTCGAAGATTTCTGACTCTTCATTAATATATGAATTTTTGTCACTTAGCCTTTAGACTTTGTGATACAACAGTTATTTTAAAAATTTAGAATATTTTCTTGCCTTTTTCCCGCTATAGTTAGATATACGATTGCTATTTTAGTAATGTTTTTAATCAACCGGTATTCACGTGAGTCATAAAATTATGATTCAAGTTTAAGAATACCCAGCGTTTGTTTATTTTAATATTTATGACAAACGATGGTTTTAAAGTTTGTTCCATTTTGAATTCATGAATATCATGAATAAAGTTTTATTATGTAAAAGATTTTTAAATGGTTTAAATTAATCATTTCAGCGACTTTTCTAATAAGTTTTCCTTTTCCTGGGTTAACAATTAAGAACTAATTTGCGAATATCTAATCACATATTCTTTCTTAAAGAAGCCGTGATGGCAAAATGTTAAAATAATACAGAGTCTGAGAGAACTTTATTGGAAAATACACGGCGGCGATTTTTGTTCCAGTTCTTCGATTACACTTTTTTCTTTGTCGATAATTTTGTTTATAGTCTTGACTAGCGTCCGAAAGCTTTTAAGACATGATTTTCCTTCCTAAAACAGAGGATGTTAAATTTTTAAGCTCAGCACTTTTTGAGAGAGAAATATTCTGTATAAAAAAAGAAGAGTAAGTAAATTCATGCTTTGAAGAAATCTGTATTTTATAATTTAGAATTAAAGAATTAAAAATTTTGTTTGAAAAAGAAATTGCTTCTGAAGAAGAGAGACTTGTATCTGATCGCCCTGAAAATGAATATAAGAGTGTTGAATATTTTTAAACAAAGGCAGCGGAGGAATTCTGACATGATTCGGGTTACATACTATACAAGTACAATAAGTACCCTCGAATATATATAATTAACATTGATTTAATTTAATTGAAGAGCTAAAATGATTTGGAACAGAAAAATAACCTTAAGAGTAAAGAAAAAATTTTGTTATCTATTTCACATTTTTTAAAACTTTAGCGAATTTTTGATTAACGAACTCATCGATTTCAAAGCGAGCAACGGCAACACTGTACAGAAAAAACACTTTTATCCCCAGCCCGCGAGACCTTCTATCGGAAATTCTAAAGACATGCTGTTTTTAAATATTTTGTGATATTGCTAGAGAGTTGAATTATATGAGGTTTAGGTGTGAAGAACATGATATTTAATAAATAAAGGTAACACAGAAAACGTTAAAAAATCGCTCCTTTGGGTGTAATATAAAGTCTAAAAGATATGATATCTGAAAGCTTTCAGATTTTTTATTTTTTAAAAACTTTTCTGTCAATAAAAAAAGTTAAAACTGTATTTTGCGAGCTTTTGAACATTTTTTATGGTTTATCAATTTCACCTACTGCATTTTCAATGGAAAGGATTCCTAAGTCGTTAAGTCTTACTTGGTTCATTGTTGATAGAAGATAGCTTTTAGTCAGCTTTGAAAAACTTCTGTTGCAAGAAGCAAATGAAACAAACACCGTAAAAAGTTTTTAGTGCCAAATATAAGTTGACGACTGATCCTTAGGAGTCTCTTATCACAATGCACTTTATTATTTTCATTGCAGGCCATTTTTTAGCTTCGTCCTTTTCAACTTTTTCTTCTTGAAGCTACAGTCTTAGCCGTCTAATTTCTGATGAGATTTCATTTAAATTCATTACTTAGGGTTTTTCGGGGAACCCTTCCCGATCAGATGCCTAAAGCATGGTCCCGCCCACGTGACGCCACTGAATTTGTGGTCGAAATTGCTGTCTTTTTTGTTTGATTTTATTGTCCGTATCAAAATTACTGTTAAACTTTTTTTTTAACTTGATGAATCTCATATTTCCCTTAAAATCCATTTAGACTGTTCAACACTGAAATTGTAGCAGCAAAAAAGAAAAGCCATAAGATTATGCAAGTTTGAGGAATTTGTAATGCAGCTAGCATATGTTGGTGATAGAATTTTTAAGCACCTAGCTCAACGTGTGTACGACTTAAATCGTGTACTGTAAAAACATCGAAAGTAATCTAGTGCCCCCTTTTTACTTCCTTGTCCCTAAGGAAGTATTGTAATCGCGAAAAATTTCGGTACCATATTCAACGAAAATACCATTTTGATCACTATCGATGCAATTTAACGATATTTTTGAGTGACATCTGTACGTAATTACAGAATAAAGGACTCTTTTTCCCGAAAGGGATTGTAAAATGAATTTAAAATGGATTCAGAAGAGATTTTTTTTGTGACGTCTGTACGTACGTACGTATCTCGCATAACTCAAAAACTTGTAGCTTCAGAACGTTGAAATTTTGTATATATTTTTACTATAACATGTGCACCTCCTTCCTTGGTTATAATCGGCCGCACCAAAAGTATATATACATATAGCCGCTCTGTTACTCGGCTCGGTGAAGTCAGCTTTTTTATTGTTTTATGTTTGTAAAGTGTGCATTTTGAGCTTTAAAAATGATTGAATTATCTCGTTCTTATGTTCCGATTAAGGTTTTCATGGCTTTAATTTATCTGAATGCAATAGTTTTAGAATTATAAACAATTTAAAAGTTGTTTAAGTGCGTCTGATCCTTAACAACAGATTAGTAGTCGTACCTTCGGTGTCTTTTTGCCGAGTGGGATCAGAAGTAAACTGACAGTTTTGTGCACTGAAAAATCTGTCTTTTTGCCTGCGGACCGAATTGCTTGTTTTTAGGTAGAAACACTAATTTTAATTGTATTTTTTTTTTTTTTTTACTTAAGTATATTTGGTGTTCTATGTTTTTCCATATTTTTCAATTTTTAATGAAGGTATTTTGAGTTTTTAGGTATTTTTGCCCTGCCGCGAAGGAAGAAGTGAACTGATTGAATGAGAAATGTATCTGTAATGAAATTCGAGGGAATAAGTTCAAATGAAATGCAGCAAAAAATGTGTATAATTTAATAGGCCGTGCAAGGAAGTTATGTGATGTCCACATCAGATTTTTTTTTAACTCCGTTGCAGGTAGCGAGAGTAATAATTAGGAGTGGCGTGTCCGTGAAGAATATTTAAATTTCTTTTTGGTTGAAAGACGGCTGAGTGTCGCCTTGAAATGATGCCATTTGTTTCTCAATAAGAGTATTTACCTGGATGCGCATGCTTTTTTTGTGGTCGTATTTCGTGATTTTGAACTGAAATTATAGTGCTTTGATGACGTTTAAATATTGTAGTTATGTAACTGTGAGCGGTTCTGGAAATGAAAATTTTGATAGTGTCGATTTAGAAATCGACGTGTAATGTGCTACTCTTTATAAACTAATGAGTGTTGACTAGGGGCTTTATTTTGCGGACTTTGGATATGTACTTTTTTCGGGGGCAGCATGTCCCCATGTTTGGGAGAAATGTAAAGTACATGAAAGAATGCAATTTTATTTATTTATTGTTGTCAGTGAAGCTTTGGAAATCGGTTTAAGTCTTGTATTTTGGTAAAGATTTGTCTAGAGTTCGTGTGTGTGTGTGTGTATGCCATCAAACGTCACCTTTCGAAAATGGAAAAGCATGTAATTCTTGATCTCGGAGGTGTTGATTTATTATTCTAGCAGATTAGAACAGAAATATGTTAGCGAAAACTTTAATATTATACATATATATGTAAGATATAGGAAAATACGATAGCTGCTTTAAAAACTAATTAGCGATCTAAAAATTAACATTCTAAATTTTATGATCTCCCCCTAAATTCATCTGTTCTCCCGAATTCGATATTTTTCTACGTTACGTGACGCTGCTTGAAAAGTGCAAGCCAAAACTAATAGTAACCAATCACAGCTTGTCTCTAGAATCGCACCTACTCTGGTAAGCTTAATTACGTTATCCTTCTTCTGCTAGGTTCCACTTTTCTAATATCTACCTGCTTTGCTTCCCAGTCTAAAATGATGTCACCCTGTTAATCTGTGTATATGAGAAATTATTGTAGTTGTTTATGGTCAAAAAGTATACTGAATAATGCTTCTAATGTGCCTGAAAATAAATATGGTAATTAGCTGAACTTGGATTTTGTCAGCATCTTCTTCCACTCGAATGTTGAAAACTGATAATAGTACCGGTGCTAACTGCGCATCAAAACCTCCATCCTCGGTTACGACGACTGCAAAGCTGATTCCTCTTCTTTGTTTTCCCGAATCATCACACACACACACGCACGCACAGAGAGAGAGGTTTTTTTATTGCACCCAAGGGGAGGGTTTAACGTTTTGTGTGTTATCTTTATTAAATATCATGTTTTCACACTTTAACCATGAAATTCAATTCAACGGCAATGTTACAAATTATTTAAAAAGAGCATATCTTTAGAATTTCCGCTACACAGTCTCGCGCGTTGGGGAACATTTTTTTGTTTTGCTTTTCCGTACAGTGTTGCCATTGCTCGCTTTGAAATCATTGTGTTTGTTAACCAAAAATTCGTTAACGTTTTACAAAATATGAAATAGATAGTAAAATAAATTCCAAATTTGGCCTTCCAGATGCCCGTATTCGAGTGGAGGACTACGTTATTGAAAATTTGATGTCTCTATGTACTGTTGTTTTTTCCCAGTGCGAGAAACATGTTTATACATTCATGCAGATTCTTCATTATTTAATTTCTTTAATTTATCGAGACATAAGGTATTTTTTGAAAGCAGGAGAAATGAAAAATAAGCAACGCCCTCGCCGGGACTCGAAAGACGGACCTGTCGGAATTGCGCCGATCGTGCTGACCACTACACCACGAAGGCATGCTAAGAAGGCAGGAGAATAAATAAAAATTATTTAAAAAGAGCAATGTAAGGCAAGTAATGCAGGGCTCTAATATTTGGTGGCAACAATTTGAAAAGTGAAACACCGTTTTATAGTGGACGACGGAAAATACCAAAACGATATTAAGAACCCTTTTGGGCAAATTGCCCCTTTGGGGTAAAAAACAAAAACCTAGTTTGCCATAGATTTTGAATTTGGATTTCTATATACACTCTATGGATTTCGAGGTCAATTATAGACGGGTTAGTCTTCTTTTCATAAGACAAAAGAAATCCTCTTTTTTTTTTTTTTTTTTTTTTTCTCGTGAAGAAAAGGGAACCGGTGGTTGATCGCCCTCGAAATCGATTGCGTTTTATTCAAATCTACGGCAAACTAAGTTTCCTTTTTTGTATCTAATTTTAAAGTTTACACTGGCGTAGTTCTTTTCCTATCTGTTGACATAATAAACCAACACCTCTAAGTCTAGTGCATCTCCTTTACGTAAACTGATATTTGGTGGGACACAGACGAACTCGAACCATCGCTGTTTTTATTCTTAAACATTAGCGAAGTTTTAATTAGATTCGGTCAGACATAAAACTCTCTTTTGTTTTCTCAACTGATAATATGTGCAGACAGTTTTTTTTCCCTTATTAATTAAAATTGAAACTTAAACACCTAATATAAATAAATGATTTTTCTGATTTTAAATTCTTATCTTAGTATCGCGAAAATAATAATTAAAGTACTGACGAATTCTAAAATTTCTTTCAATAAAAAATCTTTAATGAAAAAGTAGCTCTGTTCCATTTTATATCATCATACAAAACAATCATCGTTCGTTTGCTGTTTCTTCCCCTAATCGTAACTGCTGGAGTTCCGAATGCTCGCCAAATAATGCAGCCTCGTTTCTCGCCAAGACCTATTGTAGGGTAGACCCGTGGAAATATAGCGAGCTCGGACATCTGGCTCCCGTTTCCATAGTAACCTATCAATACACAGAGCTGTAATTGAAGGAAAGGGGGCCCTATTATTATCTGTCAGAGAGGTTCTTAGCGGAATAGTCTCGTAGCAGCGTTGTTTCTTGCAAATGCGATCGCAGGGTCTGAGGGCCAAGTATAATGGGGCTGCCTCGACGAAAAAATACCGTTGTTAGACGTTGTATACGGACGGGCCCCCGCGAGGAACAGTGACGTGAGTCTCGTGCGCTCTCCGGTTACATTAGTGAGCGCGTTTTTTTTTTTTTTTTAATGCATCTCCGATTGTAAAGTGGGCGGCGAAGGGTGCGTACCGCAGTTTGTTAGTGATTATTTTTAAGTCAAGGTTCTTGAATTAAGAGTCAGCTCGAATGTTTGAAACGTTTAGTTAGTTGGACAAGAATCAAATGTCATTTTTAGCCTTCTTTAAACGCATATTTAATTCATTTTTTGTGCTTATTTATTACTACTTCAAGGTTGCTATATCACCCGCAAATTTTTATTTTTATATATTGAATGTAATGGGGGGGGGAGTGATCCCTATAATTTATATTCAAGCCCCTATATTCGTAGGTAAATAAATGGTATATGTTTAAACTGAATGAAATGTGATAAATGCGGTTTCCTTATTTCATGTCTGGAATCGGTGTTTTCTTGTTTCTGCGGTTGTCAAAAACGTTTCTGTTTCTGCGAAATCATCAGTCTTCATTACCCCCTTCACAAAGGGGTTACATAGTGGGGGACTGACTGGACATTGTCCTCTGCCGAACGAATTAAAAGATCGTTCCCCAAAGTAAAAAATAATATTCTTCCGAAATTCTGCATGAAGGTGAGTTATAATAAAATCTTTCAGAATAAATATTCGTTCTAAAACGACGACTTCTTTGGTCTTAATTTCGCCTTTGCAGCATTTTATTCCTTCATTTATGCAAATCCAATAAATATATTTTCCTTATTTTTATTCTGAATTGGATACTGATAACCTTTATAAAGAGCTAAAGTTTTTTTTTTTTTTTTTAGTTTCAATAATGTCTAAAACGTCCATATTGATTAACATAAGATGTGAAAAGAACAGCGAATATTGTAGCAGAATTACAAATAGAATGAAGCTAAAGATTTAGAGAGGTTCCTAAACTAAGATACGTCTTCAATCTAACAAAAACTAACTTATTCACGAAGAAACTGCCCAGGTCTTCTTAACGTCTCATCGTGACATTCCTGAGGAGCTGTGGGAGGGGGACTGTATAGTCCGATTTCGCGGGAACAGGAAAAATTTTGAAAAACGCGGAAAGAGGAATCACGGAAACATAACTAATTCCTGGAATCTGTCTTTCTAATGCTGTCTTAAAATTTTACGTTTTGATTATAAATTTATAAGTTAACAGGTATCCCTCTTAAACACGGTTTCGTTCTTATACGATAAGGAAACTGCGGAAGCCCTTTTATAGCACGGCAAGAGGTTTTCATTCCAACACGTTAATAAGTGTGCGTAAACCCTCTTATAACGCTTTATGTATACGTACATTTCGATGATACGACTTTTATTCTAGACATGGACAAAATTAAGTCTACGTCATCGTCTGTAGTACACAGTAATAAAATATTTATTTATGCACAAAAAAATAAAATAAATTCTAGAGAAGCCTGCATTCTCTCAACATCCACATTCTTTTGAGATTGAGTCAGGCTCATTATTTACACAATATATAGCTCGTGTTTCAAATGGTCAGTTGAAGGATTGCATAAATTAGGTACCAACTGTGATTTTGAAAAAAAAAAAAAAAAGAAAAAAAATTTCATTTTTTTTTCGCTGTGTTATTTTTAGGAGTAATTATTGCGAAATAATATATCAGTTCGAAGCTCTGTTTGAGTGTTAGAAACCAACTTTTAAAAGAAAATTTATTTCTTTGGAGCTACAAAATACAGTTTTCAATCGTTTGTTAAAAGGAGAAAAGGCATCCGACATTGCAAAATCTAAATTTAAACGAGGCAACAGTGAGAACCATTAAAAATATTTGGTTTTTAAAAGTTTTCGGAAAGCATCCCTGTATTTTGTATTTCTTTTTAATCTCATATAAAACGATTTCACACGACCCGATATTTTTTAGGAAGATGCCCACCAAGTTATAGGAAGGATACCTGTATTTCTAGTTTTGAGTTGTTACTTTTTTACGAAAAATCTAAAAATACCTTTTTTTTAATACTAACTTTTATACCTTATAGAGAAAACACAACATTAAAAATAACTTGCCAATGATAGAGAAACCAGAATGCAAAATTATTATTATAATTATTATGTTTATGTTTATTATTATTATAATTATATTATACTTATTATATTCTTGTTGCCCAACCTCTAAACAAGTGTTTCTTTTAAGGTTGGTGTGTTTTGTTTGGATAGAGTAGCCCCACTCACCTGACCACATGTTTAATCTAGGTATCTTTCTATATGTTATTCAACGTATTTTTTGTTGCCCAAGATCTTAATATTTTGAGAAGACGAAGATTGGAAACGAGCAAGTTTCCCTTAAAAAGTCTTCCATGAAGGCATATCTCTCATGGGTAGACGGCCCCCGAGTTTTCTTGCTTTAAATAACCAAACCTTTAAACTAACTTAACCTAATCTCCATTCTCGAACTTCCTTCTTTTCTCACAAAATACAGAAATTTCTTTCGGAATTTAACAAAGAATGCGGATGGATTAGTTATTTTGAATACAGTCTGACGTATTTATTCTTAATGAATTATTATAACCATATAAGATCCACCTTTTTAAATTGTCGAGTAACCTTTCTCAAAGAATATTACGTAAAAATGCTGTATGTTTTTTCCTGCATATTTCAAGCTATCAATAAAGTTTCTGTTAGGTTTTAGTTTCTTGAAAAAGTAATGAACAGTTTAAATCTGAAGTTCCATGAAGTTGTATGGTGCGTATTAGTAACAACAAATTTGCAATATACAATAGTATTTTTTCGATATGAATCTAGATTTTTCCTTATCCAATCCATTGGTATAAGTCTGTTGGTTCTTTCTTTTATATTTCATTAGTTAAAAACTGTCAGGCTAGAACAACAACCTTCAATAGAAAAGTAGCAGTTTCGCTAAATTAAGTTGAAAATGGCGAAATTAAATTTTACTGCAAACTAACTATTATTATTACTTTTTTTGTATTGTGTATCATTAAATGCAAATAAGAATATTTGCTGTAATGCATTTAATTTTCTTGATTCTGAATGCTTTCACTGAATGCTGTGTTTTCAAGCTTTGCTGTACATAATATTTATATATACAGGAAATGCATGTATGTTTCCTGTACATAATTAGTTTCTGTACGTAATTTCAATTTTTTTTTTCTTATATCATGTTTCGCGCATTCTCTTAATAATATCATTTTTATGTGTTTATAAACATCTTTTTTCTCCTGTATCTCAAAAGCTTGAAAAGTAATATTAAACTAATAATTAAGGAAAAAATTAAATTACTATTTTAAGCACTGGCACTGTGAAGATTCATATGATCTTACAAAAATAGTAAAGAAAATCAACATAAATTATAAGAAATATTTTCGGCTAAAATACCGAAACTCAGCTGTCAAGAACTTCCAGTTTTAAAATTATTATACTACACTATTTTTAAATACAGTGATGTGTGAATTCATTAATGAAGTACGTAACGAAGGCAGTATAACATTCAGTCAGCAGATAAAATGTCATGACCACACTGCTAAAATTGCATGGATCGGGTGCCGTAACAAATTCTTGCTAAACAAACATTTCCAAATTAATTATTACAGCACACACTAATATTAATTTCATGTGCAGGAGAAAAGGGCAAAAAATATTTTGTAAAAGAAAAGCATTAATTAACTGTTTATTTTATTACAATTACAAGCACAGAAAAATATTTCTGATTATCGCATTTCCTCCTGTTTTTACTCCTTAGCTTTTTAGCTCCAGATTTTTAAAATTTAAAAAATATTCTTGTAGCTTTTCCCTTCTTCAATCCGTTCAGAAGACGAGCTCCCGTAAATTTTAAAATGGATTCGTGCACGTAGTAATTGTTTTCGTCTTGTTAACAAAGCCAAATCCTTGCAAGGTGAAGGTCATGCCGAATCTTTCCTTTCTAAATGTTGAATTTAATACAAGAACCAACCTTTTAAATGGAATCATTCACGAATTGACATTCACCCTATGATTTCGCCGAATCGGCTGCACATTCACTTTCTCTAATTATCTATGGACGATTTGAGGCTTGAGGAATAGCAAAAACAACAATAAGAACAGGCAAGATAAAAATTACAGAGAAACAGAAATGAAGGTATCTAAATAGATATTGTAATGTTAATATTACTATGCATTCTTACTGGAATGTAGGTTTCTTTTAAAGAAATAATTATTATGATAATCATCAGTAATTTATCCATGACTACTCCATGTAATTTATCCATGACTACTCCATGTGAAATTAAATGATTTGCATAATTTTTCCGACTCGATTTTCAAACGGCAAAATTAATAAAAATGGTGGGAAATATACGAGGAAATACGATATTGTTATTGTTAATAATCAGTGTTATAATGCTCATTTATTTTTATTATTAATAACTGTCATTATAGTGCTGATACACATATGTGCGCTTAACATAGTGTATTATATGTATGTTCGTTTATGTTTTCGAATGTAATGCTTGAAAATATCTCTTTTGGAATTCCTTTGCAAATCTATTGTATTGTCCTTTAACTCCACAAATAAGGAATTTAGGAGAAGTGGACTTATGCCATTTTCACTCCGATCATTTCATGTATTTTTATTGGGGAAAAAATTCTTTCTATACATTTTTTCTTTCTTTTTTCCAGGATTGTTTGGTTTCCAAGCAATTATTGAGGTTGCAGATTTTTCGATTTTTTCCCTCCTTACTCCATACTTATTTGCGTCTTCTTCTGTGTGTCTGAATCCAGTGCGTATGCCCTTTTGCTAGCCGTACCTAATGACCAATTACATGAAATACCGAGACGCGAAGTGGAGTTGTCAAAAACATTCTTTTTCCTTTACATACCTCTATATCTATATCCATCTATATATATGTGCATGTAGGAAAAATTTAAACAACACTGTATCATCCTTTTAACGTAATTGCTTAGCTATGTTAACCGATTATTTTACTCGCATGCCTAAAAAGCATTTCGAATATAGATTTCCTTGGCAGTGATATCGGGTTCTTTATTTAATTTTTGAGCGTACTTTGCAGAAATAAACAATTTGCTGTCGTTTATTTCTGCTTCTGCTAGGTTATTTGTTTATCCTATTAAAAGAAACATGCCATTACGTCGTATATGCGGCACTGCTGCAGTTCTACGTGTTTACAGGACAAATATAAGACATAACACGTAAAAGCTTTCTCAGTAATTGTGTTAGGGATTTATCATCGATTCAGATATGAGATTATCATAATTTCTGACATTCCACCTTTGAATACAAAGCAAAAAATTTGAACTGAATGTTTGAAAATATGGCATTTGAAAACAGAGGGGGAAAAATGAAAGAAAAAAGAAAATCTGAAAGAATTCAGATCTTTACATCGCGCTAGAAGTTTTGTTAAGGTTTTTTATGTTCTCGTTGAGTTGACAGTATGCCAGTCTAGTCTTGGAAGTCGCTTCTTCTAACACAACATTTTGTGGATTTTATTAAAAAATATCGCTTTCTTTGCTCTCATGCCACATAAAATTCAACATTAAAATCCCAACTTTTTTTTTTTTTGAATTTTTGATAGAGTGTTAAGTGTTGCCATATGTTTTTCAGTTTCTGGGGTATTAGTCTTAAAACGGCGTTTTGTGGCGTTCTACTATAAACGGCGAATCACCTTTTTAAATTGTTGCCATCAAATAATATCGCTCTGAATTATATATAAAAAAATTATAAAATGAAAAATCTGCATGAATGTATGTACGTTTCTCGCATCGTGAAAACACGACGACACGTAGAGCCATCAAATTTTGAATAACGTAATAGCAAATTTTTGATTAATAAACTCAACGATTTCAAAGCGAGCAATGGCAACACTGTGCGAAAAATATTGTCTACAGCGCGCGAGATTGTCCATCGGAAATTCTAAAGATATGTTGTTTTTAAATATTTTGCGATATTGCTGTTAAATTGAATTTTACGAGGTTAAAGTGCGAAGAACATGATATTTAATAAATAGTGGTAACACATAAAACGTTAATAAAAAAGCCCCTTTGGGCGTAATGTAAAATCTGAAAGCTTTCAGATTTTCTTTCTTTCTTTCTTTTTTTTTTTTTTTAATTAATTTTTTTTCTCCCGATCTTTTCGAAGTTTATCATAGCAGTATTCAGTTTTCTTAACAAGATGACTTACAAACTTTTTTTTGTTTTTTTCATAATCAAGTTTTCTTCTTTTTAACTTTCATTATTGAACATCACTTTCTTCGAAATTACACCTCATACAAAATGACAAAGTATTTGAAAACAACATATCTTTAAAATTCCTGATATAATTCCCGATAGTTAAATGTTGATTCACTTATTTTTTATATTCGCTGTATTATTTCTGTTCAAATAATGAATGGCGATAACATTTGGTAGCAAAAGTTTGAAAAATGACCTGGACAAGAAATGAGGATCGAGAATTTTAGCTCCGCATTTGCTATAAAAAAAAAGAACCGTGAATGATCAAAAGCTTTTGGAATTTGGGGAAGCGGGGAGAAATTCCAAATCTTTCCAACCCTTCCCCTATTTTCAATCGTAACATGTGTCATTATCGCTGCACAGCGCTTGTTTTCTCCACCTGATTTGAAATTCTAGTTTAAGTCAAGTTTTATTCGCGTGCTTTTCACGAAACTATTCTGAAAGGAAATTAAGTTTGAAGGAAATAATTAGGAGATTTGACTATCTGTCATAGCTGTCGTTACCATTGTTACGAAGCAAGCCGGGTGGGACAAAAATGATCTTGAATTGCTTGTTTTAAAATACCAGATACTTCTCTACTACACTGATACTACTATTGCTGGTAGTCTCATCTTCAAAAGGAAAAAAACTTTTTGAGGAGTTCTTTTCTGAAACTTATTAGCTTAGTTCTAGAGTTTAAATAATCGGAATATTTTACATTATTTTTTTGAAATTTTTAGTGTTAATAAGGCGTGATGTTTCCTTATGAAAGTTTCTCTAATATCATATGGTGTCCACCAGCACTGAGCGGTAAGGTCGCTGAACACTGGTAGTTCAACTCCAGGCAAACAGGCTTTTTGCGTGGTTGTTTCATTGGTTTTCCCCAGTACTGTAGCGTGGAATAACCAGTTTGTCTTAGAAATTCCTCCACGAAAGTATCCCTTTCTATAGGCGGATAGGCCTCGAGTGCTTTGCCGTGATTTAATAAGCCAAATAAACCAAATTAATATGATATGTGTATTATAATTGGATGTTCGTATGCTAGTAAAAAAAAGCTAATTATAGCTATTTTATTATTTGCGATTGTAGCCTCTTGAAGCTTTTTTTTTGGGGGGGGGGGCGTTGAGTGTAAAAATTAAGTGAATAAATTTACTCGATTATGGGAGAAAATTGCTTTTTTTAACAATAATTAGCAAAATAATATAACAACTTTAAACAGTGATATAATAGCTAATTTGTAAAACAAGTAACTAAGTTAATTAAACAGTACTTTTAACAGCTAAGCAATACTTAAAGCCTGACACAGCTTCTAATTAATTTATAAATTAATAGTCATTCTTTGAATGTTAGTTCAGAGTTAGAGTGAAGTCATTGCCGTATTAATTAGACGCTTGAATGTAGGAATGTCATATCCGTGTTTCAATATTAAATTCCAACATTTAAAAGCTATCCTTTATTAGGATATTGACTAAGTAAAGCTGCAGTGTAATGCCTCAGTGATGTCTCCGTAATTATTTTACATTATTTAATGGCGTAAAATTATGAGACGTAATTATAACTATAGGTGTGAGGAAATGCTCAAAACAAAATTACATGGTAACTTAAGGTTAGCTGTTAACTGTTATAATAAAATTCCTTAATTATGGATATGTATGTAATTAACACCCCATGTTTTGCTCCTCGGATATATGGCTCATTAACTGTAACCGTTATTACTTCCTATGTTATGATTCTTTTACTTTTGCAACTGCTCATCAGTGTGTACCTAAGATTTATAGTAAATTTTAGTATTTTAAAGTAATGTGTCAACATATGTTAAACAATCGATCAACATTTCCTTCTTCTTTTCCCATTCTGTTTTCTAAACTGTGTAAGTTTTTTTTTTCCTTTCTTGCCGCATGTCTTCGTAGTGTGATTGGAAACATGTCTGGCTAACATCGCAATGTCCGGAGTTCAAATGCTGGGGAGCATTACACATTTCTTCAGTTTCCTTGCTTGGAAAAAAAAAAAATCACATGCCTCTACAGTGCCTCCCTGATTAAAATGTGGTGGATGATAATTCACCACCACCGAGATCTGGCGACTGGTTTCTGCCTTTCCAGTCGCCATTAAAGTAGGGAAGAATTTTCGTCCATTTCACGTGCCTTCATTTTTTAACCGGAAAGCTTGTCCAACTGGCAATCTGTAGGTCCCGACGAGGGCATTGCCCGGATTTCTTCGAAAAATTCCCTTATAATTTTACAAGTGGCGCCCGAAGGAAAGAGACGTTAGGCGATAATTTCTGATAAATGGTTAATAATAATAATCACTTTGGATGGACGATAACTTGTGATTAATGACTTCGTATGATAATTTGTGAGAAGCGAGTAATGATATGAATCACTTTTAATGGGCGATAATTTGTGATAAGTGATTAATGATAATAATCTCTTTGGATAGACGATAATTTGTGATGAGTGAGTAATGATGGAAGATAATTTGTAATAAGTGATTAATGGGCGATAATTTGTCTCCTCCAGTATTTTACGATTTGGTTTCCATTAAGTCCTTCAGTTGTCCATTAAGTGGGGAAGACTGTAAAGTTTTTCTTCATTACTATTGCGTGCCTTCATGGTGTAACTGCAAAGCACGTCAGGCTAGCAATCGGAAGGTCCGGAGTTCGAATCCTGAACAATACATTGTACATTTTTAATTTTTCTCCTCTGAAATAAACTGCCTAATGACTCTTACAACTTCATTCTGCTGCATCTGTTTTTGTGCAGTCCACTCATTTAGGAACTTCTCATTTTATGGCAGGTTATGGTGATATTAAAAAACGCCGAAGGAATGAAAGAGAAATTGTAATTAAACAGAGGTCTGGATTCCTCCGATGCTATTATTTCCCTGAATTGTTGGTATCAATTACTTAATTTTTTTTCCCCTTTATGGGATGTTAGAAAATTTCCATTCCTATTATTTGAACTTACTTATTCTCATAAGTGAAGGTAAAGGTACGCAAATGTTTTTGCAGGTACACTGCGGGGGGGGAGAAAAAAAGAAGGGGACAGTTCTATATCTCCTGTTCTACTGGGCTGATTGACAAAATTCAACTTGCCTTTTCCATGTCACCAAAGCGCGACTTAGTTATGTATTAGATTTATATATCGCATTGTTCTAACATAGGTATTTTGACACAAATTCGGACTTTTTCTGAAATAACATACCAATTTTTCCCCCATATTTTGATTCTATGGTTCAAATTATGCCTAAATAATTCACTTGGCGAACTTCTTAATTTACAGCAACCTATTTTCCTTTCATTTTAATTTTTGTTTTGCAATTTTGCGTCGGAAACATTAAATGTCGGTTCACTTTTCAAAGTGTTACCACCAAATATTGCAGCGCTGTATTTAAAGAAATTAAATAATGAAGAATGTGCATAGATATATGTATGTTTCTCCCATTGTAATAAAACGACGGTACCTAGAGCCATCGAATTTTGAATGACGTAATCCTGCTGCGAATATGGTCATGTGTAAGCCCAAATTTGAAATTTTGAATTTGTTTTATTATCGATTTCATATTTTGTAAAACTTTAACGAATTTTTGATTAAAAAACTCAGGGATTTCAAAGCAAGCAATGACAACGTTGTACAGAAAAAACATTTTTATCTCCAGCGCGGGAGACTGTGTATAGGAAGTTCTAAAGATACGCTCAGTTTAAAATGATTTTGAGATATTGTTCTTTAACTGAATTTTATGGTTTAAGTGCGAAGAACATGATATTTAATGAATAAAGGTAACACACAAAATGTTAAATAAACGCCCCTTTGGACGTAAGTTAAAATCTGAAACACGGCAGATTTTCTTTTCTTTTTTTATTTTTTTTTTTTTTTTCATCGTACAAGAGCGGGAAAAAAGGTCACGTTCATTACTTTCAAATAATTTTAACAATGTGCGTAAACCAGATTTGACGCTTGTAACGAATATGCCAAATTTCAAAACGCGCGAATATGTAAATTCTCGTATAACTTAGGAAATTTTGAATAAAAATCTAATTTTTTGCTGGTGTGCCTAAAAGTGCATCTACTTTAACATGACGTTAAAAATTTTATATGTTATAAAACAAAAATTGTTTTCGTAAAATTTATAAAAAATATTGAGAAATACAAATTTTAAAAATAAATCATAAAAAAAAAATGCGAATTATATTTTCATTAAGTCCAAATTTCGAATTCTGGAAGAAGGAATCAAGAAAGTTTAATGAAAAAAAGAGATATTAATAAATATATATTAAATTCAATTAACATGGAGGATCTAAAATTTTGAGAGCTAATTTTTTTAAAACTACTCGTGCGATTTTTACAAAACTTGGCATTTTGGCATAATTTGAGTCGTAGAATCGAAATATGGAAAACAATTAGCATGTCATATCAAGAAAAGTCCGATTTTGTATCAAAATACCTATATTAAAACAATGCTATATATAAATCTAATACATATCGTAAGCCACGCTTTCGAGACATGAAAAACGCAAGTTGAATTTCGTCAATCGGCCCAGTAGAACGGGAGATATAGAAATGTCCCCACCTTTTTTTTTCCTCAATGTACGTGTGTTAGTATATAAGCTCTTATTTCCAGGATAAATCTTTCAGTATGTTCATAATTTTGATAATTTAAAAAAGTTTAAATGTATCTTTGGACCTCGCAGTAGCTGAAGATAAACGCTAATATTAGTGTTGGGTTGAATTCTTTTTGGCTTAATAAATTGGCTGGATGCGTGGCGTCTTCATGGTTTCCTTCAAATGAATATGAGCTAGTTTCTTTTAGAGCAATGGTTTCAATGTCGCGGCATGTGGCCCCCGAAGCAGTTTTATGCGTCCCGCGAATACCTTTCCAATTACGTGTTTGTTGCAAATTTGGTGCTTATACTATTAGAGAATAAAGATGTGCTTATGAGCGCAACTGCTGTTGAAGATAAAAAAAAAAAAAAAGAGACAGATGCAGGAAGTTGAATCTTTATCTTTGTCACTGTGCTTGAACACCAGGCCACGTGACTAGGATAATGTGAGAGAATGTTCTGCTGAAGTATAGTTAGTAAATTTAGTTTTTCTCCCGACAGCTGGTGGCACTTCAGTACTCATAAATTTCGGTTAAGGTTAAAAGTAGGTTTTATAGTGGTTAATTCAACGTATTGGAAATACCTGAAATAAATGTCAATCTAAAAATTAATATTTAACTGTCAATATGTTCGAAAAGTATAGCTAAAAAATATTCTTGCAGATACCCAGGTAGTAAATAAATATAAATTTGACTTTCTGCTTTTCTGTTGTTATATTATTTATGTACGTTTTGATAAATATTCAGTGAATGAATTTTGAAATTTAGTTTGCATTTCTTTGTTACAATTTTTTTTAATTTAAAATGTTCTGTCCCGTCAACTGCTTTCAAATCGTACATTCGGCCTGCATTCGATTTGAGTTTGAGACCACGGTCTTAAAAAGTCCTTGATGAAAGGCATCCCTTCCTGAACCTCTTCGATCCCGACGTCGAGTGAAAGGCCGTCTTTTATCTAATCTTTTACCTAAATATTTGGATTGTTGCGTATGTTATTTAAATGCTATCTCATATAACATAAAGAGAAAATTCTAATATTTAAAATGAAAGTAAAAAATTCAAAATAAGTTAAAGTGCAATAGTAGTAATAGTGATTTTATTCCGATATTTAAATTACTTCTTTACAAATTTGAAATGAAAATTTTAGAATTTAAACATTAGTTCTTATTATATCCTGTTGCCATACTTGAAAATGTTTTAAATTGCCTGCATTGTGTGAAACTTTTCTACTGTTCACGCATTTTATTTTCCTATAGTAAAATAACAAATAATAATCATCACCAACAATGCTCTAGAGATTCTATTCAGTAAGTTTTTGTAATATTATGCCGCAATTTTCTATTTCTGAAACAAAATGTACCGTTTGAGCGCATCAAATGTGGTACAATGGACCGTCTTGCATTATTCAAACAATGGTTTTGCCGTCATAAAGCTTTTTGGTGTAAGGCATAAAAATCGTAAAGTCTATTTACACTTAGCAGGATTTAAACTACAGCCAGTCGGGGTAGAATTTGCGCATGCGTACATGTGTAGCTGATTCAGCGAAACTGTCGACTGATATTTGCTTCACTGTGATTGGTCGGCTCTTATACCAGGTGGCATAAAGTTGAAAAGTTAGAACATTTAAGCAAAATCATTAAACGAATTTTTCTGACGTAGCAAGGTCCTAGCAACGATGCTCAACTTAGGGCATTTATGATTTTAAAACCACCGTGTGAACCAAGACTCTGTGACAATTTATCACGTTTACACGCTGTATCACATTTGGTACAATGGACCCACGGAGGAAAACTGAGTCGTATCATATATGATACGATGGAAGCTAAGAAGTTAAGCAGATACCTTTATGTGCTGCGCTATTATTAAATAACTCACTAGTCCTTCTTCTGCTTGTTATTTTTTACGTTATTTCATACCGTTCACCAATCGATCTGCGATTTGAATTCACCTTGTGACGTATAATTCCCGCGTCAGTTTGGCGAAACGTATTAATTTGATTAAAATCTCTCAAAGATAAAAAGTGACATTACTTTTCCCTTTCCGTTTTAACTCTGTGAAACGCGTATTTTCCAGCATATCTTTTCGGAAATTGTTTGCGTCTGTTGACTTATTTTTCTAATTTTGCATATGAAGTTAAGTACATATGTTCCGTTTGCTGCAAGCCGTCCATTAGTGTGATTACAAGCTTACGCCACCTCTTTGCCAATTTCCCATAGTGGACAGACTTGTAGAGAAAAGCGAGAGAGAGACTGCATTTACCCAGATTGCGTCGAGGTATGCTGTCACGAACCAATTACATTCTTTCGCATTATGAGATTAAAAACACGAAATGAAATCCTCCCTCCCCGTTTTCGGCAAGTGCACATTTGCGTGGCTGGCTTCGCTTTTAAGTGATATAAGCGAAATAACGCATGTCCATGTTATGCTATATTTTCCCAATCTAGAAAATCAACAGAACATCACCCCCAAGCATTCATTTAATAAAATACGTAGAAATTGTTGTTCTACGTCTCCACCCACCATCCCACTCTCTTAAACGTGCATTTGGTTGAACATCCAAAACCTAAGTAGATATTTTTTTTTATGAAGACGAATTTTCACTAACTGTGACTGTGTAAAGTGGTTGTGCACTTACAGTGGAAGTATCCGGAGGGGGGGAGGCTTGATGGTGAGAGGGGTAGATTGGTTTTTTGTTGCATATATAAAGTATTTAGGGAAAGTGCCTATTGTTTAAGTAAGAAGGGGGGAACGTCAGACTGAAAGGCACATCATTTCGTGGCACTTTACAGTTATTGAGATTGAAGAAGAAAACGCAAAAATGCTTAAAAGCCGACTGTGGTAATATAACTCGGGGAGGAGGGGAGCGAAAATGCTTTAAGAGGAAAGTACAAAGAAGAGGGAACGACTCCAAATTAATTCAAAATCAAATTAAAATTTTGTCGGAACTTTTATGACTCCATTTTTAGCTGCAAAAATAATTAATTCAGCCATCCTCTAATCATGAATAAATTGAAAGTTTTTTCTTAGCTGAAGTTCATAATTGAGTCAACGAATGCCCATTAATTTGTTCCCTTGTTTACTGTTAAGTGCTTTAAGCAAATCTTCGTAATATCTGTGCAGTTGAACGGTGTAGCTTTTAACAGTGATAATATCCTTCTGTGTTATTGTCTTTGAAAACAAATAAAGTGAAATAATACAGTTGTAAAATGTAAAACAGATGTGAATGGTGCAAAATAAAAGAAATAAAAATACTCGTGAAAGTTTGATAAGGATTTTTTTTTTTTAAATACAAGTTGGTGTAAAAATCCATAAGCATATTTACGGAACCTATGCTATATATAGATTAATATCGTACTTTCAGCATAGTGCAGTTTTAGCGTAATCTTGATTAGCTAGTTGATTTGACTAAATTGATTGAATGCTCCAGTACCTTTCGTTGCCCCGGAGTTCCGTGCTAGTGTTCCAGTTCCGGACATTGTATATTGCCACGAAGGATAACGGGATTGATCACCTGAGACATCATTTGTGTTCAACACTCAGGACGAAGCGACGTGTTTGTCTCTTTCTCAACTCTGATAGTTTTGTTTTTAGATTTGAACGACACTCCATATGCAAGCCTCATAGAAGATAAACTAATTATGTGTAGAATTTTTTATATCTTCATTAAAAGACTTTGTGTGATTATAGTTTACCTTTGGTAAAACTTTCACTTTCAAAGGTTTCTTATGGCCAATTTCCATTGGAAAGTTGCTCCACAAAATTGTCCCTTCTTTTAGGCAAATAGCCCTCTTGTACTGTGCGGTACTCGAATAAACGGAGATTTGTTAAACATGTGTAAAGATTTGTAAAACAAAGTGTAAATATGTCTGGGGGGAGGGGATTTCTTTCAGTTATTCTTTATTGCTTAAGGTTAAATATTTAATGTAGAGGGTGTTCATACATTTTAGAGCGATATCAGGGCCGTTTAATTAATGTTTAAAATGCTAAGAGTACTTTTCTAAATGTTAGATCTGATAGCAATTGTTTTTGTCCATGAATTTCATGGAAGAATGGTCGCCAGAGCGTCAAGGAAGTTGAACTTGTATTTCCACCCCAATAGGAATAGCACCTCGGGGGTGGTCCGAGGGTCTCCCACCCTACCAATAATCCCCTCGAGAGGACTTTCGGCTCGCCATATATTTAGAGCCCCCATGCCGCAACGACACTATACATTTACAAACGTCCATGCCTTCTCCGGGATTCGAACCTGGACCCTTCTATGCCGGAGTGGGCTTCTGTAACCAATATACCGTCTTGGTGGCCTCTGATAGCTGTTTTTTTTTCCCTGGATTATAAGTCAGCATCATGATTTCCATGATGGAAAGCTTTCGTAAAATTTTCGGGGGTATGGATTTCCATTCCTCTTCCACTACTTTCCAAAGTCCATCTATCGTGGTAGGTTTGCGCTTAGAAAAAGCTCTTTTTAAGAGGCCAAAAACGCAATAGTCCATGGTTGAAATGTAATGAAACTTCTCAGGAATACGTTGAAAAGGTATATACGCCATACCTGTATCAGTCTTCCTTTTTTTTTTTAAGGAATGCAAATATATAAATATGACGTGTTGCTTTGTCTTGATGAAGTTACTCTTTAAAAGACATGGGGTTCCTGTTAATATCGAACGCAAAACTTTCTCTTGATAGTTCCTCGCTGGTATTTACTTCAAATGGAGAAATTTTTCTTTACGGACTTTTAGACAGGCCAGGTCATTTTTAGGATTATTTAAGGAACTGGTAAGAGTAGAATTAAATTCCATCAGCTGCGTGCCAGTATACTGACTAAAGTATCAAAAGATCTCTTGGATAGTACGCTGAGTTGATTAATTTTTTTTGCGCTCTTCTTATTTTTAATTTTCCATTGTAAGAGAAACGTGCGACTATCGTAAACCCTTTATTGAAACTTTCTTTGAATTGACGGAACCAGTTTGTACATTTTTTTTTTCTTTTCACTTTCGGTAATAAGTAGACCCCCCCTTTTTTTTAATTGCAGTCATTTAGGTAAATCCATGCTTCACCGTAAGGGGGGGGGTAGGTCTGCTTGCTAATTTTTAATTATATTTTGTTGAACGCGTTGTTACGAATTTAGATATAATAAAGCTATTATTAAAATTAGTAGAAATTTTAGAAGTCAGCACGATTTTTACTATTCTGTTAAAAAAATTAATTCATTGAAAACATCTACGGCAAACTAATAATCTTTTTTTGCTTTATTTGAAGTTTTCCATTAGCATGTTTTGTTCCAATGAAAGATACTCTTCGAATATTAATTTTAGGAGCATAGCAGCTGTCATATAATTTCCAGAACATTTGAAAAATAAATTTTTCCATTGCAGTTTTTCTAGGAAATTTTTTTCTCAGCGTTTAATGTTATCAAAATAGCTGTGGAAGAAAGTAATCATGTTACCGGCAATGCATGAAACGCCAGTATTCTGTAGAATACCTAGGCAACCTTCGTAACGGTCTATTTTAATCATGATTTTCACCATGTATTTCTAGGTATTTTTAGGCAATTGACTTGGTAAGGCTATTGTTTAAAAGACGTGCATTCTTCAAAAATGGAAACGGTATTTTGAAAAAATAAGGAAAGAATCCCATTAAGAAACTTCTATTCAAAATACTTAAAGAAAAATGAAAGTTGTACAAAATTTATGCCTTTCTTATTATAGAAAACAATGTATGAAATGTATGGAATTATTCAGTGAATGTGTTAAATGCATGGATATTCGAAACGAATCAGAGACCTGTAGAATGCCCAGGCAATGGTTGAAATGTTGATCGTTTGATACGTTGGCTGTTCAAAATTTTCTAATAAAATTTTCCATGTTAAAAAAATTCTAAATTTAGAAAAACACTGTTTTGTTTTCACTTTTTTCTTCCAAAGATTATGATTGCGGTTTGGGCTTAATAGGTAGTAAATCATCAAGCAGTACTTGAAGACTAACTTTTGTAGAAAACACTTTTATTTTACACTATTCTTACGACGAACACGTAAACAAACGGAGCTGCAAAATACTGCATATCAGCACAAAATCACAAACGAAAGCAAAAGAATTACAGCCGACGTCAAATGTCTCTTTTTTTAAACTGAACTACTGCTGCCAATATTAATAGACAAAAATGTCAATTTTTAGCTCAGAAGGGCTAATAATTTCGTTTTGGCATTTTGCGTGGATTCACATTTTGCGTTGAATTCACATTCTGCGTTGATTCACTTTTCAAACTGTTGTCACCAAATATTACAGCCCTGTATTATATTGAAAGAAATTAAATAATAAAAAAAATCTGCATAAATGTATGTATATTTCTCGCGTTGGGATAAAACAGCGGTACTTAAGGCCATTAAATTTTGAATAACGTGTAATTCTCCACCGAATATGGGCATCTGGAAGCCCTAATTTGGAATTTGTTTTGTTATTTATTTCATATTTTGTCAGACATTAAAGAATTTCTGATTAACAAACTCAACGATTTCAAAGCAAAGAATGGCAACACTATACGGGAAGAAAAAAAAAAAAAAAAAAAAAAAAAAAAAAAAAAAAAAAAAAAAAAACATTTTTATCTCCAGCGCGCGAGACTGTGTACAGGAAATTCTGAAGATATGCTCTTTTTAAATTATTTTGCGATATTGCTGTTGAATTGAATTTTATGGTTTAAATGCGAAGAATATGGTATTTAATAAATAAAGGTAACACACAAAACGTTAAAAAAAACCGTCTTTTTGGACGTAATGTAAAATCTTTGATTTTTATTTATTCCCTCCCCTTTTGGAGGCCATTTTCGACGTTGCCGGCCAGTTTTCGGCATTCGATGAAAGGCTAGATATTCTATAGTGTTGCGAGTAACAATGACTTTAAGCGTGGTATAATGAATTTGGTTATATAGGGAATTTTCATGCAGGTTTAATTCGTCATGCATACGGTAACTGATAACTAAATACTAGTTTTGTTTTTTGACACTCGTTGTAACTGATTTTGATTTCTGATCTTCAATCCTTTTTAATTTTCACAATAACCACGCGCACTCGACAGATATACGAAAGTGAAAGGAGTGGAGAGTGAGAAAAGATACGCGGAGTTCTATTTCCCGCGAAATTTGTCGTCGTCCTTCAAACGGCGCAACATGAATCAGCTTCGTCAGAGCTGGCGCGCCACTTTCGCTAATGGACTATCAGCGAGCACCGACGACAGGTCGCGTTATCGTGCGTCAAGCCATCTCGCTCGAATCCCACAAAATGTAAACAGTTTTAACTGCTCTTGAAGTAATGGTCAGTGCTTTTAAAAGGATTGCTGTGTCTGCGGTGCACAACAACGTGGTGATTGAGATCGTTCGCTTTTCTTCTTCTACGCTGTTTAATTTCTTTGTATGCATTCGTGTGTTTGCGCGGGCCGAAACCGTAATGCTTTTTTGTGTTTGCCTTGCCAAGATGATGATGATGATGCATGTTTCGTGTACTGACTGCTTTATCTATTTCTATCTTTGCATTTCTTTCTTTTTTTCAATATGAATGTAGTGGGGTTTCGCAGTCTAAATGGTGCCATTTAATAAATGAGATCTTGTTGTATTTTTGCATGGAAATAATATTCTTTAAAGCAGGAATTCCCAACCTTTTCTCGCATCCACCGCTTTTAAAAGCATGGTTTTCTCATTCGACCCCCTCACATCTTTTGTCTGTAATACACAGCATACAGCATAATTATAATAAAATAATTGCCATAAGTAACGTAAAGATGACAATTAGAATAAGAATACGAACAAAAGTTTTGGGGGAAAAAGGGCTTATCAAGTTAATCGCATATATATATATTGCATTATTATTATTATTATTATTAATTTTACAAATTTAAAGAAGTTTTTAGAAACAAAAGTATAGATTCTAATTGCACTAAAGGTAGTTAATGTGATGGCTGCGCTTGATGTAGTGATACAGTTTGGCGTAAAATTGCTTTCTTAATTCTTAACTCACCCTGTTAAAAAATATTCGACCAGTTTCTTGTTTCCCATTGTAAATTATTGATTTGACAAAAATCTGTTTCCATTGAGTTAAGAAGAAAGAAAAGTTAACCTTTATTTAGAGGTATTTCTCACGTGTGACTTTATATTTCAAAACATAATGCGTAATGTATTTGGGATGATATTTGTGCTTGAACGTCCTCCTTCAACGCAATCAAATCTTCTTACATCATAATATCCTGTCCAAATATATTGTAGTTCATTTCTACTAAAAGTCATACTGGGCATGAAAATGATCATTTTCTTGGAAGCAAACATCAAAGCATCGAATCACTTTTGAAATTGTTGCCACTGGATATTATTGCCCTCTATTATATTTAAAAAAATTAAATAATGAAGAATCTACATGAATGTATGTATGTTTCTGGCACTGTGAAAAAAGCAACACTACGTAGAGTCATCAAATTGTGATTAACGTAGTCCTCCACCCGAATATGGGCACTTGGAAGCTCGAATTTTCAATTTCGAATTTGTTTTATTATCTATTTCGAACATGTTTTATTATCTATTTAATATTTTGTAAAATTTTAAAGAATTTTTGATTAACAAAATCAACAATTTCAAAGCGAGCAGTAATGACACTGTACGGAATAAAACATTTTTATCTTCAGCACGTGAGACTGTCTATCGAAAATTCTAAAGATATGCTGTTTTTAAATATTTTTAGAACAAAGCGGCGTTAGCCTAATTGCTCTCGAAAAGTCAAAACGTGTATGTGTTCGTAAACGGGGGGGGGGAAATGACCTTTAGGTGTAATATTAAATCTGAAATCTTTCCGTTTTTTTAATACCATTTGGATAATTGGACTAATAAATTGGACATTAGGGATGACAAAGAGCTTCCATTCGATGACTTTGGATTCTGGTGTATCTTGCTCAGGTTTACTATCACACCTCCATTTGGTTTCGGACGATCAACTGTTTCAAACGATTTTTCTACTTGCTTTATCACTGAAAAAAAGACGCGCAATAAAATTGTAAGTGTTGTTCGTTTTCAACAACCAATCAGCTATCAGCAGCGAATTCCCCATCATCAACTATCATTTGTAATGGAGAACTAGTTTTGCCTTTATATGGTAACCTCAAAGTGATCTATGGTGATTTGCAGTTTGATATCATGTGACAAAGCAGAAAAATTGTTCGAAACATTTGTTCTTTCGAAATATTTTGAATATGTGATACGAGCTTTAAGATAAGCTGACAGAGAGGCCGTGACTGAACTTCTGTGAATAGGTAATCATTACTTTGGGGATTACGTGAGGAATACATGTCATCCCTCTCTGGTAGGGTCTTTTCGATAAAAGCAGCCAAATAAAGCTCGATTTAATTTTTATTAATTCCTTCTTTCCAGATATTTCAAATGAGTGCACGTCTGTCTGGTAGATGTCTTATTGTTTGTCTCTTTTTGACGTTTGGGGAAATCCTTGAAAGGACGTCGGTTCCAGTCGAACGATGCCATAAGAATTAGTTGTATCAAATTTTTTATGTAGGAAATGGCAAACTTTTACTATGTGAACATCTTTATCTACCAGTTAGCAGTGGGCAACTGCTGTAATGCTAGATCGACTTCTTCTAAATACTGTTAAGATTACTGGAAAATATCGGGTAAAATAATCTCCGAATGGGAATTTTTTGATTATCACTTTTATTATCTTAGTGATCAGTAAAATTTCGTACTGTTAAAGTACGCACAAACAAAACTACAGAAAAACCTCCCTAAGATTTCCAAGTAGTTCCAGGATTCTTTTTACTTTCTTTTACGAAGTAAAGGAAATCTTGTAATCACGAAAAATTTCGGGTATCACATTTCAACGAAAATATCCATTTTGACCGCTCTGGAATTTATTTGAATGATTATTTTTGCGTGACATCTGTACGTATGGACAGAATCAAGGACACTCTTTTTCCAAATCAGAATAAGTATTTGATATTCCCTTAAATATTAAAAGTACTTCCTTTATTCTGACAAGATGGCTTAATAATTTACTTATCCTGTGCACATAAAACGTGTGGTTTTTTAGCCCAAAGGGCTATTAATTTCGTTTCGCCATTTTGCGTCGATTCACTTCCTGCGTTGATTCACTTTTCAAACTGTTGCCACCAAATATTACAGCCCTGTATTACATATAAAGAAATTAAATAATGAAGAATCTGCGTGAATGTATGTATGTTTCTCGCACTGTGGAAAAACAACGGTGTCTAGAGACATCAAATATTTAATAACGTACATCTCCACCGAATATCGACACCTGGAAGCCCTAATTTGGAATTTGTTTTATTATCTATTTCATATTTTGTCAGACGTTAAAGAATTTTTGATTAGCAAACTCAACGATTTCAGAGTGAGGAATGGCAACACTGTATGGGGGGATATTTTTATCTTTAACGCGGGAGATTGTGTATCGGAAATTCTAAAAATATACTCATTTTAAAATTATTTTGCGATATTGCTGTTGAATTGAATTTTATGGTTTAAGGGCGAAGACCATGATATTTAATAAATAAAGGTTCACACAAAACGTTCAAAAAAAACCCCCTTTGAGCGTAATGTAAAATCTGAAAGCTTTCAGTTTTTTTTTTCCTGTTATCTGTATCAAAAATAAGAATTTCCACAGCAAATAAATAAGAGTTTGCATTATAAATAAAATTTTTTAATTATAAAGAAGTGAAAGTAAAAGTTGGTAATAAAACTTTAAATGTGTCAAATTAACTTCTTCTCTGAGATATTAAAAAAAAATCATATCGGAAATTTTTGGAAACAAAATCGTCTCGAAAATATTTTACCGCCTGAAAGATCAAAACGGGTCGGCTGGCAGGAGGAAAATTTTGATGAAGAAAATCATCTTTCATCAATACCAGAATAAGATCTCATATCTTGAACATTAAATTTTTAATATCTTAGAAACTATGTTGCGCGTATGCTGATAGATGACTTGGTACATCCAAAATCTCATATTATTATTGATTATTTTTATCTTTGGCTTTTAATATGTAATATATTTTACCCTTATTGGAGAAAATTCATTCACTACCCTTTACAAAAAAAAAAAAAAAAAAAAAAAAAAAGCATGCACTTCACACACGACTTGCTCATGCGAGCTTTCTTGGGCTTCGGCGAGAATATTTGATAGAAAAATAAAAAAAAAGAAAGCCATTAATATTCCTTTTATCAATATGGTTAAAGATTTAATAAAACTTTCTTAATTTCGCTAGAATAAAGTCATATTTTGCGACTTTAAGGACTTTAACGTTGCAAAAGAGGAAGTAAAAAGGGCGTTGTAACATTGCGAAAAGGGGATGCTGGACAGTGCCTTCTTAACAGCATTGTGGGCCCTAGGAAAAGCAGTGTGCTGTGGGCTCCTGTTTATAACGACTCACAGAAATGAAATGTAAAGGGATTAGCATGGGGCCCCTCAGGCAAGAGTTCAGCGGGCCCATGAGTTAACACGGCACGGATGGTGGGGAAGTTGGGATTAAAAAGGCAAAGTGAAGTCTTTGTTAATTAAATGTGTGCTTTAATTATAGGTCTGCTTACTAAATTTATTAAAGGAATAATACTTTTCAATATTTTTTCAAAAGTGCATTGTATCAGTAAATAATGTTAACATTCGAATGGTAGGTCTTATATTAAGCCCAGTAAATCATACGAATGGTATTTTGAAGGAAAATATTTTATAATAAAGTTTGCATTTCATGTGAAAAATTAAAAGATTAGAACCATATCTTAAATGGCTGGAACGTCATTTCTTGAAATCTGTGTCTGTAATTAAAAAGTTTTATTTCATAGGGTATAGCAAAGCTCGCTGCGAATATCTGCCTATGAAGAAAGATGCTTTGGTGGAAAACTTTCTTAGACAAAGTGGCTTGTATTCACAATTACACATTGGAAAAACCACGAAATCTTCTATGCAGTCAGTCCGTTCGCCGGAATTTGAATTCGGGTCGAACTAACCAGTGTTTAGCGGTCTTATCCACTAGTAGGATATTAACATAAAGAATAAATCTATTTATTTCCTTTAAAGCATCTTTGAAAGTTTTTATTGTGTGGACTGCAATGTGTTTTTTTTTATAACTAGTAGGGCGGTTTAAAAAAAATTTTTTTTTGGGGGGGAGGCGGTAATAAAAATTAATTGGTAAACAGGGACTTTACCAATTAATTTTAGTTCTCCTACTTATGGTTTTGAAGAATATGAGAACTGGACTTTGAAGAGCTGCCAGATGATTTGAACTTCAGGATTAATAAATCTGTCTCACCTTCTTGTGAGACTAAATATAAATTTTTCCTGAATGCAGCCTGAAAGTTAAAACTAATGTAAAGCAGAAGTAGTAAAATATTGTTATGGAAGTTGTAAAATAATGTAAAGCAGAAGGAGAATTTCATATTAAAAATTTATGTGAAAATATTTTTTTAGAGTTCTGCGGCAAAACTTATCCGCCGTGCTATATTGTATCCATTAGTGCCTAAAACATAAAATAACACTAGCATACACGAAATGAAAATTCTATATAAGAAATGCGCAGTCTATATGAAGTAGAAATAAAAAATATGTAGTAAAATCAAAAATCGGATTTGCTTGCTTGTTGTGGCTCATATGGGAAACTTGAAACACGGTAGTACACATTTCTGCTTAGTGTCACGCATTTTTGTACTGTATAAGATTGCTATGAGCTCTTAAAACGTACCATGTAACCTGTTCTAAATCTTCGCATCCTTTCAATATTAGAATCAATTTATATTTATATTTATTTATTTTGCAAGCATGTAAGCTTTTTTCATAAAAGCGAATATCATGTTCAAATTTCTTTCGGTACAACGAAACAGGCAGTAATATAAGTTTTTTTTACAAAAGCAAAGTGCAGGCCCATTAACGGCAAAGTCCCTGAATACTGGTAGTTTCGACTTTGGTTCGGTTCCAGGCGAAAGAGGCTGGTTGTATAGGCGTTTTCGTAGTTTCTCCATGCTTAACTGGGTACGAGCCAGTTTTCCTTAGAAAATCCTCCACGAAGGTATTCCTTCCCGTAGAGATGTAACCTTCGCGTGCTTTGACGTAATCAAATAAACCAACAAAAGTAAAGTGGGAGATAGCTGTTTGTGATACTGGTCTAAAATCATTTGAAGCAGTGCAACCTAAATGTGAGGTAATTTGTGGTTTCCATCCTGATTCGGAGAGAGAGTGTAATATCGGAATGCGATTTTGTATAAGTTGAAGATATTTAGGCTGTATATTGCTTTTTAAGGTCATTCTGTATTATCGTATTTGTTTCAATACATTTTCGGTTTTCTGCACATTTCTGTTCATTGTTCATTTTCGGTATTCTGTACCCGTTAATTAATTCGTGGTTTTCTGCGTATGTTCATTCGCGTACTCATGCGAATCATTGAGCCATTTGCTCAATGATTTCCTCACTTGTTCATTTCACCTGAATTGAGTCAAAGCTTGAGGACCAGTCATCCAGATTTGCCACGCTAATATTGGGCGCAATGTCCACATTTAATACAAAATTACAGTTGATTCGAGGCATGGCCTGTGCAATCGGTGCAGGGACGGCAACATTTTTAGAATTTCGAGAAGCACGAGCAACAGTATTTAGGGATGGGAAAAATTTTACAATTTAGTCGAACCACTGGGCAGCAACCAGAGGCAAAATTTGTAGAATTTAGGAATACACCGCGCAACGCAAATTAGAGGCAGTAATATTTTTAGAATTTAAGGGAATACCGAGCAACGAACTTTTTAGAATTTAGGGGAGGCACTGGGTAGCAGACTTTAAAGACTGCAAAATTTTTAAAATATACTGAAGCAACGAACAAAAAATAATGAGATGACCAAATTCTTAGAATTTAAGGGCGACAAAATTTTTAGGGTTTCTGAAGACACCTTTCAGAGGAATTTAGAAGCAGTAAAACTTTTAGAATTTAAAGGCACCCAGCAAAGCTATGTAGAACTGACAAAATTTTTTAGAATTTAGGGGAGGCAGTAAACAGCAAAATTTAGAGATGGCTAAATATTAGAATTCATAGAGAACGGTAGAATTTAGGACCCGCAAAGATTGCACCATATTATGCAAAACGCTTAGCCCCGGCCCTGATCCGAGCGCAGTTGAAAAGATACATAGAAAAGGAATAGGCAGTGTTATAATATTATAAAAGATAAACATTTTTCAATTTACGTTTATTTTCGTGCAGTTTTTTCTGGATAATACGTTTATTTGGTGACAGTTCTGTTTTACGACGATGCATTGTACTAATAGATTTTTCAATCGCTCCACATTGAGCGAATTTAGTGGGTTTTTTTCTTTCTTTCTTTTTTGTTTTAATTAATGGCCCTTTTCATTTTGGCATTTTGCGTTGAAAACTTTAAAAGGCTGTATCACTTTTCAAATTGTTGCCACCAAATGTTATCGCTCTGTGTTATATTTAAAGAAATTAAATAATGAAGAATCTGCATAAATGTATGCATGTTTCTCGTATTGTGATAAAACAACGGTACCTAGAACCATGAAATTTTGAATAACGTAATCCTCGACCCGAATATAAGCATCTGGAAGCCTTAATTTGGAATTTCTTTTATTATCTAATTCATATTTTGTAAAACTTTGACGAGTTTTTGATTAACAAACTCAGTGATTTCAAAGCTAGCATAACAACATTGTATGGGGGAAAAAAATTTTTTTTGGAAAACAAATTGGAAAAAAAATTTTTCCCCCAGCTCCCGAGACTGTGTATCGTAAATTCTAAAGATATACTCTTTTTAAATTATTTTGTGACTTTGCTGTTGAATTGAATTTTATGCTTTAAGTGCGAAGAACATGATATTTAATAAATAAAGGTAACATACAAAACGTTAAAAAAATGCCCCTTTGTGCGTAATATAAAACTGAAAATTTTCAATTTTTTTTTATGGGGACCCGGTTAATTTGTAACTCAGTTAATCCTCCGACAGTTAATCTGATTTAACTGTATTATCAGTGCCTCATTGGCTGATTTCTCTGCTCACAGAAAACCACTCAAATTTGGAGTTTTGCCTATTAATTAATATCGCTGGTCTCAAACTGGCGGCCTTCGAAGCAATTTCATGAAGATATTTCAGTAATGTATTTGCTGCTAATATGTTGTTAAAAAGATTTTAAGATGTAAATCAAAGCCTATGTTTATATTATTTTCGTTTCCATTAGTAATGAACTTGAATAGCACACCGTAAAATCCATAAATGGAGCTCTTTCAGTTACAATGTCATATAAATCGTATTTAAAGATACTGATTTGATTTACTTTTATTCGTACTTATCAAACAATAAATAAACTCATTTACAAATTTTTGCATCAAGACTACTAGCTTTGTTTGAGAATACATTTATATGTGAACATCTTTTTTTCACACTTGAAAACTATGAGAAAAGAATCCGGCTGATCGACGAACATCTAAAATCCACGATGAAAATAATTTCTAGTAATTTCGCTGCAAGACTACAAACTTTATCAGAATCGAAATGGCATCAAATGGAAAGAAATTTATAATTATTCACGTACAAACCTGTATTTTAATTTATGCGTTAAAGAAAAATTTGGTAAATAAAAGAAAAACTAAATTGTTATTATTTATTTTCAAGTTTTCATGATTTTTAGTATAAATTAAAGTATGTTATTTGATAATTAATTAAACATGTTAGAGAATTATTTTGAAGAAATGTCAGTGTAAGAATTTAGCTATCAGTATATTTGAATTACAAAGTGTAACCAACAGAAATGTCTTACAGGCATCAAACTTTCGATTTCAGATAACAAATATAAGTTTGAATTTTTTCAGTTTGCGATATTATTACTATTGTTTATGTATGCTTTGATAAATATTTAGTCTAAGCGAAATTTAAAATTTATTTTAAATATTTTTTATTTTGTTAATAAAAATTTTCATTTTGTTAAAAAAAAGCTCATCTGACAGCTGTTTTCATATTGTGCATTCGACCCTGCGTGCGGTTTGAGACCACTGATTTAAATTGTTAAATTTCTAAGAATTGTATTTATTCTGTCTTTCCCAGAAATTCTTTGTTGTTGATTTTTTCCCGCTTCTTTCCCTGTGAATTCTTCAACTTTTATCAGGAAAGCCACACACATATCGGCGCTTGCATTCTCAAGGGAAAAAATTTGCTTTGCAGGTATTGGTAAATAGTACGTAAATTGTATATTCGACTGTAGATCATTCATGTGTAGGAAAGAAATTAGCAAATACAATTAATTTCTTATTTACAAATCAATAATAATAATGAAAGAATAAAGTATAAACAAACCTCAAAATTAATCCCATTTTGTTCAGGCTGCTGCCAATTCGTTCTTGCTCCAAAAAAATGAAGGGGGAAAAAAGGAGAGTAGGGGGGAGAAATAAATAAATAAACGACAAAAGGAGAGCAAAAGCTCGTGAAAGTTATTACGGCGAGTAATAACGGTAATATCATTGCTATTCTGCTGCGGTCGCTTAAAACGCCATGGATTTAATTACGTCTAATAACCCGACGCGCGCGCGCACACACACAGCAGAGAAAACCGGGTTAATTGCTATTGTGCTCAAAATAAAAAACAGCCGAAAAAGGAAACAAAAGAGGAAAATGAAAAAAAATAATAAAATAAAAAAGTCGGAAAAACGGAAATGAAATTGAGGTGATGTGCGGAATTATTATTTCTCAGGCTTCCAAATCTCACCCTCGACCCTTCCTCCCCGCTTTCCCTTCTTTCTATTATTGCAGCGGTGGCAACACACGTACCGTTGCCACACCCAAAACGACTAAAAGAGCTCCGTTTCGTTCTTTTTATTTTTCTCGCGAGTTCCTTCCCCTCCCCCTGCACTCTCTTCAATTCTATATTTTGCTCGGCACCAAACGACAATTATGACTGCGAAAGCGTATTGGACGGAGGAGTTGGGGCTTCGACTTTTTAATCAACATTCTCCACAGCTTTACGGCTGAGGCTCAAATTAAATATAGCCGCCTCCCCCCCTCGCTTTCATCCTTCCCTTTTATATAATACGCACGCCTCCTCGCCGCTATATTAGTGCACAGTGGGAATGAAAGTGGTCCAAATGCAGACATTATCATGCATGTTGTATGAGAAACGTAATTCGGTACGATCCTCAATTAATTATTCTCTTGTATAGGGCTGATTTATTACGCTTGTATCCTACATAACTTTCACTATAATTTACCTTTTTATAAATTAAACGCCGAAAATCATTTACTGAAATCTTGGTGTCTTGTATACTTCTGAGATAACGTATGCTTTGACTCGAAATCACCATTTGCAGCTTTGCTTTATTGTACGTTTGTCACTGTATCCATCATAAGAAAATCTGTCAGTATCATAAAGCATACAGCAGTTGTGTATAGGATAATTACAAAAGGCTTTGTGCAGGGTTTTTAAGTTGGTCCTGTGATAATGCATGCATTTTAAGTGTTCACGTTTCTGTTTTATATTCGAAAAACATGTAATTTTTGTATTTTAAAGATAAAGCTTTTGTGTGATTAGGATTTGACAATATGTTTTTAATATAATGATTATGGTGCTGGCTTTTGGAAGAAAACAAGCTTTTGAAATATATTAATTAAAATTTCTATTAGATCTAGAAGGTACTCCATGGTATGAAATGATCTAGTAGCGTACAGAATATGGGTAGGAGGGATTTGTGGTTATATCGTTGTATTTGATTCTGAGAAATTAATGTAATGGACCACACGTCGGAAGATAATATCAAGAGAAAGCGACTGAAATCGTGCTCTTCCTAACAGTCAAGTTCAATGACGTTACTTGACTTACAGAAGTGGGACAAACAAGTTGCTTTGGACCAAATTATGAGTCAGTGACGTTACACGCTGAAAGATTTCTCATTGGGAAGAGCAAGTAGTACAGTAACCTTGGGCTTGCCAGATCTGCTGCGCAAAAGCTAGCCTAAAACATTAGCATTAGAAATAGAAGATATTCTATGATACATATAGAATGTGGGTGAGGCATTTATGTTTATGCCGTCATATTTGAATGCTTGGTTTTAAGAAATTAAAGTATGGAAAATAATGGAGGAAGGCAACGGCTCGGAATCGAACTGACTCCGCGTTAGGACCCAGAGACCACAACAAACATTAAGAACAGTGTTATCATTATTGTCTACAGGCTGCCTCCCAATACGAATATCATTAATAAAACCGTTTTGTTTTATTAATGATACTCATATATTAAAGATTATAGCGATGTCAGTAGAGAAGCAAGATTATGCTCTTCCTAACGTTCGAGTTCACTGACGTCACTTGACTTACAGACGTGGGAGAAGTGAAGACAAAATTGTATTAAGTTTCCCCAAGGCAGTATTTGCTTTAGAAAATACTATCGGTCAGTGACGTCACACGCTCAAGTATTTCTGGTTAGGAGAAGCAAACTTGTATTACAGTAACTTAGGCTGCAACTCGCCTGATCTGCAACGCAACAGCATGGTCTAAAAAATTAGCGTTTGTCAAAGGAGACGGTAATAATATTAAGGATAAAGATATAAACGAGAATCTGCTTTTATCTGTTTTAAGAATTCCGGAAAAAATATTATCTTTGTGAGATGATCGATTACAAGCTTTTATCTTGCAGAGTAATTGTTATAATAGTTTAAAAAAATTATTTTATACTTATTGAAAGGATTGATCGATATTCGTTACTCTTTTCTTAGAGTAACTGTTCTACATTCCATTTCTCAGAGTATAAATAGAAAAACTGAAATTTTCTTCTAATTAGATAGTGTGAAATAGGTTTTGCTTTTCAACTTTACACATGTATAAAACATTTTTTAAATTACGGGCTTGAATTTTTGTTAATCGAAAATTATTGAAAGAGAGGAATTGTATTTGAATTTTTAATTCAGTATTTCTATATCTGTCGAATAAGATTATTATATATTTAGAATACAATTTAAATTTTTAATTCAGTATTTCTGTATCTGTCGAAAATTAGAATAAGTAGTTTAAAGATTTTTTCCATATATCTTCTGTAAGCTTAATTTTATTTTAGCTATCAAATAATTTTATTTTATGTGATTTATTCTTTCGTTAAATAAATTATAACAGCTAATAAAAATCTTCTTCTTAATAAGTCGTACTTACAAGTATTAATAGAAAAGAATTCTTCTCTTTTAAAAAATTCATAAATTCGCGTTTGGTCATGAATAATAGAATTCATTGGTGAAATTGCCCCAGCTTATCAATCAATTAACGTCAACTAATTCCCTTCTTCTTTAGACAAAAGACATCTAGGTGCTTGTGCAGTGTCATTGTCATTGTTCTTGGAAGATTAGTTTCACTTCTCAGACGTCACAATTTCGTCACCAACGTCCGCGCCGTAGATCTTTCCCATTTAGGCCAGTTTCCCTCTGAATATATATTTTCACTTCACGCCCATCTTTTCTAATATAGCCTGGTCGCCTTCCTGAGTGAAAGTTCTCAAAATTAGGCTATTGATGATTCGATTAATCGATTATGTGGTATAAATAATAACCTACGGCGCTATGGCGCTTTTCTTTAAGTAAGATAGATATCTAAAAGTTAATCGGTTCTTTTTTTTACTTATTTATATATTTTTTATCCCGTTTTAATTTCATCCTCTTTTTTTTTTCCTTCTTCAGCGTTCTATACCGATAGTGTGAGCCTAAATAAATGAGGTTATTGTTTTCTTTTATATGAAGTTTTTTTTTCGCAGCCTTTTGACGCTTTATCAGGTTGCGAGCGCGTTAATCTTCTGTTTTGTCACTGTTTCAATAAACCTCATTATTTTAGCTGACCTCTAGGCTGTTTTGTAATTGAACGAGTAATTGGTAAGGCCGACGAATGGGCTAAAAATACCATTATCGGTTATAGTCAAGCGCTATCGTAGAAAATTGAGCCTCGATATCGGTTTAAAAAAAAGGAGAATTATAATAATAATAAGCGAGCTGGGGTTTTAATACTGGGAAAATGTTATTATCCCTCACAAAATGGGATTTTGGGGGAGGGAAAGGAGGAGACAGGGCGGCTGGAAGATGGGAAAGGTAAAGCAAAAGTTTTTGAGCAAGCAATCGTCCTAGACTGTGGTATGCTTTGGTAATGGAATTTGATTGTATCGATTCTGAACTTCGCTTGTTCAATATAGTCTTTGCAAGAAATGTGAAGGAATTTATTTTATTTTCGTGTATTGTTCCTCTAAAAGAATATTCTGAATGCGTGCAGTCAAGCTGCTCTTCAAACATATTTCCATACATTTCAAAAGGAAGAAATAATGTTCAGATTTTAGAGTCAATATAAAAAGCTTTTCTTGGCAAAAAAAATAAGGACAGTTCTATAGCTTTACTAGTTTGAACAACGATCAAATTAACTTCCAATTAATTTAAATCAGCCATTCCTCCCCATACACTGAAATAAAAACGTAGGGTTGCGTGTATACGGATTCGTAACGGATTGAATGCATATAGAACCGATGATAGCTTGACAAAATTTATTTTCCCGAAAGAACATTATAGTTCTGGAACTTTCCACAAAAGCACTCGTACAATTCTTCCCAGTATTACAGAACACAATTAGTAGTAACACTTCAAACTACTAAGATCGTTAAACACAACGCAATGCAAAGTACATCTAAAAGGCGAAGCTCTCGGGGAAATCTCAGTACTCCGAAGTGGGCTGTGAACTAAAATACTGAGAGATGGTGCTCTCTCCGATCTTATATAATTTTCCCCCAGCCGTTGAGAAATCTCTAGAACCTTCCATATCTCGAAATTTCTGGAAATCCATGGTTAAATACGGTGTCGAATACACTGTTAAAGTTACATATAAGGGCAAGATATGGTTACAGTTACATATAGGGATTAGTTCCAGTTATTCAGTTACAGCAATATAGGGACCGGACCAAATTGTCGCCAAGTTTGCTGACTCAAGTTAGTCGCCAAAATCATCGCCATATTGGCGATCATCATTAACCTGAATATTAAATAGATTTGCCGGTGCAATCTTATTTTTCCGGCAGTGTTTCGTTTCTTCAGACTTTTCATGTTACATTATACAAAAGATATTTCCCATAAAATTTCACTTAAATTATTTACGTATATGTAAAATTTTTAACCTTAACATTTTCCTAAAATACCTATGTTATGATTTCGTGAATCCTTTCCAGCTGAAATATTGCTTTTGTTCTTATTTCCAGTGAACATGAGAAAGCTTTAATATTCATATTATGAAAGAAGGTTCATAATTTATTGAAAATCCTGGCTGATAATTGGGTATCGTGTTCTAATTATAGGATTATTGATAATTGTTTATTAGAATTTGCAATATTAGATCTAACGTAAGATGGCCTTGCACTAAAAGACATTACATATTTCGGAGCGGGTGTTACATAAAAAATCAACTTTGTCTTCACTGTGATTAGAATCGGAGATTTTCCAATTGCAACTTGGGCTTGCTACCAGTTACACCGCGAGTGCACTCACGAGGGAATGTAATAATTCTTTACAGCACTTTTGAATGTGCTATTTTATAATGAGAAAAAAAGAAAGAGGGATGTTCATAAGACGGCATGTAAGAAATAATAAAGGACTTAAATTACCTTAATATATTTTTTTAATGTTAGTTTGTAAGGAATTTCTTCCCTTCTTACTGCGTGCCTTCGTGGTGTAATTAGAACGCACTTTCGGTTAAAAATCGGAAGGTCCAGAGTTCGAATCCTGGTGAAGATTTGCATGTTTTTCATGCTTCCTAGCTCTACAAATGCGAAACGGATATGGTATTAAAAAAAACAAGTTTTTGAGAGAGAAACATAGATTTATGTATGGGCCGATATGAAATATTGTTGTGAACATAGATTTCGTATTTGTAGTTATGTATTTTATGGTTCACAGAGCATAGATAAAGTCACACAAGAATATGTGTGATTTTATCTATGCTCTGTTGCAGTTTGTTTTATAAGTTACGTTTTTGCTGTTATTATATGGTGAGTTCTCTTGCGCAGCTTAAAATATCACTTACTTTACAAATGCACTGATTTAAGTTATTTTTTTAAAGTTAAAAACCCCACCAGTAGTCGAGTGGTTAAAAACGCTGAACGCGGAGAGTTCTACCCTTGTTCGATCCTGAACGAGCGGGTTTGCTGCGTGGTTTCGCGATCTTTTGTATAACGTGAATACGAGTTAGTTTTTCTTAGAAAGTTCTCCACGAGGCCATTCCTTTTCTTGAGCAGATAACCTTCATGTGCCATATTCCGTTGATGTAATCTAACCAAAAGATAAAATATGTTGTAGAGACATTAAGCATTTTTGGAAACCAGGAGAGATGAAAAATGAACAACGCCTTCGCCGGGACCTTCGCCTTCGAACCACGGACCTCTGGAATACGCGCTTAGCGTGTTGACAACTACACTACAAAGGCATATGAAGAAGGTGGGAGAAATGCCTTACATACTCCCCCTTTTAAAGGGCGACTGGAGATTAGGGGACCCAATCGCCAAATCCTGATGGTGAAGAATGATCATCCACCACCTTTTAGCCCAGGCGCCACTTGTAGAGAGAGACATTAGGTATTTTTGGAAAGCAGGAGAGATGAAAAATGAACAACGAAACGAACAACGAAAAATGAACTCCTAGACTCGAACCACGGACCTCTGGACTACGCGCCCAGCGTGCTGACAACTACATCACGAAGGCATGCGAAGAAGGTGGGAGAAATATCTTATAATGCTACTTAAGCTATCAAACGCGTATCATCTCAGCTTTTTTGCGTCATTAGTCGGTTCCTCAGAATTCTGCATTTAGAATCTCTCATCTGTGATATAAATTTTATTCAAATATTTGAAGATACAGATTTCATTAACTTTTATCCTGGCCATGAGTGAAATGCAGATCCTGGCCAAGCTGAGCTACAAAAGGTATAGCAAATTCAGCATTAGGATATACTACGAGAAGGCTTACTACTCTGTATCCTAAAGTTATTTTAAAATAACCATTATTTTTTTAAATGTATCGGATTTTATGTTATTAGCCAGGTATTATAAGCCTTTACTTCTATAGTCTTCTCCAGAGTAATTAGCTTTTGTGTATTTAAGCCGAGGGTTTGAATGGTTTAGACACAGCTTCCGGCAGACTCGCCTTGCAGTTCACATAGTATCGGCAGCTCTGCTAAAATTATTTCAGCTTTAGCATCTTGCTAGTCGACGTTTAAAATACGCGCCTTTAATTATCTTGAGATCCAGCTTAAGTAGTCTTATACTCCCTGGCGACATTATTATCTGCATTGAAATGAATTTCATCTTATGTTAAGTACCCGCAAGTAGCGGATATTCTTCGTTAGCACAAGCAGTGCCTTCTGTTAATTGAAGAGTTAAATAAAAAGGTTAGTTTAACCTTCTTACGGACTTGGCCATTTGTTTCAGACTAAAAGAGTATCTCGCTTCCAGCAGCCTGGTAGGGCCTATAGGGTAAGCTTTTAAATGCAGCAGAACCCTACTGCAAGTGTTACTGCTTTTGCCTGAACGGTATTGTGATAGCATGACCTTCAGTATTGAAATTCTTCTCAGTTTCCTGTTGTACCTAATAATTAGTCAATCTGCATGAAAGGTATTTGGATTACTGGAGTACATGCATATATATATATACCACCGATTTTGTAAAAGATAAAAATTTCACACACCCCGTGAAATGTCACATTCGTTCAAAACAATTGTACTCTTCCTTGAGCGGGTCTGTTCGTAGAATCAGAGCATATCCGTGTCCCCGTAGGAATACCAAATTAGAATATCGGGATCATTCATGCAAGAGATGTGTCTTTTTCTTACCTTGACGACATCCCACCGGCCGATGAATTGGAAAGATAACGTTCGCCCGTAGTTCAGTGCAAACTTTTTGTATCAGAGGCGATGCTTTTCAGCTACGTTGTCGAAAACGTGGCGTTCTTGAATAATGGCTGTGTTTGAAAGTTTGCAAATCATCTTAGAACTAGTTCGAGCTTATCAGACACTTAATGAATTCAGACTTTTCAAGTTCAGTTCATGTTTTAAAAAAAAAAAAAAAATTTTCTGTGTTTTACAGGTGTCTGTTTGATTAAGTGTGGCCTCTCTATTTTCGGGAGAAAATGCGCATTTAAATGCCAGAATGATTAAATTGTTGGAATTCATTACTTCTGCCGTAATCCAGCGCTAGAATGTAGTATTCGTACCGTAATCACTAGGAAGAGGACTCCAAAAATATTTCTGCTAATAAACACCGCAGCTTTGTGTTTACCTGTACAAACACATGAACAGTATCATAGTCAAGTTTGTGGTTTTCCCCATGTGTGTGCATACGAGCCACTTTCCCTTAGGAAGTCTCCGCGAAGTCATCCCTCCTCATAGGCAGATAACTCTCGAGTGTTTTGCCTTAATTAAATAAACCAAACCAAACCTTATTCTAGTTTTAGAAATACCAACTCTTCAGTATGTATTGAATGCGGTAAATTAGAAGTCCCCAACCCTGTACAGTGAGCATCACTGCGCGCATTGCTTTTACGTGTGCGCGTTGCTGTGCACTCATGACTTTAAAAAAAAAAAAAAAAGTTTTCAATAAAATGCCGGGCAAAATTTTGTATAGTTCGTAATTAATTAAAGAAATAAAAGCGTATTTGTTTAGAAAATTCTTTATTTAGAATTATATGTTTATAATTTTAAACGGGCATACCATACGTCCCGGTTCGATAGGGCGTGTCCCAGTTTGACAGTATAGCCCTGGCGTCCCGGTCAATTTGTCATTTTGACCTCGTTATTTTTTTAAAATGTAAATCATGTGATGTGTACACCGCATGACTTCCTTGTACGGCCTAATAAATTATATATATTTTTTGCTATACTTCATTGAAACTTAATTTCTGGAAATGAATGTAACTTAGTCAACCGATCCCTCAAGACAAATAGAAATTGAGATCAAAACTGCAAATTTTGAAATTAAATATCCTGGTCAATTTTAGACGCACGGGAGTCAAACTTCTTGTATTTTTATTTTTTCAAAAAGAGTATAAAACTTTTCCAATTATAGGAACCGAGAGACCGCATTAAAAGTTACATTTCGTTATTTAGCCCATTGTATATATTATTTTAAGAACCAATTATACAGGGTTTTTATAAAGTCCCGGACCCATTTTGATGTTTAATAACTCATAAAATAATAACGTTAGATTAAGATGAATAGCATAAATGGTTAGATAAACTCAGAAAGTTTCATGACCCTTGTCAGTGAACTTCCACGTGTGCCCCCTTCGTCGCACGGAGAATATCAAGTCGATATTCAATTTCACGCCAGGTACCGGCAAGCATGTTGGCATCTACAGAGGCTATTGCGGTTTTAATTCTGGCTTTTAGGTCATCAATGTTCGACACTCTCCTCCTGTAAACGTTGTCCTTTACAAATCCCCAAAGGAAAAAGTCCAGCGCCGTTACATCAGGTGGTCTGCGTGGTCAAGGAATTGGACGGTCTCATCAGTTGTGTACTTAGACATGTTGCAAAAATTCGCATTTCCACAACTAGAAGAGCTTCAGCCACATGTCTCTTTGCAACAAGATGGTGCACCACCTCATTGGGGTACCATCGTTCGTAGTTTTTTGAATGACCATTTTACAAGAAGATGGATTGGGCAAGGAGGTCCAATTCCTTGGCCTCCCAGATCACCTGATATAACGCCGCTGGATTTTTTCCTTTGGGGATTAATAAAGGACAACGTTTACAGGAGGAGTGTGTCGAACACTGATGACCTAAAAGCCAGAATTACAGCCGCAGTAGCCTCTGTGGATGCCGACATGCTTGCCGGTACCTGGCGTGAAATTGAATATCGATTTGATATTCTCACTACGACGAAGGGGGCACACGTGGAAGTTCATTGACAAGGGTCATGAAACTTTTTGAATCTATCTAAACATTTATGTTATTAATTTTAATCTATCTTTATTATTTTATGAGTTATTAAACATCAAAATGGGTCCGGGACTTTATAAACACCCTGTATATTATGTTAAGAACAAACTTGCCTGTGAGTTTTATCAATAAAAAAGGAGATAAGTTCCGTTAAAAAAATCTTTAAAATTGGCTGATAGAATTATTCAACAACTTGTTATTTTTAGCAGCAGTTTAGTTGTTCATTCGTTTTCTTTCAAACTCAATATAAAAAGACGAAATATAACTATTTAGAAAGAAATATACACAGTTATATCGTAATCGAGACTTTAAATGGACTGTGGCATAGTTATATCAGTTATATCGCAATCGCTCAGTTATATCGTATCGTAATCGTATCAGTTATATTGTATCGTAATTATATACCCAGTTATATCGTAATCGAGACTTTTCGATGAATTTAGATAGCTTGGAAAAAAGAAATTATTGAAATTCTTTTTATTATCGTTTGCTGGCAGTCAGTGCATTTCCGTAACTGTTCGTAACAGGTAGATTAACTTTCGTAACAGACAGAATTTCGCGAAATAAATTAATAATTAGCAGTTAGTTCTCAGAAAATCTGACGTTCTTAAAATCGTTAATATAACTCGTCTTAAAAGAAGAAATAAATTTGTTTTTCTGTACAATTTATTTTCTAACTTATCAAACTATAATCATTTTTTCTACGGAAGACAAGAAGATAGCATTGAAATTCTTACTTAAAAAGTGGTCTGACTTCAAGACACATGAGCATTATCAAAGAAAAATTATGTTTTTATCCTTAAAATTTGTACACTCGCTTTTAATTAAACAGCAGAATGTTGTTAACGCTACGTAAAATTAATTAGGTTTCCAAGCATATTAATGAAAAGCACGTAAAAAAAAAAGGTTAGCTGTTTTTACTCAGTTCTAATGGCGGGAAAAAGTAAATTTACCTCTACTTTTTGTTTGCAGTAGTAGGGAGTAAAAAATAGTACGTGAACAATATTTAAGTGGAAATACACTTGCTTTTGTTTTTGTTCGAAATTTATTATTTCTGATTGCTTTTGCCGGAAATATGCGTTCTAATCATTCCTGATCTGGGGATTTTGTTATTTTTTCATTTTTGTGATAATATTACAGCAGTTCTTCTTTCAAAGGTATATAAAGTCGAGGTTTTATGTTGTTAATAATTGCACAGATTCCAGGCGAGTAAAGATTCGTCATTTGCATTTTCAGGAGGACTGTCGGTGCTACTTTATATTCATTTCCTCTTTAACATACTTAGTGCAGTAGGCACCACTTGATGTGATCACGTGTGTTCGTTACTATTTTATTAACATTAAGCGATAAAAAATACATGTGCTTCAAACTGTTAGTGGAATTGAACTAATAAATAAAGCATTTTAATTAAGAAAAGGCCATTAACAGTTAACTGTCTGGAATTCTTACGCAAAAGTTTTCTGAACTGTTCTGTTTAAACTGTTTCCGGAAATTATTTGACTGATGCGGTACCCCTAACTTAATATTCATAGAGCGCTTTCATCTCAGTATTTGTACGAAATATATCGATTTTGTGATTATCTTCTTCAGAACGTTTATCCCATGATATCCTTAGATTTGTTTTAGAAAGCCAGAGGCAGATATCTTCTGCTGTCGTTGAATCTGCAGTTTGAGGTTTTTCATCATTATCTATCGAAGCGTTAAATATCTCAAAATTCATGTTAGTAGGAGACGTTTTTAATCCTTTATCTTCTTTTATTTTATTACTTTTATTACTTAAAAGTTTGGCATGTTTAAAACAGTTCTTTATTGTCGTTTCTGAGATGCGGCTCCAAAACTTTAATTTTGCCTTAAAAGAAAATCAAGAGGCTTGGTGATTTGATCCCTTATTTTGGTGACAAAGCTCTTTCGTTTGACGATCACGTTGCTCTATTTCGGTTTTATCTTTTATTTGGTGACATTACTTCAGTTAAAAAAAAATCAGTCTATAATATTTTGATAACACTAAAAGATTAATGCTGTTTGACAAAATTGTATCATAGAATCATTATAATTTTTTTAATGTTTTTGTGTAGCATTATTACGTTTCGTAACTAACAAGAATTGAAATAAAACAAGTATGTTTGAACACTGATAAGTTTAAATTTTATTATAAATTTGTAAAAATAAATTAAATAAATTAACTACTTTCGTTTGGACATTGTCATAACGGCTCATATAGTTTACCATATTTCATACACATATTTTATTAGCATAAGATGCTTCACCGCTGTCTTACGAAAGATTCGTGTGATTTACGAACCGCGCCATGGCCACCACTGATATATAGAAACAGATAACTTTAAAATGCTCTTTGTGCAGATTAATGCTTGAAATTTCTTTACAGACATTTCCTGTTATTAAAAACAGTTTCAAGTGGTCGTAAAGAATGTTTTTTTTAAACAATTCACTGATAAATATAACTCTTCCCAACCTGTTATACATAAATGGTATAAGCTACGACGCAGGAAATGCCTAACTTTCCTGCGTCGTACCATAGTCAGCACTCTACGAGGCATCGAATACAAATGAAAAGTTTAGTGGACATAAGGATAAATATGAAAGTTATACATGACCTCAAAACCAGAGCAGCAGAGATTTTCGTGAAGAACACTTGTAAACCTTTGTCCAGTCCTCTTCGACAGAATGTTGCACCAAATATTGAATTCAACACATGCCTGATTTGATTCTGTGTAGACGGAGCCATGCCTGTAAGTAAAATGCGTTCTAAATCTTGCAGATCGCGGGTACACCAGCAGATCAAATTTCTTCTGCTCTCTGACATATTCAATTAGAAATAGGTTCGGGAAACCATGGAAGTGTCTGCGCATGATGCAGACATTTTTGCAAAATCCATGCCGAATGCAGCCGAACACTATCCTGTTGAACAGTGCTTCAGGACTCTTGGCAAGGAATAGGTAGGTGCACCATATGGTCATACAATCTCAACCACATACCGCCGGACTATAATGTGTCACGAAGCTAGCGCTAAAGCGGTCCGGCTGTCGTAGAATATGGCTTTCCTAGTCACAATCCTTATTCAACTTCTGGACATTTAAACCTTAGCGGTTTTCTTTCATTCCTTCAGCCATTGCTCTTTCTGAATTATTCAGTATTTCTTAACGATGATGTGGAGGTAATTGCTTTAATTAGCAAAGGTACTCCGTAAGCCTTCGCCTTGGTCCTAGTCACAATGCTTGCTATTGACGACGTGCCTATCAATAACGAGATTAGACTCGTATATCGCTACCTGTATACCTTGATACGCTGGCCATACAATCCGAAAACGAATAATGACTCTTCTCTGAACGTTATGGATCGGTCTAGTATTATTGGAAACAAAGTCGCCGATTTTCGGTGTTAAAGGCAGAATATGTAAATTACGCTGAAATTTTAAGATTTATTTCTTGGGGTCGTCTTGCAATGGTTCCTCACACCCACTTGAGCTACTGTAGCTGTCCATATAGTGTCTTGTGCCGCCGCTAGACTATACGTGCTTGGCGAACGATTCTGTGAGATTGTCCATCGACAGACTGCCTGGTTCTTCCAAGCCGTTCGGCCATGTAGCTCCTGTCACGTGTCCATTGTTCTCAACACTGTTAGATAGTATTATTATGGACGCAGAGCCGCCAATCTAGCCAAAAGAGAGTTTTGTCAAAAAGCTAACACTGTTCTGTGAACAATCCATGTGATAAACTATATGACGGGTTGATCACTCTTAGTTTTCGCAAAACATACGAATAAGATGCCTATGCGGAGGATTTACTATTGAAAACTGTCTCAGGTTGCACATGAAGGGGAAAAAAAACGAAACTATAACTCAGCCAGCCTATTCGCTGAGATCCGATACTGGATTAATTAATCTGTTAAGTGTGTAGTTTTTGCATCTTTAAAATTTTTGATTCCAAGGTTGCAGGTTTTTATCTTTTATTTTTCATGCAGTAATGTTTTAATAAAAAAATACGACGCTTTTCTTTAATTACCTAAAGTACCTGAAATTGATTTACTTTAAATGTTATTTTATGACCTGTTTTTCTAATGGTGGTATGGCATTCCCGGAAAAACGTATTGATCTAAGGGTACCGTGACCACTGCTTTAAATTGTCTTTAAAAAATGCCTCGCGATGCCTTTCAGAATTGAAAATAAACAATCATAATTATTATTTTTCTTAAAAAAAGTTTAAAAGTTAAGGCATTTCTAAAATTTCGCAGCTAATTTGGGACTTCTGGCCGTTCATCTGATGCAAGTCCCTCACCTGCCTCACGCTTGTCCCGGCTCTGATATATGTAATGAAAGAGCAGAATAAAACAAACAGAACGTATTCCAAAGAGATAGTTTCAAATGTGTAACTAAATCATTTTGATTCTGTTGCATCCTCTTGAATTTCGCCGTTTTGAGAAGCCAGATTTTATAATATTTTGTTTACTTTCATACTTATTATCGCTTTCTTTTAGTATCTTTCATTCCGGAATGGCGACGTTTCTGTCATTAAGTTCGTTCTTCCTTTGACGTGTACTGCAGAGCAATCTTTTGAGCCGAAGATGCTACCGCATGATCTGGGATATTACTTTTACCCTTGCGAGTTGTTTGCTAATCTCTAAAATATGACATCGTTTTTTTCCAAACA
>KK119869.1:145415-177311 GCA_000611955.2 Stegodyphus mimosarum
CTTTTATAATATATATATATATATATGTAATAAGATGGCCATTATTGTAATGGGTCTGACTGGTTGAAAGTAAGTTGCAACGGATTACGGATTTGGCGATGGTGAAGCGCAACTGCATAGTTAGAAAGAGGACACTTGAAGAGAGACATGACATGACGGTAAATTCACACAATTTTATTTCTTGATAATGCGCACTATGGGTGCGCTATACACCCAACAGTTTGTACAGCTTACATTTCTTAAACACTGGACGAAATTAGAAAAGTAAACTTTGCGTGGCTAGCGGCAATGCGACACAGTGTAAAGCAGCAGAAAAAAACACCGAAAAGAAGAGAGAGTTGCTACGTAATTACCCTTCTTATACCGAATTCCATTTCAGATCACATGATAGAGTAATGTCCAGATGCTAGGGTTCAGATTTCATCGACAAGTGCGCAACAGAATTTGGATGACGGATCTTTTTCAGAATTGCAGAGAGAAATTATTGCTTTGTTATTTTTACAATGGGAGTTAATTTATTATTTATAAAATAGATTAGATATTTTATATTTTACATATCCCCCCTTCAAGAAGAAAAATGGCTAGGAGAGAAAAGCGTTTTTTAGAGGAAAAGTGCTAAAGCATTACCAGATGAAGAGAAACAATTAAAAAATTCAAACCCTGAAATTTTGAGCAAAATAATTCTAAAATTAACCAATCGCAGCTTAGCTATACATATGCACCTTCTTATAGCATAGGAGAACCTACTTATAAATGGTAGAGAATGTAAGTAGTATGTAACTACTTATTATAAATACGTTCCTTTTCCTAATTTCTGCCATGCAAACATCTCTACGCCGCTATGCCTCCTTTGTTCTTTATCTAAAGTGACGTAACGTGTATTTAAAAATTATTATAATTCCTTATGATCAAAAGCATACTGTCTATAAAGAAATGATTTTGATGTGCCTAAAAATAAAGATGGTGATTGGCCGAAATTAGTTTTGTCAATGTCTTCTTGCCTTTTCCACTCAGCCATCACGACTACGCCTTAAACTATCACATATATATGAATTAATTAATACAAAGTAAAAACCAGTTCAAAACCTAATCCATTTCGGCGCTGAAAGCAGCAACAAATGAGAGTAATAATGCAAAAGTAAAACAAATAATGCGTTTAAAAATCATCCTATATTCAATTCCGAAATGAATAAATGCTGAATTCAAAACTTATCAATCTACGCGTTAAAAACAGCAAAATTGCATGTGGGATCGATTTTAAACGTATTTATATATTTTAATTTTATTTTGAAATGACATATTACGAAATTTTCAATTAAGTTGACAACTTATATCGGTATGGTGATTTTTTTTTCATAATAGTAATTATGATAGAAGTTCATTTAAAATATTGTTCAATTGCATTTATTTTCTTACATGATTCGTGTTTCCTATATAGTTGAAAACAAATCCCATTGAAACATTTTCCTCAAAGCCGCTCGTAAGGAATTTTCATCTTTCTAATTGCGTGCCTTCGGAGTGTTATTGGAAGCAATTAGGCTGACAATCGGGAGGTCCCGAGTTCCATTCCCGGCTAGGGCAAAGCATGTCAGGACTGAGTGTTCTGTGCATACTTTTGGCGAACATATTCGTGAAGTAGTTAAAATCCTGATCTTGAACAGGGAGCTGAAATACAGCTATGTTCTGTGGTAGAATACTGTGGTTAAGTGGTAGAATAACTGCACGTAAGAAGGATTTAAAATCCTCTTTTATTAAACCACTATTATTTACAGCCACTTCCCAACTCGGGTGGGATAACAGAAAATAATGACCGCACTTGGGTCTAACTTGAACAATAAATAATTTAAAATGAAGTTAAATAAAAATTAAGTAGTCGTTGCTCACAGAGCTATGATCGCGAAGTTGGCCTCTATGCTAAACGATCAATGGTGCGTAGCAAGATTTAGCTAATAGTAACGCACTTAGATTATTTCAATAAGTAATAGGGTAACAGCGCTAAGGCTTAGAATTTAAATACTAGCTAGTCAGGTGGGCGTCGAACCGAGCCGCAGTGATCTGAGACTAAAAGCTCTCTCACACCGAGAAGTTCCTTGCTAAAGCTTAAATACAAACTTGGCTCCACTTCAAATTAGCATAAAGCTGAAACGCGCGCTCATTCTAACGGGAAGTTGAAATAAGAACTTACAGGAAAGAGAAAATTAACATAAAACTTTGTTAGTTTAAACTAAAACCTTACAAGAATATGTATTGTTAAGAAAGAAAACTTCTCCGCAACAGAAGTGGCTCCATTCCAACGTAGAGGGAAACAGATGTCACCAAAGCTCGAAGCCTGCCTCGAAGTTCGAAGGTCAGTTTATCAAGAGTTCATAAATCGAATATTGTTTTAAATTTCTTTAAACTGTAAAGGAAAAGAAATATTTTTTTGCGCAAGTAAATTAATTAATGGATTAGTTACTTTGAGCAAAATAAATAAATAAAAAATAGAATAATAAAATAAAATAAGTAAATAAATAAATAAAAAATAAGAAAATCCAAGTTTATCGCGAAACGTCAAAAAAGAAACGTTTTGTCAAAGAACGTTTCTTAACACGTGTTCCTCTATTTCCAGTACACATCGCAGAGGGGGAAATTCTCGCCGCCAGGTTCCATCGCCAAATCCCTTGGCGAATTTTCCCTTCGCTTGTAGCGACGGAATAGCAAATTGGCTTACATTACGTCTATGAAACCTTTCCTTCTTTACATAGACTTTCTTTGGCTAGGACATTGTTGATTTTTCAAGTTTCCTGTTTCAAAATAACCTAACAAGTGACACCCCAATAAAAATGCGGTGCTCAAAAATTCGTCACGAACTGAACTTAACAACTAAGTCCCCTCCTTCCCAGTAGCCCTGTAAGTGGGAGAGAATGTAAGGAAGTTTCTCCTTCCTTGCCACATCTCTTCGTAGCATAACTGGAAGCACATACAGCTAGCAGTTGAGAAATCGGGAGTTGAAACCGAGGCGAGGGCATAGATGATTTGTCTTGGTCCGTTAAAAATTTAAGTTCTGTTCTACCACAAAATTCATATGATAAATTTCAAACCGCACTGAAACTACGTTTTTGTTTTTAAAAAATTGAGTAATTACAAAATTGTTTTATAAGTAAGATAAAAACTTCCAGAAATCTATCTATATTCTTGGGATTTAACTAATGCTTTGAGTATATTAACAAGTGGTCTGGTGGAACGGATGTCATTATTATTAAGAGTTAGTCACGATTCCGATTCCCAGCAATTGAAAAGGTTGGTTGCGTGTAGTTTCCTCTGTGTGTGACGTAGGCTTACGTATTTCCCCGTAGAAAGGTCTCAATGAAGGCATCGTTCGTAAGACAGAAAGCTTAAAAAGTTCTTCACGAAGGCATCCCTTCCCTTAGGCAAATAGCCCTAGCTAGTTACCTGTAATAAATGCAAGTTTCATTTAAAATACAGTCAGACCTCGCTATAATGAATTCCGGTTCGCTATATCTGATGTTTCGCTACGATTAAAAAAAGTATATTATCTCACAAAAATATCAAAACAGTGTTTTATATTCATGTAAAAATCTTATGTCTACACCGCGACTTCCTTTATTAAATTATACACATTTATTGCTGCACTTCATTTAAACTTATTTTCTCGAATTATTTTAACTTAATTAACCGATCCCTCGAGGCAAGTTAAAAATGACATCAAAAACTGCAAATTTTGAAATTAAATATCCCGGTCAATTTTCCTTGTGCAAGAGTCAAACTTCGTATAATTTTATTTTTCCGTAAAGAGTATAAAATTTTTTTAAACGTAAGCATAGGAACCGGGAGAGCGCATTAAAAGTTAAATTTCATTATATGGCGAAAATTAATTTATTTTGAAATTTGACGTTGCTAAAACATGAATATTTCGTCATTTAAAACACTTCTGTAATTGGAAGTAATATGATTACGATCAACGATTGCGAAACTGAAGATCGGTTAAGGGGGTAGATGTGTTTAGTACTGCTGATAGCAGTAAAAAAGGGGAGGGTGCACAACTAGATGTTATAATGTTCCATATTTAAAAATTTAACGTTCTACTACTAATCGTTTTTGAGTTATGAGAACTACATACGTACGTACAGATATCACGAGAAAAATTCCTTTTAAATCCACTTTACAATCTGTTTTTGGAAAAAGAGTCCTTTTTTCTATCCGTACACACACGCCACGCAAAAAAAATTGTCCTGGTGTATTCGGAAACGGTCAAAATTGATATTCCCGTTGAAATATGATACCCGAAATTTTTCACTGTCAGAACACTACCTTCACTTCGTACAAGGGAGTAAAAAAAAGACAAACAAATATTGAAAAATAATAACAAAAATATTGACAAATTTACCTTCAATTTTTACTTAAGATTTATATAGTTGAAAAGAGAAGATTCTATAACTTTTGTGAAGAATATACTATAACTTTCCACAAACATAAAGAATGTAAAACCCCCTTTCGAAGGATGGAACTTGGATAGCATTTTTACCCCCCCCAAAAAAGTAAATAAAAGAAATATTTTTTTTTCCCTAAAAGATGAATCAACTATATAACCTAAACTAATAAAACTGATACTACTTCTCTCCTTAATCAAAGAAAATTTCAGAATTTCCATCATAATATCAGGTTTGAACAGAAGTCTGTCTGACAACCCAGTCAAAGAATTTGAATCGAATGAAAGAACCCACTTACGTTCTTTAGTTTAATGGTCGCATACACCATACGGTGTCCTAAGATTTTCTTATTGCGTTCTCATTCTCGCAGATTGGTTGTCATACTTGTTTCGCGTAGTCTATGTTTAGGACACGTAGAAAAAATGCGTTTGAGCATAAAAGAAATGCAATGTAAAGACGTTTTCCTTTATGGATGGAATGTGGAATGGGAGTATTGACATCCTAAAGGGGATAATTTTGAGGGTTGGTAATTTTGTCTTTAAAATTTGCAGAAATTCTGATAAAAGTACGAAAAAATTTCAGTCAAAGATATCCATATAGTTCATTATAGCCATTTTTCACACTTTGGAAGTTCACTATATCATCTGACGGGCTAGGGTTTTCGCTAAGAAAGCACTAATTTCCCAAAACTTCTATGATAAAAAATTATTTTCTTGATTTTAATGTAAAACTTCTGATATTTCATACCTTTATTTGCATACTTTTAATATATTGCCTTAATTTCTTTGATATATTTTAATATGCACGTATATATACGTTCTTACAGATATCACAAAAAATATTCTAGGCCGTATGTATACGGCCTTGTCGGTAAGAGAGTTAGGTGCATAGGAAATTGGACAAAAGATTCGTTCGTTGTATCCGAATGTTCTTTATAAGCCGGATTCGTTATAGCGAGTTTTGACTGTAACTAGATTCTTGTTCTGTAATTAAGGAAATCAAAGCCAACTGAACCTTTATCAGCTTGGGCCTCAGCGACGGGTAGTAATACATACGTAGACCTAAGTGACCTTATTTTTATTTTGAAAGTGTGGTTTCTTTTCGGGTCTCTCAATAAGCGAAATGAATGGAATTAAACGTGCTTTCAGCTCTGACAATTGTATCGCCGTCTGTTAAGACCACGGATTCTTATTCCTGCGCGTTGCAAAGTTCATTAAATTATAATTTCATCTTCTCCGCCTGAGAAACACGAACCTCGGGGAGGCTTCATTAAAAATATAATAATACCTCTAAAATCATTTAGCAACTTATGCTAAAAGTCCGTGTCTCGCAAAAGCCATTTTAATGAGAAATCCTTCTAACGAATCACTAATCACTTCTCGCAACGTAGTAATTAACACCAAAACTCTTAAAAGTTCCTTTTTACCAGAGCCTGCCTGCTTTTCCCCACCCCTCTGCCCACACTCTAGTCGTCCGTTTAATAATCAGGACAAATTACTTTTAAGACAAGCGCGTGCTGCAAAACAGAGTCAGATTTCAATTTAAATTGCGAGGCAGGTCTTTAGCGAAGCCAATCATGGAACGCGCAATATTCATTAAATACAGGAAACCGGTCTCTTCCTACCCTCCTCTCTGCCCTTCTCCCGTGTCCTATTGTCCGCTAATTAGTTGATTAGGACAATGTTAAGGATTGACGGGCTCGTACCGAGGGGGTATCCAACGATCATTAGTACAGTCCGGAAAAGGACTTGTTGTTTGCACGGTTTGCTGCAGTTGCGCCTCCAGAATCCCCCGGTATGAGAATGTTCGATTTTGTTTTAGTTCTTCGTTAAAAGACGCCCTGTTCGGTCACGCTTCGGTGTCCTTTCTGACTCTGGGAATTATTATTAGGTCTTTGAGAGTGTTTCGGGTTGCGAATTTTTACTGTGGTGGGGGTCCTTCAGTTCCAAAGAAGGCTCGTATTTCAAATTATCGTTGGTATTTAGTTATGCCTTGGGTTTTGTCGAACAAAATGGGGGACCTTTCGTGAACTAAAACAGCGAAATCTAAACTGCTCAACGCTTTTTGGAACTGTTTACTTTAAATGGTTTTGTATTAATCACATATTGTACACGCTTGGAAGGGGTTTTACAACATGCAAACTTTTCGGAGGAGGTTTTTTTTTTTTTTTTTTTTTTTTTTTTTTTTATTTTTCACCAGGTTTACCACAAAGAGCGAAAGAGAAAGCTTTTTCAACTCCCCTTTATGGAAACTTGCCCATCATTATCCCAAACACGATAATTCAGCATCTAGAGTCAGCATTGTTGAGCACGACAACAATATAACAGTCGCAGAAGTTAGTTTTTTCACACAATGCTAAAGAAGTAGAAAAGTTGCATCAAGTTGTTGGTTGTTCCAAGTTATTTAACTGTCTAGCTATCATAGGAGCTTGACGATTACAAAATCTGCGATAGATGAACAATTCTCTTCTTTAATTGTTTGTCAAAGGAACAAAACTACAAAGCTAAATTATATTAAAAATTGTCGATGATCGCAAAAACATTCATCGATAATATCATTTTAATATTGAAAGAAATCGATTGTAATTTCATGTGTTAAAGAGATACAGGCAAGTATTATGCTCACTATGCGATAATTAAAAATCTGCACTTTTGTTGTTGTTGTTGTTGTGTGTGTTTAAATTTTTCTGGTAGGCTTTTTTTGATTTCTTTCAGTTATAAGGGTGGGGGGAAGAGAGAGATGTATATTCTATGAAGTGCATTATACATCAGTTTCTCACCCAGTATGCTTTATCGGCTTTGCCCTCTCCCGGATTCGAATCACGAATTTCTCGATTTCTAGCTTGTTATGTTACAAGTTACAAAGAGCGTGCATTTTGGAGGAAGACAGTAATTCCTTATATTCTTCCCCTGTTAAAGGACGACTATGGAGAGAAAGAGATGAGACCCAGTCTGCCAATCCTAAGGTTTAAATGTGATAAATCGAATTTGTGCTGCTAATGGTTCAGAATACGAATATTCCGATAGTTAGTGAGACGTGCTACCAATTACACTACGAAGATATGCATGGAGAAAGGGAATCAGGGAATATTCCATCTGTTTTCAATAATCTTCAGCTGTTTATAGATGATACGTTTCGTTTTACGAGCTATTCCTCAAGTAGGCGTTGGTAAAGTAAAGTATAATTATCAATTATTTTTTATTTATTTATTTATTTATTATTATTATTGAGTTGGTGTTGCCCATATGCCATCGGTGTTCTTGCTGACCATTGCTTTGTTGAGTGGAAAATTTAGACAGGTTTTGAAGTAATAGTAATAATAATTTTTTTGTTTTACTCTTATAGATTTTATAGCTGAATTTCTAATCCAGCTGTTTTGTAAAACGTGAGTTTACAAAAATATGATTATAAATTTAATTATTTCTCGTTTGGGGGTTAGAGGAGCGAGCAACTTTCATGAGATTTTTTTAACCGTTGTGTATTTATATACGTATTTGAAATCTTCGTAAATATTTTGTTTTGTTACCATTACGATGAAAAATGTCCACAGTACGTCGACTAGTCTTGGAAGTTTCACCACAAAATTTCCTTGGACTTTGCTTCTAAGCGTTTCCCTCTTTTAACCTCTTTCTCTTTTTTTTCACCTTGAGCCTTACTCCGTATTTTCATTTTAATTCCCGCTCGGTCTTTTATTCCCCTTACGACGTTAATTATTCGATTAAGAATCGAGGCTAATTAAAACAGGGTGGTGGAGAATTTGGGAACGTGGTGTTACCATAGTACCCAGGAAAAGCTGCCTTTCCTCTCTACTTATTCCTTTCTTTTTCTTTTCCTATTCTCATTCGAAACGCTAAGCAGAGCGTTTAACGGTTTAATGAATCCGAATTAGTAGTTGGCAACGTTTTAGTGGAAAGCAAAACAAAGATGGCCGCTCCAAACTTGCAGCAGCCCCAATAGTTTAGAACCGCTAATGTTTTCTTAACCGATAGGGTTGGGCTTTTAAACCTGATTTACGCGGTAGTTGCTTTTAATTCCATCGTAGCACGTCGTTCGTTTACTTCGCAGATAAACTCGAGGAAATAAATTTCGATTACACGAAAGCGAAAGTTTGAGCTCATGCCGGCCGGAAAATGTGAGCTGACGTCATGATAAAATAGTCCATCAATATTAATTTTCCTTTGTCGATTTAAAACTAGTAAGTAGACAACGATCACGAGATCCATCAGGACGAAGGATGGCTATTTAAACGTTTATCCGGTGGAAAAAATAAAATTGTTAAGATTCTGCCACGCTAATCCTTTACCGATGAAAGGATTCATCGATGAATTTATCTTTCCCTTAGTCCTTTATCGATATATGAAACAGTCGATGGCGTTTACTTTTTCTATCGATTCTATGACAGTATTTTGTGGTTGTGTAAGAGTAAAATAGCTCTAAATTTAAAGAAATAAATTAAAAACTAATTTTAAAAGTTTTAAAATAATTCTAGCTAGTAGTCTACTTATATATAAACTTTAAAAAAAAAATCAAATTGTATTATCTACCTGGCTCTGTGTTTCCCCTCCTCGGCCCCCGCAAAAAAAGGGTAAATTCTTTCTGCTGTTTTTTCTTGCGCAGTAGTGTTTTCAGTCGAAAATTTTAAATTCAAATTAAATCGTAAAGCGTCTACGAAAATCCAATGGCTTTTCATTTTAAATTCATTTATGTTGAAGAATTTTATTTCCTGTGTTGCATTCTTTTTTAAGTGGAAAAGCGTATTTTTTAAATTCGTGTTCTTATTTTAGTACATACTTCTTTTAAAAATATTTAATAAATATTACCAATATAATCAAAGTAATTTTCCCATTTTTCAGTATCGTAGTTTTCCCATTTTCTACTATTTTTTCTTTCACTTCCATATGTTTTAGCTCAATATTTTCTAGGATGCGTAACGTAACGTATAACCTAAATTGAATTCTCAGTCTCAAATATTGTCTTCCTTCAGAGTTTGCATTAAATTAGAATTAAACAATCATAGATATCACACGTATAATTAAATATGCGGAATTTTAAATAAAAGCTATTTTTTTCTGTAATTTCAAACAGAAATATTTATAATATGTAAATGAAATTTTCTACTGCTTATATATCTTCTGAATTTTTAACAGGGAAATGTTAAGTGTCTGACAACATCTGGGCTTTTAAGAGCTTATCAAAAGAACGTAACATTCATTGTTATTTGACTTATATATCGTATTTACTCGCGAGTCCCCCCCTTTTTTTTAATAATTTTATCGTAAGAAAATCGAGAAGGGAAAATTTTCTGAATAATTTAGTGTCCGAAGGACGAGGTTACAATAAGGACATAGCAAATGAAAATATGGTTAAAATATTGCTAAAAATATTCGTGGTTAAACTATCGATAATTATCACGTTATTAGTTATATAAAAGAAGCTTATATTTCAATAAGATGTAAAATAATATTTGCTTTACGGTATCTAGTAATATCTTCATTTCTAATTTCCTGTATCAGGAATTCTATCCAGCTTATTATTGTCTCCTTCTACTTCTTAAGCATCAAATCATTTAATGCTGCCGGAAGTTCTGGCTGGTACGACTGTCACAGTTTCGAAGTCTTCATCATGGTTTTCGTCACCGTTCAGTTTGTCTTCTCACCTGGAATGATCTTTAAAACCGCGAAGAACGTTAGATATGTCCGTTTTCTTGAAGCTCTTCACTATTATTGTTTCATCAATCACAGCTCATGCACACAAAAACGTGTAAATCGATCAGCAAGACAAAAACAATGAGTATCTGCAAGAATCCATTTTATAATTTAGGGAAGTTCGCTTTTTAAGAGTCTTGAGGAAGAGAAAAATTACGTGAATACTTAAAAATTTTCAGAGCCTTGTGCTAAAAAAGACAGGTGGGAAGATTATGCTGATAAATAAGGTAAATAATCTTGATATTTTTAGCAAGTCATCGCAGCTTCATTCGAAAATGTTTACCAGCTACCAACTAGTTCAATATCAACTCGCTGATGGTTTCAACTTCTAACCACATTCCGAAAAAAATTTTCAGATTCTAACATTCAAACGTCTTTAGTAGTTATATCTTAATCTCCGTTTAGAGACCACTTAATCATTTTGAGTCTTAAGCCTATCACAAAGTCACCTTCCAGACACTTGCTCGTGCAATAAAAACTACATCGTGTTATTTGGCGTTTAATGAATCATCGCCAAGCGTACGTCGTGTCAGCATTTTCCCCAAGAATTTTCAAATATCCAGATCGTTTAATGCAAGAGAATAAATGTTCTTTCGTCTCGTTAATTTTTATAAAAGTAAAACCGAACGATCAGCGTAGTCAGTGGCTTTTTTCCAGTTTGCCCTCACGTGCAGCTCAGCTATGAAGCGTTCTACTCTGGCGAACGTGCGAGGTACCAAGAACGATTAAACTAGAATTTTGGAAAAGGTAAGCGAATATCGCTTCCATATACCTGTCCTTGCGTTAGCATCCATTATATCATCTGCTTGGCTTCTTTTCAGGAATTTATTTTTTTGCATTGTTTTAAGAAGGAAGATGAGTGTTCCTCCCAGTGCTGCATCACAGACGTTTAGTTTCCATCAAGAGACTACCCACCCCTTCTCCTGATAGCTCTACTCCACTCACGCACACCTCGGGGCCTGTGGTAATGAAGCCGAGCTATACGTAATTTATTACATTTAGCAGGTATTCTGCTGCTTTCGGCTCTTTATATTACGCTGCCTGCCTACTCTACTTAAAACTCGAGAAAATACTGGAAAAGGGGGAAAGAAATAAGGGGGTTAAGCAAAGGCGTTGATGCTTAAAAGGATGAGATGGTGGGTGTGTGTGGGTGCATTGGTTGAGGGGGGGAGATGGATAAAGTTATATATATTCGCTTAAAAGTGGAGAAAATTCCATTGATGAGTGCTTGGTTGCCTAGGTTACCTTAATGGCCTGGCCGACACCGGCCCAGCATTACACGTCTCTTCCATTACCTTCTATTTATTTCGCTCCAGTTTTCCAGAAAGATCTTGTCACAGGATTGAAAGGGGAGCAGCCCCGGGAAAAGGGGGTTGGGTAATATTGGACTGCACAAGGCATTTCGAATTAGGGATTTAAAGGGGTTTTCGACGCTTTATTGTGTAGGAGATGTTAAATGTTTCGAATTTGTTATGAATTGGCCTAGGCTGCAGATCGCGCTTTGCAGAAAGGCAGTTGCGGTTGGTTGTTGAGTTTTGCGGTTAGTCCGAAGAACCACGCTTAGTTTTTTGCGTGCTTTCTTCCCGGTTTCTTAATATTTGAAAAACATAAGCTATGGAATTCAGTAAAATGTCAACAGTTTTCTCTTTTGCCCTAATATACTTCCGGAACATTTGTAAAATTACTCTGATTTTAAATCGAGAAGGGATAGCTAATTACCTGTTACCCAAACAATAGTTGCAAATGAGGTTCTTAAGTTTATAATTTTTTTTTTTCATCTTTGCTAGTGTGTCAGTAAACCCAAAAGTGTGCGGGTAAAAACTGGGTTGAAATTTCATATTTTTTCGTCGTGAATAGCTAAAACCATAATCCAAATAAACATAAATTATGGAGAATAGAAAGGTTGAAAATAAGTGTACTTTTTTCTGATAATCTGATTATGGTAAAATCTTAATATATTTTAACCAATCTGATGATTCATCTTATGTATTGGAAATGTATTTCAAATTTAATGGATCAAAAGCGCAAACTTAAAATATGTTACATACATTAAAATGAAAAAAAAACAAAAATGCATTGAAAAGCAAAAAAATTGAGCATATACATGTAACGATCATTAAAAGAAAAAAAGAGTTCAGTAGATTAAAATTGATTTTTGTCTTTAAATAGAAAATCATCTAGTGTATGCTTCTGTATGTCACATTTTACATTTTCAGTAGAAAAGGACGTTATTTGTACGACATTAACAATGACATTACTAAGGTCGCTTAAATCAATTTCACTTGCTAAAATGTTTTAAAAGCTAAAAAAGGGGGAGGAGTTAGATTCCCACTGTCTTGGTTATTTAGACATATTAAAAGGAATATTATTTTTCATTCGATAAGAGACCGTTCTCAGAACCGACATAATACCGTTGTATGAAATAATGGTGATAAAAATCATTGTTATTGTTAATAGCAAACTTTTATGTAATTGTGTTTTACGAAAAATTATCTCCTATTAAAACTTAATTATTACCATAACTATAATAAGAATCTTAATAATATTTTCCTAACTATTCGTGAAATTCAAATAACAGGGAAGTTTACTTTAAATTTTTATTTCATTAATGCTAATAGATTAGTTAATTAATTAAGGAAAAACATCGTTGATTCTTATTTTGGGGCTAGAATATGCTGTAGAATAATTAATTTATTGTTACCGATTTTGAAAAAAGTGCTACGGTTGTAAATCAACAGACATTCTGTGTACAGCGCTTCGTAATTTCATTGTAGAATGGTATTAAAATATTTCGCTATTAGGTATAATGCTTGCTAGATTTCGAAACTATTGTGTCTCCCTTTCAAAAGTGTTGGGTAAGGTGTAAACATATTTTATGTTCAGGTTTTAATTTTTGCTTTGTTCTAATAGATTATATAGAATTAAATTTTGCGTTTTTCCTATACGTATACGTGACATTGTTGCTGACTATAATACTACTAAAATTTAAACCCGTTTCCACCCGACGTTACCAGATTTATTTATGTTAGTTATGTAACGATATACTACTACATTGATTTGTTGCAACGGCGTAACTCATTTTTCTTTCGGGGCGGGGTGAAACCACGTGTAAAAAAGATGCACGAGATGTGGTTGTGACTAATCTTCCTTGTCTGATATCAGAACAAGGCCAAGAAATTCATATCACATTTTTTGCAAGAGCCTTGAGCACCATATAGGTGAAGTACGATTTTGCCCAGTTTCACCCCAATTTTGAGAGAGCACGCCGGGGAGTGGATTCGACGGTCTCCTGCTCTTCTTCTCTTGCCACCAATCCACACGAGGCCGTTTGGTTCGCAATATATTTAGAGTGCCCACATCCGCAAAGATATTATACATTTACAAACATTCATGCCTTCACCGGGATTCGAACCCGAGCTCTTCGGTACGGTGGTCAGAGTCACTAACCACTATCCCGTTTGAGCGACGCTTGTACAGAGTGAATGTGAACAAGTGGGCAAAACATTAGCTGGGATAGAAGGCAGCTATACGAGCAACATTCGTCACAGAATGTATGGTTGGATCGCAAACGACGAGCCACTAGGTGACATTTTAAATAAATGGTATAAAAATGGGTCGGTCCTCGCACTCAGTGGCATTTTCTACTGTGGATTGCCGAGAGGATTGCTGGTTATTCGAACCAAGAAATTTCCAGGGCGATGAATGAGTCAAGTTTGTCCCATAGCTTGGCCACCAAGATCACCGGATCTCTAGTGTTAGAACTTTTACCTGTGGAGTCATATGAAAAGCCTAATCTACGAGTGCCCCTTTGAAACCAATATGGATCTAGTCGCCAGGATCGCCGTTGTTATCGGCGATAATCGGGAAATACCTGGTGTCATCGCAAATGTGCGTCAGTTCCTATCCCGCAGGTGTGAAGCCTGCATTACAGCTGGCGGAAAGTCTTTTGAGTATGTTCTGTTAATAAAATGTTCTCTGAAGTATCTCCTCTGATTCTTGTGTTACTTCTTTAAATGTGACAGTGGAAAACTACCATTTAACTTGTCATCACTTGCGTACATTCTGTGGCGAATATTGCTCGTATAACTGCCTTCTATCACCCCTTAAAGTTTTACCCACTTTTACAGATTCATCCTGTATATATACAAATATCAAAAGAATCGGCATTTGACAGTATTTATTAAATAAATTGTCCTTATGACAGCGATAAAATAGAGTGAGTGCTTTTTAATACCCCTAATTGCTTTTGTAAGAACAAGCTTCAATTTAAAGTACGAGGAAATCATAATTAAACCTTAACTCTTTTGCAGAAAATGGTGACAATTCAAATTCAGTTTGCGAATTGTTAAAAAATTCACTTTCACGTCTCCTTAAACTGTTTTGTTCTCTTACAAATGTTTTCATTTTGTTGGTCTCATATGCCCAGACGGGCACGCTTCAGTGCCGTCTGAAGATCGAAAAGATTTGCTGGCAGGTTAATCGAGTGTTACGACCTGACGTCCTTCTAAAAGGAATAAAGGGGAGGAGGGCAGTATAAATGGCAGAATCTCGAAAGCATTGTTGCAGCTTCTTCGGTTAAATTTTCTTGTTGGTTGGTGTCCGTCCGTCATGCAATTCATCATGGTTTTGAACAAATCTGGCGTTGGCGGTACCTCGGCTTTTGTGATAACTAATAGCGACGTTGTTATTTTCTCTCTGGGTGTTTGCTAACTGTATCCGTACGTCAGTTTTGTGTGTGGAACAATGCCTAATGTATTCTTGTTTATTTTAATATGCATGTCTCTTAATTTTCAAAAGATAAAGGGAATGTTCAAAAGAAGAAGCAACAGTTTAAGATTCAGTTGCGAGGTTCTGAAATACGTGAGTTCTTTTCATCAAAATGTTGAAAGATTTCGAGAACGATGAGAATCATCCATTTTTGTCAGCGTCATGTATGAGCATGTATTTATTCAGAATCTAAAAATAAAAGCAGCCGCGAGGTTTTGTAATATGTTTCGAGCATCATTAGTGGGAAACGTGTTTCATTAAATGCTGTTTTATGCTACAGATTGTTAATACTGGCTAATATTTAACAAGTCGAATTTTACGTACTTTGTCATTGTATTATTAGCATTATTAGTTATATGTTCTGCGTTCTAAGTTAATGCTCATCCAGTTAATGAATTCTGAATTTTCTGCTTTTTGCTTTCATTTTCTCCAGATCCAATGTCTTTAAAAGGAGATTTCCAGGAGAGCGATATAAATTTGATGGGAAAGATAACAGTTAAGACATCGGGTTCCTAAATTGTTTTTATACAGACTTGGTATATGTACTGTTGGTATAGAAAGCCACCAGTCTGTATACCGATTAGTGACGCTGACTACCGTAACGATGAGCCCAGGTTCGAATTCCAGAGAAGGTATGGATATTTGTAAGCGTATAGTATCTGTGTGGCAAGGAGACACTCAAAATACACGGCGAGCCGAAAATTCTCTTAAGAGCGTTGGGAAAGAGGGATGAGAGACCCTTGAACCGCCCCAAGAGGTGTTTACTCTACAAAATTAGGGTGAAAACGTAACATTTAGTTCGGCGGGGCTATACCTGGACGACCAATGATAAACTTCTGGTTTTGTTACGCCTACTCCTATTTGTCCCTGTTATTGTAGGCTGTCGCGTTGATTGGTACAGTGGTTAGCGATGCTGGCTAGCGTGTCGCTGGGCCTGGGTTCGAAACCCAGAGAAGGCTTACTTTTGTGTAATTGTACAGTGAAGAGAAGTGTGATGGTGGGTGAAGTGGGGTTGGAGACTTTCGGAGCCATCTTCTAGAGCAGCGGTTCTCACTCTTTTGACTAACGCGTACCCCCTAAACAAAAATTGAAAAACTTTAGTACCATCACTGCAATTTACAATGATTATTTTTCAGTTTCTGAATAGAAATATTAAAAAATATATATACATTTTGCCATTTGCACAACCTATTGGCTATTTGTATTTAATATGCAGACATAAAAATATTAGACTGAAAATTGGTTACCAAAATTTAAGTTGTAATACTTTAATTCTAAAATTTAGTGTGAAATTTGGGCCTGTTTAAGAAGGGAGATCAATTTCTTTATGTCTGGTCTTATTTCACTTCAATTAGCCATCAATTAGGATCCACTTTTAATTTTCTTCTGTGTTTATTTTTTTGGTATGACATGGAAAAAAATCCTTGTTCACACAAATGTGTTCTGCAGAAAGGTGATGAAAATTTAATAGCTTTATTTGAAATGCCTTCATTCTTTTTTTCGGTTCAGCCAAAAGTTTACAAGTGTTATTTTAAATCTTCAGTTAGAGTTCGATCACAGGAAATTTCTATCAAGTATTCTTTTTTTTCCCTAGGAGATTTTTTAATTTAATAGTTAAAAATGTTTGTTTCTTTGCGTACCATCGGTTGAGAATCGCTGTTCTAGAGCACTTTTCTCCATTAAAATTGGGGTGGAACTGTACATTTAGTACTGTGAATCTGTACTTGCATAGCTAGTATCCTTTACTTCTTCCTATCCTGTTTACGACAGTCTTACACAACTAAATTTTATCCAGGAGCCGTTCAGTGTGTTAATTTAAAATTCCTCACTTAATGAACATAAATGTTGTTATGTAGATGCAAGATAAAATTCTAGCTCTAATTAATGACAGCGCTTTAAATTACATTTTTAATTTGGTTATTTCTCAGTTCTTTGTAAAAGTAACTTCAGATATTATAAGAATGGCTGGAACATTGTTATCTTATCTCATTCATTTGCACTTACAAGGCGGCATTCCGTATTCGTCATCACCGATTTCGCTCAAATTTATAAGGCATGCAGGACTTAGCTAGAAATGAAAGTACCTGAAGTGAGATCTCTAGATGACCAAGCGCTTAGAAAATAAAAATGTTGACGCTGCTCTCGCACCGTATAAGATATTTACGTTAGGGAGTTTGCCAAGCAGCGGTTGGCGCGGCGGTAAGAGCTCGGAGTAGTAGTGCGATGATCGTGGGGTTGACTCCCCGTGTGGAGACTTCTTTTTCTCAATTTTTATATTATTCTTTTTCCAATTAAGCAAAGAGGTGAATATTTTATTTTATTTATTTATTTATTTATACTCAAAAAGCATAGAAAAGGTAAAAATTTCGGACTTTTCAACAAAGGATTGTAATTAAAGAGCATACGAAAAGACTTTGTACATGAAAATTCAAAACTTTATTTGTCGACATTCGATGATTACATGTGTCAGGGTGATATTTATCGTAGAAATAGGGGTAATTATTTCTGCATCAAGCACGCGTTATAAAGCCGCATTTTTACAATAACATCGTTGTTTCATCGTCTCCATAGAAAAACATACTTGATTGACATTCATAAAGCATTCTCTCTCATAGCAAAGTTTAGAAGCGAACCACGCGTAGTGTAACATGTTACCGAATATTGGGGCGGATAATTGATGATGAGCAATCGAATGTATTTTTATGCAGTCTTCTCGGGAAGTTATTTCTTTTTCTTGCTCGATGAGATAAGAACAGTTTTTCTATTTTTTTAATAAAGTTTTTCACCTGACGATAAAAATATACATCGTAGGGTTGCACCAGTGGGGTAGGGGGAATTACTTTGATGCTACATGTTGGCAATCCTTCTTCACCTTGGAAGAGTTCGTCGTGTAATTGCGAATTTGTTTGTCCTCCCCGCAAGTCAATCAGCAGAAGAAATTTGTTCTTTTGTACAAGTTAAGACTCTTAACGTACGTACAAAAGAACAAATATCATCCTGACACATGTAATCATTGAATGTTGACAAAGTTTTGAATTTTCATGTACAAAGTCTCTTCTTATGCTCTTTAATTACAATCTCTTGTTGAAAAGTCCGAAATTTTTACCTTTTCTATGCCTTTTGAGTATAAATAAATAAATAAAATAAAATATTCACCTCTTTGTTTAATTGGAAAAAGAATAATATAAAAATTGAGAAAAAGAAAAAAAAAGTCAGCGAACTGTTATCAACTATTTAAGATTAGGCCCCAAACCATACCTTTTTTTTATTATTATTTTTAGTTTGGCGCAGATTTTGAATAACTCTGTTGATTTCGAGAACGATCAGAGACAGGTCTCTCTTCTTCAGACAGAAGATAACTTCCAGGGGGTTTCTGAAACAAATCCAAAACACTTCATGTAATAAAATTGCTAGAGAACGTAAATGAATTCCCTATAAATGCTGCCATAAGGTACGCCCTCCAAATTTTAAGGGTACGACATCTGTCATATCATTTCAGAAATATTAGAAACAGTTCATAAATGAAATTTTGCATAATGCTTGCAAATAATCCATTAGTAACGACTTTTTTCCTAATTAGAAGGCTGTGAAAGTATTTATTTATATGTTTCTTGTTGTATTTTTAGTAAATTATGTAAAATGTATTGTTGATTTGAAGGGTATTTTTTCTCATCCTCTAATATTATCATTCGGTTAAAATTATCAAAATAGCCGTGGGCAAAGCCGATCACTGTAAGCGACGCCTATTGTACATCGAAACGGACGTGGTTTATCATCCTCTGAAAGGAGAAAGAAAAATTTACGAAGGTCCGAATGAAATTAAGGCAACTACATTATTTTAAGAATAAATAATTTCAGTTGTATTGCGTTGAATTGTTTTATCAGTTTATTTATTTATTGTGTATTTTAGAAGACTGTGTATTCTTTTGTTTGTTTTGTTTTAGTAGATTTGAATTTCAATTTTTTAATCATTCCGTAATGTGTATAAACTATGCAAATACGTTCCGGTACTTATCTTACAATAGTTAATGATTATCAAATATGTATGTAATGGATAATTCTTTTTCTTCAGAAGCTGAAATAATTTGAGTTCAGGTGAATTTAGTTTATTTCCTGCCTTTTCCAAGTGGCCGCATGATTTTAAGAAAAATCGGAATATATTGGCTTCTCCTTGGTATAATTTCGCTCAATGAATTGCTAAAATTCGCGAGTCGCATATTTCCAATCTCCATTTGCATAAGTGCAAATGCTTGTAATGTGATTTTTAGCACCTTCAAAGAAAAGGTGAGGAGTGGAGGTGAGGTGTACCGTTGCTGGAGTATAGGGGAGAAATCTTATTACGATTACATTTACCACCAGTTGATAACCGTTTCACCATTTCATTTCTGCGCGAATTTTTTTTTGTTCCCCCCCCCCATTCGTTTTACCGATTCCATCTTTTCTGCTGACAATTTTTGAGGCTTCACAAAAAAGTAAAATAATATATATATATATATATATATATACACTTTTTTTAAGAAAAAAGAATCTGTACTTCCGTACACTTAAAACGTAAGTAAACACTTAGACGAGTAAAAACACTTGGGAAAATGGTAAAGGATCGCTATTTTTTTTAACTTCTCTCTCTCCCCCTTTTCTTTCTCTCTTCGAGATCTTTCTGGAGAAAACCGTCGAAAATAAAAGGGAAGAAAAAGAATTTTAAAAAAATTGAGAAAGAGAGAGAAAGAAAAGGAAGAAGAAAAAATGTCCGACTCTTCTAAGCCGTCGTTGACATTGATATGCCATTAAGATATGGCCGCCGTTAAATGTGCTTCGAATGTTCTTCTGTTTCTTCTTTTTTGATTTATTTTTGATTTTTGTTTCTTCCACCCCCGCTTTCCCCTTACTGAAGCGGTTTTTGGTTGGGATGCTTCAGAAACTGGAAGCGACAGTACGAAAAATGAAATGATATATAGAAATGAAGGATGTATTTCATTTTTTTGTTGATTTTAAAGAAGAAACTCACAGTTTGGTCTCTGATGATTAGGAATTATTATTTCGATTTATTATGCAGCTCAAAAGGATGACGATTTTAATTAAGGGGGTTACGTGACTGACTGATGCGTAAGTGATGTGCTTTTGAATGTCTGTTTAATGAAATTGTCGGGAATTTTCTACTCTTATTTGAATTGCAGCGAATTATTTAAAAGAAAAACTAGTGTCCTGTTTAATTTTGTAATTGCTTCGTGATATTATAAACGTATTTATGCTATTCTCGTATATTTCTGTTAATTGTATTTTTTAAATGTTTTTGTTTTATAGCCAGTAACATATATAATTGCTTTTATTCTGCGAACAGGTGTAAAAGTAGTTGAGTTGTATTAAACTAACTATTCCATTAATACTTTGTATAGTCGTTAGCTTTATATGTATATGCTGGAGACGGGCTGCTCAACCGGAATAGTGATTAGTGATCTTGAGTGCCGTACCGAAGGATTCGGGTTCGAATCTCGGAGAAGGCATGGGTGTTTGTAAATGTATAGTGTCTGTGTAGCATGGGGGCACAATAAATAAGTGGCGAGCCGAAAGCCGTCTTCCCAGGTTGCTCTCTCTCAAAATTGGGGGCAGAACTGACCTAAGTCATACTGTCACCTGAATGGTGCGTAAGGCTTTTGCCAACGATAGGTGCAATCTTGCACTCCTTGCTAGAGTGAATTTCGTGGGCTTGTTCTGATGTTACTGTGAGATAAGTCACAAGAACAACAACAATACTGGAGACGAGAAAATTCTGCGGGAGCCTCCTCGGGATTCGAATTCCGGACCTCCCGAATACGCGTCGGGTGAGCTTCCAATTGCACCACAAAGGCATTTCTATGTTTTCTTTACTTCTTGTTGTTTAATTTATTAAAAAAAGTTTTAAAATATTCTAAATTTGAATAAATACAAATATGTATTTTTTAGTTTTGGAAAGGAGGGGGAGGGAATAAACTTTTAGTAATGGGTGAAAGAGGTGCGTAGTGCAAAACAGGTTGAGAACCACTGTTCTGATGAATAGGTAATTTGCAGTTAGACCATTTTTTCTTAATTGTATTTACATTTTATAGTGATTTTTAAATCGTATTTGGGGGAGGGGTTGAGCAAATGATTATGATTCTCTATCATTAATTAATTAGAAGGATCCGAGTGTAATTTCTAAGGATTTAATATGTTATTATATTTCTTAAATAAAGCCAAAAGAGTTATTTTTCTTTTCATTAACAAGTCATCGTACCTATATCTGTTCCTAGTTAAAAATATTTGTTTCCTAGATATTTCCTATTTATAGGCCCCACTAAAGGCCGAGTAGTTAAGACCGTCGAATGTTGGTAATTCGGCTTACTTTTGAGTTTGATCTCAGGCGAACGGGCTGGCTGTATGGTTGATTTTCCTGGTTTCCCCATGTATAACATTAATATAAGCCAGTTCCTCTCAGAACGTTCTCCACGAATGCATCCTACCTCTTAGGCATATAGCCTTCGTGGCTTTGCCATATTCAAATAATCTAACCTAATCTTTTGTTACATGTGAGCCTTACTTATTTATGAAGACGAACGTGCATATTTGAACTGAAAATCCCTTTATTTTTAAATGCAGGCATTAATAGGGATTGTTTATTTAATTTAACAATCCCTATTAATGTTTATTTTATTTTAGTACTGGGTTAATGTATTACCATAATACATTAAATAATACTTTATTGTGGTACAATTTTATTTAATTTTAGTGCTTATAGACTAAGATTTCTTTGCTAGCCGCATCGTATACTTTCCAGAACATATTACAAGATAATTTGGTTTAGTTTATTTGATTACAGCAAAGCACTCGAGAGCTATCTGCCTAAGGGGAGAGATGCCTTCGTGGAGGGCTTTCTAAGGGAAACTGGCTCTTATACATTACACATGGGGATAATCTCAAAAACGCCCTTGCAGCCAGCCTGTTCGCCGGGTTTCGAACCTCAGACCAAACTACTAGTGTTCAGCGACTTTACCGCATGGCCGCTGGTGGGCCTTTGCAAGAGAAAGTAAAAGGGTTCGCTGATGAAGTTTCAAAAGTAGTTCTTTATGATGGGTGTCAGTTTTAATATATAAGGGAATGCGAGAAATTTGAAAGAATTAGAAAGCAATTTATGCTTAGATGAACGATGTTGATCGACATTGTTTTTATCTAAATTTTGCTGTTTTTCTGGAAAAATAAATACCTGGAAAAAATTTTCACTACGATGTTTTGAAGGTACCATGTTCATTTATTTACATGTGTTAATAGTTAATCAACAGCAATAGGAAATAAGAGGGTGAGAGGTATTTAGAGAATGTGGTTATTTCTGGTTGTAGAAGGTATATTAGGATTACCATATGTAGAAGGTATATTAGTATAAAAGATAACTACGAGTAACTATTACTCGTAGTTATCTTTTATAACAATAGTTTTAATTTAATACAGTGTAAAGATATAGTGAAAACATTTGAATTCTGACAAACGGACTGGTTTACAAGGGTTCGTGGTTTTTCTTATCTATGACACGAATACGAGGCATTTTCCCTTAAAGAATACTCACAAAGGCATCTATTCCCGTAGATATCTAGCTCTCTAGTGCTTTGACTTAGTTAATTAAACAAAACAAAGCAAATATTCTCGCTTTTATTACTTGCAAAACATTTTTTTTAATGCTTTCGTGTAAACATTTTTGTAAAAAATTTTTCTTTTTTTAATTTGTTAATGTAAAATTTCTTGCAAAATATGTATTTTATGTGGAAAAAGCGCGAAACAAATTTATTTTTTAAATTGATTTGTGTAATTTTTTTTTTGCAAAATACATACTTTTTGTAAAAACAGCGCGAAACAAATTTCTGTTTTAAATTCGTTAGAAAAAATTTCTTGCAAAACACATATTTTATGTAGAAAAAGCGCGAGACAAGTTTCTTTTCTTTTCTTTTTTTTTTTAAATTTATTCGTGTAAAATTTCTTGTAAAACTTGTGTTTTATGTAGAGAAGGTTAAGACAAATTTCTTTTTTTCTTTTTTTTTTCTTTTCTTTTTCTTCTTTACGAATGTCTTGCAAAACACGTATTTTATGCAGAAAAAGTGCAAAACAAATTTCTTTCTTTAACTCGTTCGCCTTTCAAAACACTCATTTTATATAGACACAATTCAAAACAAATGTGCAAAACAAATCTCTCTTTAAAAAAAAAAACAACTCTTTCATGTAATATTTTTTGCAAAACAGGTATTTCGTATAGAAAGGCTCGAAACAAATTTCTTTTTGTAATTCGTTCGCCTAAAATTCATGCAGAAACGTATCTTATATAGAAAAAGTGCTTTTTTTCCCCCTTTGTTCGTAAAAGTAGTTCGATCTGTTTATAGACTGAGCTATAAGTTGAGATTAAATTACTTTTGTTATTAATAACAAATATATTTATCATTCCAGGGACAGATAAAAATATTTTTTCAACTATTTTAATCATTTATAAACTGTACTGCACAGTACTGTACTCTTTGAGTGCTGTAATGCTATCCCTGATTGTTCAAAAGTTTGATCCAGCTTTCGTTGGAAAAAAAGTTTGATTACAAATCAGTATTTAACGTGTTTTATTTCTTTGTTAAAGAGTCTTGCTTATCTAGAAGCAGCTGCAAACTACAAGCCCATTCGCATTCCCTTGTAACGAAATCCCGTAATAGGGTTTTCCGGAAAATTACATCTCCTAACAATTTCGATCCCGTATCGAAATAAATATGGCGCTCGTTGTGAATCTCGCCAGCTGAAGCGGCGATTGAATTTCCCCCTCCCTCCGCCTTCCCGATCCCGGTTTTAAAAAACATCAGAGTCAATACGCCGGAATGATTTGTGCCACTATCCAAAATCAATCAAACTCAATCATTTCTCCTCTTCCTCCTACAAAATAGAATCCCATAATAATACGGAAACTAAAAATGTATCTCGAGAAATATTTGAGAGGGGATGTGTCGAGGGGGTGCCGATATCTCGCTCGTCTAACCCATTCATTTCGCAGTTTCAGATAAATCGATTCCTCTAACCTCCGCGCTTCTGCGGCGTGGTTGTCTATTAGGCAGCCTATAGGCGGCCTATTATGTTCTCCAAAATGTAATACCCAGTTTCATCATCTCTGGCACTCACACAGAGATTTAAAGAAGTAATGTGATCGTGGAATTGCTTGTTGTGTTTCTCAAAAGTGGATTTTTGGGGGAAAGGTCTCTGTGTGAAATCGCTGTCAGTGTTGTAGAGGCTTCCCTTTGTTTGGCTTCCATCAACGCGTACAGAAGATGGTAATGAAGATTTCCTTCCAACAATTTACCTTGTACTGGCAAAGATATCAGTTAGCAACTGGAATTTGTTAATACTTTCTTGTTCAACCTCTTTGTCTAAGCCAGTGATCTCCATCTCAATTTGCATGTGGTCCTAATGCCCCATTTAAAAGCAGCCAACGAACGATTTTTTTAAAAATTTAATTTATATACGTTATATGTTTTCACCAAAATGAAAAGTTTTCTTAACAAAACAAACTTTTAAAACTAAATTTTGATATTTATTTACTAAATGTTCTGAAAGAGCAATGAAGTGAAGGAAAAAATTCTTATTAGCCCAGAAGGCCTATTAATTTCGTTTTGGCAATTTGCGTCGATTCACTTTCTGCGTTGATTCACTTTTCAAACTGTTGCACCAAATATTACACCCCGGTATTAAAGAAATTAAATAATGAAGAATCTGCATAAATGTATGTATGTTTCTCGCATTGTGATAAAACGACGGTACCTAGAGCCATCGAATTTCGAATAACGTAATCCTCCATCGAATATGGGCATCTGGAAGCCCTAATTTGGAATTTGTTTTATTATCGATTTCATATTTTGTCAGACATTAAAGAATTTTTCATTAACAAACTCAACGATTTCAAAGCGAGCAATGGCAACACTGTACGGGGGGGAGGAATTATCTCCAGCTCACGAAACTGTATATCAGAAACTCTAAATATGCTTATTTTAAAATTATTTTGCGATATTGCTCTTGAATTGAATTTTACGGTTGAAGTAAGAAGAACCGTGACATTTAATAACGGTAACACACAAAACGTTAAAAAATTATATGCAGCTAAAAATTTTAAGAATTATATAAATATATAAAAAGAAAATCTGAAAGGTTTCAAATTTTAAATTATGCCTAAAGGGGCGTTTTTTTAATGTTTTGTGTGTTACTTTTATTTATTAAATATGATGTTCTTCGCACTTAAACCAGAAAATTTAGTTCAACAGCAGTATCGCAAAATAAATTTTAAATAGGCATATCCTTAGAATTTCCGATACACAGTCTCGCGCGCTGGAGAAAAAAATTTTTTTTCCCCGTACCGTATTACCATTGCTCGCTTCGCAATCGTTGAGTTTGTTGACCAAAAATTCGTTAAGTTTTACAAAATATGAAATATTAAATATGAAACAAATTCCAAATTTTGGTTTCCAGATGCCCATATTGGGTGGAAACGTACGTTATTCAAATTTGACGGCTCTAGGTACCGTTGTTTTACCAATGCGAGAAATATACAGACATTTGTACAGATTCTTCATTCTTTAATTTTTTCAAATATAATACAGGGCTCTAATATTTGGTGATGAAGAATGAGTGGTAATGAAGCATCTGCATAAATGTATGTATGTTTCTCGCATTGTGATAAAACAACGGTACCTAGACCCATCAAATTTCAAATATTGAACGTTTCTACGCGAATATGGGCATCTGAAATCCCAAATTTGAAGTTTGGAAATTTTTTATTATTGGTTTCATATATTGTAAAACTTAATTTTTGATTAACAAAGTCAAGGATTTCAAAGCGAGCAATGGCAACGTTTTACAGAAAAAACATTTTTATCTCCAGCGCGCGAGACTCTGCATCGGAAATTCTAAAGATATGCTCAGTTTAAAATTATTTTGTGATATCGCTGTTGAACTAAATTTTGTGCTTTATGTGCGAAGAAAATGATCACAAGATGTTTAAAGAACGCCCCTTTGGACGTAATTTAAAATTTGAAACCTTTCAGATTTTTTTAATTTAATTTAATTTATTTATTTTGTTGTTCCTGAAAACGCATATGCGTGTCTTATCGCCGACGAAAGCGATGATATTATTCAAAATCTACGCAAAACAAGGTTTGCTTTTTTACCTAATTTTAAGTAATTGGCTAATATCCAAACCAAGTTGTTTGACAACCTAAATTCCTTACTTGGCAACATGTCTTTATCAATTGACAGTTTTTCTAAACTATTTTGACCATGGCGATTTTTATGTTAGTTTAAAACAAATTTATTCTACAATACTTTGATCATATTATCCTAACTGTTGATCACAATAAGTGTTATGTTTTTCATGATTTTGTGAACAAACGTGAGATTCGATAACACCGCGATCACATTAAGTAGTGTTTTTCTGTAGCTTTTGGAAAAATTTACGTTAAAAACGGTATGAAGGCATTTGTTTAAATACCAAACTGCAGTGGCCATTGCAGGAGTATTCATTCTTCGAATTCATCGTATTCTTTCACGTCCGTCACCTTCACCGCTTAAGATGGATCATGTCTTCCTCAAATCGTTTTATTTCTAACGCAATTGCTCGCGTTCTTATTTCCCGTAAAGTAGCGACAATATACGCGGTTTCCTTGGCCGGGTTGTAAACGCAGTTTCGCTCGGGATCCGTCGTAATTCATCACCCTCTCGAAAGTGTTTGACAAAATTGAATATCTCCCTGGAACTCGTGTCTTGTTATTGGACGAGCACTCCCGATAATCGAATCCCTGGTTCTCATCACATTTGCATGGAGAAGACCTGCCTCCCCCCCTCGTCCCTTTGGAGCCACTTTTCGAAATTAAACAGTTTTCCCTCGCTTTTTGGAATCGGGAGTCTTCGGTTGCCGCTATCTGCTCTCGATGGGCGTGAGGTTTTCGAATAATGACATTAGTATCCTGAGCTTTTGACGTAATTGTGAGTAACGAGTGTAACGTTGTAGTTTTAAATGAGATCTGTGTTGTGTTAAGAGATGCTTCTGTCGTGCTCGTATGTGAATGGAAATATGTATCTGGTAGCTGCACGTGCACTTCGGTCTGCCTTGTATTCTCGTTAATTTGGTTATTCTCATCAACAGAAATCTGATCCACTTGAAATGATTAGTAACTTATACTCTTGCAATGTAACATTATTATAGTAACGTAATATATAACAGGTGATGCCAACAGAGACGAAAATCATAATTTATTAAATATTGCGAACATGAATTCCTTTCAAGGAGCTCCTTAGCAAGAGAAAATATCTTTTAGGCTTAGCTAAAGTAAAATTTGTCCAAAGTGATAAAAATTCACGAAAAAAATGGCGTACAGGTTTCCCTCTTATAATGCTGTTTCTTACAGTAAAGGGGCCCACCAGCGGCCGAGCGGTAAAGACGCTGAACACTGGTAGTTCGGTCCGAGGTTCGAATCTCGCGAACGAGGTGGTTGCATGGGCGTTTTCGTGGTTTTCCCCATGTGTAACGTGTATACGAGCCAGTTTCCCTTAGAAAGTCCTCCACGAAGGCATCCCTCCCCTTAGGCAGATAGCCCTCGTGTGCTTTGCCATAATTGAATAACCTAACCTTTTACAGTAAAGTTTCGTTCATACACTATGAGGTATTTCTCCCGCCTTCTTAGCATGCCTTCGTGGTGTCGTGGTCACGTTCGGCGCGTATACGAGAGGTCCGTGGTCCGAGTCTCGGCGAGGGCATTGCTTATTTTTCACGTCTCCTGCTGCGAAATAACCTAATGTCTCTAAAACACAGTAAGAAAATTGCGAAAATCTTGGTATAGCACGGCAACACGGTTTCATTCTAGTACGTAAATGAATTTGCGTGAGTCCCGTTATAACACTTAATGTATGTTCATATTTCGATAGCACAATTTTTATTCTAAACATACGCAAAATTAAGTTACATGTTATGGCATCGTGTGTAGTACATAATAATTTATAATCACAAAAACAAAAGTTCTAAAATACCGGTCTTCTGTCACATTGAAATTCTTCTGAAAGCAAGTCGTGTCCATCACTTAACACAGTACGCATGTGCTCGAAGTGTTCACGTGGTAGATTTCATAAATTGCATAATAGCGATTTTAGGAAAAAAAAATAAAAAAAATTTTTCGACATGTGTTACTAATTAGCTTTGTCATTTTTAGGACACAAAAATACCTTCTAAATTGCAGGATAATTTCCTTTACAATCTTTTGTCATTTTGTCGTTAATTTCGGTATGTGAGAAGTCATTCATATTATAATATAAATGCATCTTTTCATTCTTTAAACTATTATATCTTTTAACTTTATGATGGGATTTCATATACAGAAGTAAATGTGAATAGGCATGTTATTTTGTTATTATTAATGTGCGAAAAGAGGCCCAAATCGTATCATTTGGCATATAAATGGGGCTAAGTTTTTTATTTTCATATCAAGTTATGTTATTGTATGACATATTCATTATAGAAGTTTTAGATTGTGTTATGGTATGAGACACTTATTATCTACCTGATTTAACATGTTACTCTGCTTGAGACTTATGGTTTTTATTTTGTGTTTTATGTGACCTGATTAATAGTTAGTTGTGAAACTCTTTTCATTCAACATTCGAGGATACCTCTATACCTTTAATTTTGTTTTTAAATTAAAGCAAGCACCAATTGGATTTCATTAGTTGTCTTCTTGCAGCATCCCGAAAAATTGTCCTTCATATTGCAGTTGCAATTGTTTCATATTGCAGTGGCAAATGCTTAGCAAACTGCTGGATTAAAAAAGCAATAAAGATACCTCTGAATATTTTATGTCTTTGTTTATTGTATTTTTTAAAATATTAATAATGCATTTCAGTAATATGATTGATTTATAACATTGGTGTAACGGTCGCGAGGGCCAATTAGATAACGAAACATTTCAAATATCCGATGCGATCGCAAAGTCGCACTTTTGCGATGGCGGTAACATGTTTCATTTTTACGCAAAAGACTCCGTTTCTCCCGAGGTGATTTACCACGTTCAAGGACAATCTGACCTCTTAGCGTCGCAGTTTTTATCTGTGGTAACAGCTAACGACCCGAGTAAATACCAACCCCAAGGAGCACGTGAGGTAATGTTGGGAATCGCCACATAAGTAATTTAAAGAATTTATATAGTTTGTTTAATAGTAGGATATACTTCTGATGACATATATTGTGCAACTAGTGCAGAATCATTTGTTGAGATCCAAAATGGCCTGTGGCCCTCATCTGTATTTGTTTATTTTGTAGCCTTCCTTAATTTTTTTTTATTTACCTAAAATAGCATTTGTCTATATTTCCTCGTATAATCTGGATTGCGATGTATTGCGCATCGATTTCTAAAACAGATACATTTAAAAAAAAATGCGCGGTTGGAATGATTTCAGGTATTATACCGCGGAGTATGAAAACCAATAAAATCATGTGGAGCGTCAAGAAGGAAATCTTACTTCTAAGGCTAGGAATGTAATATCAAGAAACCTTACGCTTAACCTCTCTACTTGGATTCTAAGCATATCCTCATTTTAATTGAAATTAGTTATCAGCCCAAAGGGGTGTTATCCCAGAAGGCTATTAGTCTTAAAACGGCATTTTGCGTGGAATCACTTTAAATGTCCGAATCGCTTTTCAAATTGCTGCCACCAAATATTATCGCCCGTTATTATATTTAAAGAAATTAAATAATGAAGAATCTGCATGAAATATATGTTTCTCGCATTTTGAAAAAACAACGGTATCTAGAGCCATCCAATTTTGAATAACGTAGTCCTCCAATCGAATATGGGCACCTGGATGTCAGAATTTGGAATTTGTTTTATTGTCTATTTCATACTTTGTAAAACTTTAACGAATTTTTGATTAACAAACTCAATAATTTCAAAGCTAGCAATGGCAACAGTGTACGGGGGAAAAATTTATCTCCAGCGCGCGAGACTCTATCGGAAATTGGAAAGATAATTTTACATGAATAAAATGTTTTAAAATATTTTTAGCCCCAAAGGACATCAGCCTAAATGCTCTCGAAACATGTATGTGTGCGTAAATGAGAAATATGCTCCCTTGGGCGTAATATAAAATCTGAAAGCTTTCGTATTTTCTTTTCTTTTTTAAATTTTGTTCTAAAATTCTCTTTGTATAGTTTATCATCGATAAATACTGATATTTCATGTGTGAAAGATTGTCTTTGTTGCTTTATGATAGGCTATTGCTAACTTCATAATCTAAAAATTTTTTTTCATAAAGGGAATAAAAGGATATTGTAATTTTACAAGTTCTTTTATCTTTAAAATCAGGTTAAAACGTAAGATTTGATGTTAAGAATCAAACTTTAAATGTTTGCATCAGGTAAGGTTTGATATTAAAATGTGAAATAAAGGAAATATAGTATATTCATGTAAAATTTACTTTCCTTTCTCTTAAAATTTCTGCCCAAACTATGCTAAACATTTTGATTTTATGCACAAATATTTTCTGAAGAAGAAAACTTACAAAGAGAAAGTTTAAGTACAGAAAATTCTTTCTCCCAACAGTCATATATCATGTCTTATGAATGTGTAATATCAGAAATTTATATAGTGTTTTTCCAAAATCAGTGACTACATTCGTTGCTGCTAATCTATCATTGTCCGATCCCTGCATGTTAGTACGATTTTTCCCTCTCAGAATACAGAATTCATAATAGTTGATGCGGCAACTAATAGCGTTCAAATTGTTCCTGATGTATTCTTCTAATAAAGAAATTCAATGCAATTTTTTGGCTGTCGTCCATTTGTGTATGAGTCACTGTCAATCACTGCTTTGCTGCTGATGATATTACGGTTCTCTAAATCCAAACATTGCAAGGTTCTCATAAGTCCATCTCTGATTTAATCAAATGAAGGAACATGCATTTCGAATTAAAATGCCCCATCCAACATCGGTTTTCGGAGTGACCACAATTTACCAAACCTCGTAATTGCTTTCTATGCGTGAGTGGGAACTTTGACAGTTGGGATGCCTACGAGAAACCATTCGGATGGGGCAGCTGGAGAGATATTTCGTGTGTGCTTCTGCGAGGTTAGCCTTAATTTCAATTAAGAGCAGTGGTTACTTATCGACACTCCTTTGCCATTATAAAAGCAATTTTGTTTCAAATCTAGACTTCTGCAAAACATAGTCTTGAGTTTACTTGTGTAATTTTTGAAGTTTTGGTAGCTTAGTATATTCTGTGCAACACGATTTTTAAAATTTTTTTTATTTCAATTTTGTTACCGTGTATGGGATAAAATTTGACTGCGTGTGTATAAAGTTGCTTTATTTTTAAGAGAATTTAATAATTAGAATTTCTAGTAACATTTGCCTTCCATTTTTTAAACTGAGAAATATGCATTGTCTCTTCATGTATTTAAAAGTCCGAACACAGCCATTTTTAGATTTTAGAAACAACTTAAAAAAACAAAATTTTCAAAATCAAACCTGTTAATTTTTAGAAGTTTAATTTCATTTTCAAAAGGTAAGGTTATTTTCGAATATCAGTATCAATTTTTTAGGAAGAAGGTAAAAAGATACAGTAAATCCTTGCCGAGCGCGGATTTGCGGAACGCGATTTTGCTTATAAGCGTTATCGTAATTGTTTCCATTTGATTTGTCCAACATTACCATTTCATTCAAACGCGCTTAAGCTCTCATTCATTAGCACTGAATGTTTGCTAGCGTCAGTTTGGCCAGAAGTTATCAACATTTTTAAAGGACTTCCATCGATTGAAAAGGAAGTCAAACATATCGTGCAAACTTCAAAAGTATTTTGCGGCGAAGGAGTTTCATTTGAAGTCAAAGATAGCGTACAAGTTGCAAAAACAGCTGGCGGCGAAGGCGTTTCAAATATGGAGAAAGGGGACGTTAAAAATTAGTCGAGAAATAGCTAATGAAGAATAGGATGATC
>KK119869.1:177360-188488 GCA_000611955.2 Stegodyphus mimosarum
TGAAGAAATTAAACAAATTGTTGAAAACTGGTATGAACTACCTGATTTTGCAGTGGAGATTGAACCAAACGAAGAAAGAAGAGACAAGACAAGCATTGAAGAAAGATGACAGGCATTGAAAAACCTGCGCACTTACCATGAAAGTTTTAAATAGTTGCGCCATTTGTTGCACCAAGGAAAAAATCGCCATCTTTTAAAAAAATAGTGCTACGTACATATTAAGTAGTAATAAAAATCATTTTAATTCACATCCAATTCGTGTTTTTCCCTGTTAATTAAAGTAATATTTAAGTTTGTTTAAATTATACACATTTTTCTAATCTGAATTATACCTGACACATTTTTTCCATAGAACGTTAAGTTTGCTGAACGCGACTTTGCCGTGCGCGTAATGTATTGATGACGCAATCCCCACCTTCGGCACGGGTTTATTATATCTGCAGTACGCAATTACTTTAAATTACAGTTAAAACTTCTGAAGTTTAGATAGAAACCTTTTTATGATTTTATGCTTTTTTGATTATGTACATCGTTTTAGATCCAGCCTCTGTCTCGTTTCGGAACATATAGTGTTACTTGAGGCTGACTCTCACGCATTTGAACTCGGATTCGAATCTTGAAGTAGACATTAAGGGTTGGATTATGATTTTTAGGGTCCTAAGCACTTAAAATGATTTTGGTGCACCTATATGCATTTACGCCTCTTCTTCCCTCATTCCTTCTTTGTCAGTCTTTGTTTAGCTGTACGTTACATTCCATGATAAAACCGACAATGGGAAATTTCTGTGATGCCCCCTTTCCGTGAAATCTCTAAGCGCCTTTTTGTGGTGCTTTCTCACCTTGATGCTGTAAGCATGTGCTTGTTTTGCTTAATGCTTAGTCTAGCTCTGTATAAATATATATGACTGCAGAGTGTCACTGCAAAATTTATTATTTATAAATCTGATTGACAGAAGTCCCAAAATGGGACTTCAAAATCTGTCGATCCAGAAGTCCTCTGAGTAAATTGGTGGCAGATGAAAGGGATCTGGTTCCCATTAGCGGAATGCTTTCTATCAAAATCAATTAGATATTGATATTAATGGATATCCTAATTCTTGTATTCTGTCTTAGGTCAGTGATTCAGTCCTATCTCAATTCCGTGGAAATATAACATATTCTGATAAAAACAGCGGTAATTAGGTCATCTTTGAAGTTAGCAATTATCTGATGTAAAGAGAATTTGTCAGTCAATCACATTCTTTTATTTTTAGCTAATTAGAATTTTGCAGTTAAAGATGATGAGTTATCTCCTGATAGGACAGCTTTATTCATTTCCAAATGATTTAATTTATGGCATTATCAAAATTCCCCGACTTTGACAAAATTCTATCTCTCTAAAATAATCAATTCCCCCGTCACTGTCTCTGTCTTATATACGATGGTTTACTGGGTATTTCTTTTACATTTTCAAACGTCATGCTTTCAGACTTATAGCATCCTTAATACCGAAAGTAAACTTGAGAATTATTGTCAGCTGAAAGTCATATCTAATTCATTTCACATCAGTATCATTTGTTATCTTTTAGGAACTTGAAAAAAAAAAAAAAAATGGGCTTTGCATGTACAATAGGCGTTGGTTAATATGATCGCAGTTAATGTTATGGTTCGGGTAGTGTTATCGATATTGTGGTCAACAAAGTGATCGGTTAATGTTATCAAAACATTGCAGAATGAATTTTTTAAACTGAAATATGGGTATCATATAAATTATGAAATCGCTGAATAAGGTCAAAATGCAATATAGAAATTCTCAAAAGAGAGAAGCATGTCGCCGACTAAGGAATTAATTCATTAAGGATCTTGATTTGGATTTCAGTCAACATTTAAGTCTTGGAACTGCGCCTCAGAAAAGATAATAAACTTTAAACATACCAACCTTTTAATAAAAAACGAAGTTGAATAACCAAAAACGTCTCCTACTGACTTGAATTTTGAGGAATTCAAGCTTAGGTGGATAATAACGAAAAAAACTCATTTTCCAAATGAACTCCGCAAACGAAGTTGCAGCAACATTGAGAGAAAAAGATATCTGCCTATCGTTTTTAGAAACAGATTTCTAGAAAAATTATGAATATGAACAGTTCATAACGAACTTTTGCATGATGAGTCCAGATAATCAACTATTAATGACTCATTTCCAAACTAAAACACTGTGAAAGCAATTATTTATATTGTAGGTTATAGGTTATTCAGTCATAGCAAAGCACACGAGGGCTATCTGCCTAAGGGGAGGGATGCCTTCGTGGAGGACTTTCTAAGGGAAACTGGCTCGTATACACGTTACACATGAAGAAAACCACGAAAACGCCCATGCAGCCAGCCCGTTCGCGGGATTCGAACCTCGGACCGAACTACCAGTGTTCAGCGTCTTTACCGCTTGGCCGCTGGTGGGCCTATTTATATTGTAGAGTCATTAGGTTATTTTAGTGCGGGAGGTATGAAAAATGAGCGATGCCTTCGTCGGGACTCGAACCTAAAACTCTCAAATACGCTCCGAGTGTGCTACCGTTACACCACGAAGGCATGCAGTAATTATGTATATTGTAGAGTTATTAAGTTATTTTAATGCGGGAGACATGAAAAATGAGCAATGCCGTCGTCGGGGCTCGAACCTGGACCTCTCGAATACGCGCCGAGTGTGCTACCGTTACACCACGATGGCAGTCAGAAAGAAGGGGGAAAATACCTTATAATATGTTTAACTTAAAAATCCATTGATAGTTTGAAGGATATTTTTCTCATCGTTGAATGTTATCATTCCGTTAATATTATCAAAATAGCTATGGACAAACGTGATAACATTAAGCGACGCCTGTTGTGTATATTATCGGCAATGTATGAAAGTCGGCTTTCTATAGAATGCAAAAACTGGCAGGCAGTGTATGAAATGGTTAACATTTTCATACATTTTCTAGGCATTCTGTAGAATGCCAAATGAGAAAAAGACAAAGTAGGAAATGCATCTCAGATTAATTTCTAATATGCATATATTTAATACATATATATTAATCCATACATTCCATTATTCCATGCATTTCATACATTGTGTTCTTTAATATGAAAGCCATAAATTTAGTTTTGTATTGTAGAGTTCCTCACTCTTTTTGGCTAAAGTACATGTCGAGGAACCCAGTGAACTGTTGAGCGACTTATCGCTGAGTTCAAGTAACTAGACTGAAGAAGGGTTAACTACTGTTTATTTCACACAAAATAAGATGAACAGTTGGCCCCTTTCTCGGGCTCACAACAAAGCCTCCACTTGTGCTTAAAGTCAGAAAAAGAAATAAGAACTGAATTACAATGACTAAGAGACTTAGCCGAAGCTAACACTATTGCCCTTAATTTAAACTTTAAAGTAGCCGGCGAATATCAAAAGGTACGTTAAAATACAGCCGAGTGTAACAGCTTCATGAGAGATTTAGCCCCAAGGCAAACATGCGCTACTCAAGATTCCTAGCTCTCTCTCATGAAGTGAGTTGAACCTTCCTTAAATACTACTTCTAACTCATTTGCATTCATCGCGATTCTAAAAACTCATTCTGGTAGGGAGTTGTAAGTGGAAACAAGAAGTGATAGGAAAGTCACTTTAAAATTAAAATATACCTTGCAGTATACTGTATATTTTTCTTTGCTTATTTTGAACAAAAGTTTTTCACTCTATCATTATTTTTTAAAAATAGCATTTGTATTTTTGAGGAATACATGTCTTCTAAATAATAACCTTATCATGACTTTTTTTTATACTTCGCGTAAATATCAGTTTTTATTCTATAGCACGCCTAGGTATTATATGCAATGCCTGTGGAAAGTATATAATAATTCTTATATTTCATATTTTGGCTAAACCTGTCAGGCATTCTATAAAAAATGCCTAGGTATTCTAAAAAAATGCAAGCGTTTCATATATTGTCGGTAACGTATATAAACAAATATTTTGTATCAATTAAATTTCCTCAACTGTTATATCTTAAATAAATACAGAAGTCTGGATCGCATGGTGTGTGAAAATATGCTCTTTGACATGCAGCTGAAAGAACCACACATCTGACATTCTTGTCTTCTCTGATAAGTCACAGCGCAATTTTTGGTCCCGAACTATCTGGGAGCCTTCTCTTTTTCTTTTAGTGAAAATTCGCTCCTCAAACACTTTTCCTATTCTTCACTAATGGATAAAACAACAAACTCCACGTGGGAAAAATCGCATGTGCCGGCACCATCTCGTGCCGTGCAAGAACTAAAAAAATAAAAAAGGCAACAATCGCAGAGGTGGCACAGGGTCCTCTTCATTAAGCGCCTCCCATTTTCGTGCAATTGGGCGTCAGTAAACAGACGACTGGTAGTTGCCGATACGCAGAGATGGACCTGTAATTAGAAAGTTGATTTATCGCTCTTGGAATAGAGTAGGGAGCCTTTAATCTGCCTCATTTTCTTTGTTTAAGGGAGGGATTACGAGTATTTTTTATACTGCGTGTTTGGAGGTGGGTAACATCGCATACTTACTTGTATTACACCTAAAGAAGGAAGGAGACATTAGAAGGACTTGTAAGATAACTTAATACACACTCTCCCTTTTAAAGAACATGTCGTTTTTAACTGCCTTCGCAAATGTATTCTGCAGTAGTCACAATCCAAATTCAATACTTCGGCTAAATAAGATAACAATACATAACAGTTACAGGTTTCAAGTTTATGAAGCTGTTTTCTTTTTTTACCGCCTTGTGGCAAGTATTGTAATCACAAAAAATTCCGGGTACCATATTTCAACGAAAATATCTATTTTGATCGCTATCTAATGCAACTTAACGATGTTAACGTCTGTACGTAGGTACGTACGTACATATGTATGTATGTATCTCGCATAAATCGAAAACGAGTAGCCGCAGAACGTTGAAATTTTGTATATAGGCCTGCTATAACATGTACATATACACCTTCTATTTTGATTGCAATTGGCCGCACCAAAAGTATATAGATATATATGTACCCACTCAGTTACTCGGCTGAGTAAACTCAATTTTTTTATTCTGATATGTTGGTAAATTGCGCATTTTTCGCTTTAAAATGATTGAATTGTGTTGTTCTTATCTTCCAGTTAAGGTTTTTATGCCTTTAGTTACCCTGTATGTTATCAACAATTTAAAAGTTGTTTAAGTGCGGCTATGCCTAATTATTTTGGCCATAGCAGCGGTATTTGTTTACATTTAAAACTTTGAATAGTGGATTTTTGGCCAATCTAGAGAAACTAAGCTTCGCAACAGCAAAGATAACGTCTTCTTTTATTATTGCGAATTAAACCATGCTTAATCCGTTTTGGAGCTTATTCGAGAAAATGAGTGTTTAAGATTTACTTCGTAATTTTTAATATGGATATTTTGAGTTTTTATGTATTTTTGTCTTGTCGCGAAGGGAGAAGAGTTAATTGAATGAGAAATACTGAATCGTCTGTGAAAAAGCTGTTTCTTTGTGGTTTTAAATTTATTATAGTATTTGAACGGAACATGTGGCAAGGATTATATAATTTCTCAGATTATTATTTTTTTTGGTGTGTGTGTGTATTGTGAGTTATAAAATGAATGAGATGTAACTCTGTTAGGTGAACTTAGCGCTAGAGTGCCTCTATGGTAAACTAATATAGTGAAGTTTAAAAGAGTGCATTTATTCTGTTTTGGTTTATGTGCTATCGAGGAAGTAGATTTAATTCACTCCAATAAGTTTAAATGGAATGCAAGAAAAAATGCATATAATTTAATATTCCGTACAAGGAATATTAAATCATGTGGTGTACTTATCAGATTTTTTTAACCATAAATAATTGAATTCTTTTATAATCTCATGTATTATTAGTGATTATTTTAAAACTGTATTTTAGTGTCTTATCATGATTCTTTGAATACTTTCGCATGTGTTTCCTTTGGAAATTAAATATTTCGCATGACTTTTCCTTCCCAATTTTCGAACGATAAAATTAGTAGAAAAATACGCGAGAAAATATGGTATTTGGAGTTTGAAGGCTTATTATGAAAGTTGTAGCTCTATCTATGATTGGTATGTCTCCTGTGTTTATTATGAATTTGGTGCCAAAGTAATGTTCAACAAACATGTGCTTGAAATATTAGTATTGGTTGAGAGGAATTATCTTAATGCTTTTGACATTTTAGGATTAAATGAGAAGCGCATTACGATATTACGTACCAAATCCATTATCTTTAATTAACTCCTTTAAGAGCTTCATAACGGAAAATAAATTAATTAATGCGTAGAAGTTTAATGGGTCTGGTTTTCAATTTTATTTGAATATTTCACGAACTAGGCATGTATTTGGTTGGCAAAAAAGTAATTTTGGTTTGCACAAATAGATAGCGGTTTTTTCATTTTGCTATTTTTCTATCAAACCTTATTATTATTATTATTTTTTTACTTTGAGATTTGGAAAGTGACACATTTAGGTTGCTATAGAAACAAATTCAGTGTATTTTTGTTTACAACTGTTAGTTTACAGTTAAAATGGCATGCAAAAATAAACATTTTCGACAGATTTTCTGTTTTACTTCCTTATACGAAGTAAAGGAAGTATAATCACGAAAAATTCCGGGTATCATATTTCAACTAAAATGTCCATTTTCGCCGCTATCGAATGCAATTTAACGATGTTTTTCGGGGCGTCTGTACGTACGTACATATGTATATATGTATCTCGCATAACTCAAAAACGAATAGCCTCAGAACGTTGAAATTTTGTATATAGGATTGCTATAACATGTAGTTGTGCACTTCCCTTTTTTGTTACAATCGGCTGTACCAAAAGTATATATCCACTTCGGCTCACTGAACTCAGTTTCTTTTTATTCTTATATGTTGGTAAATTGCGCATTTTTTTGCTTTAAATACTTTCACAATTTCTTTGCTTGCTTTAAAAATGATTAAATTATTTTAATTTTTATCTTCCGGTTAAGGACTTATGCTTTTAGTTAATCTGCATGCAATAGTTGTAGAATTACCACTAATTTAAAAGTTGTTTAAATTCTGCTAAGCGTAATTTGTTTGGCTATAGCAGCCTTCTTGCCTGCTGGCAGAATTGCGTGTTTTTCCTTAGAAAGCGTAATTTTAGTTGTAAAAATTGCTTTTTAAAATTTTTTTAACTGTATTTAGGGCTTTATATTTTTCTATGTCATTCAATTTTTTTATGAAGATGTTTTTTTATGACTTTTTATGTATTTCTCGCCTTGCCGCGAAGTGAGAACTGATAAGAAATCTATCTCTAATGAAATTCGAGGAAATAAGTTTAAATGAAATGCAGGAAATGCGTATAGTTTAATATCCCGTGCATGGAAGTCGTGTGGTGTACACGCCAGATTTTTTATTTGCACAAAGGCAGGAAAGCGGATGAGGCTCACGAAGAGAGATGTGAGGTTTATAGTGCTGGCTGCTTAAAAGAATGCATGGGTCTGAATTGGTTTAAAAAATTTCAGTGTGGAGATTTTCGATCGAACAGAAGCAACGCTTTACATTAAAAATTAATTATCAAAATCGTATGCGTGAAGTTTGATCCACTTTTTGTATTACAAACGTCCCACTTCCTCATTTGCGTAAGGAAATGTTTTTCGCATTTAGTTTGGAATAGAAAAATTATGTGCTGCCTTTTTTATGTATCTGGAAGGTATTTGATGTATTTTGAAAGTTCATATCACACCATTTTTATTCATGCCAGTTGTGACTGTCCTTGTTCGATCTATGTCTTCTTCAATCCTTGAAAAATGCTGTTAATATTTGAGATTTCTGTGTTCGTCAGCGTATCTTATAACGCAAACTGACTTCTTATGATGAGTCTACAAAGGTATTCATTACCTTTTAGAGCATCTTCTACTTCAACAATGATTATTTCAATCCAACAATTAATGATTAGGGCATGAGAATTCTAGTAGCAAGTCTGACAGGGCACATTGTACGCGTTTAGAATTTCCTGAAATGTAGCGTTTAGAAAGTTCATGGAACTTTAAATCCGTATATGAAACTCTTTGCCTATGAATTGCTTTTAAATCAAAATGCCAAACTTCGTTTGATGTTCCGATTGTGCAAGATGTTTTATCGGTTTATAGAAAAGCAAGAAACGCACATACCCGGAAACAATTTTTTTCTTCCGTTTTCGGCCGAAATTAACATCTAAAGTCAAACGTTCCGATATTTTCGTGGTGAAAGTGGGTTTTTATATGCATTTTTGCTAAATTCAAATCCGATTTCCATGCATTTAAATCACGTAATACATTTTAATGCCTGTTTGCACCGACATTCCTATGCATTAAGAGTTTTCTTTTGATTCCCTTTCCAAGAAGAAAACTAAAGATTCCTTTATAGTTACTTAACTGTACCCGCTATGCAAAAGCCACTAAAAGAAAACATATTGTCACCTGGCACGGCCTTTTGTTTTAATGTGGAGGACATTTTGCAGAAGGTCCATTAAGGACACATTATGTCTCCTAAAAAGCTAAGTGCATTTCTTCCATTTTATTCGACAAGCTTAGAGTTAAAGAAAAACAATAAAACATCGTTAATTGTATAATAGCAGACTTCGATCATTAATGGGCTATACATTTTGTTTGGTTTTGTTTTTTACTTCGCAGAACTCTGTTGCAAAAACTTTGTGGAATTAAGTATGACAGTTTTGCATTAAGAAAGTCTGTTTTTTTATACATTTCGGAACATATACTGCGATACTTTTTAATTTTTTTTGGAAAAATGCTTTGTTAATTGCAATTAACATGATTGAAGGTAAATTGGTTTATACGCCTTGTGTTTTTATTTTTTTTTCTTTCCTTGCTTTGTGGAAGCTGGTAGTACTCTCTAAAAATAGCTTTCAATCACAATTATCGAATACGGGAATGAAGTTAAGTCATTGAATATTTATGACTTGAAGGGGAAGGGAGGTTCGAGAGGAAAAACATCCTGCAAATTTTTCGAAAAAATTAAGTTAATTCTTCGCATTCGAATGCAATATCGTGATTAAAAATTTCGGCGGAAAATGGCGATTTAAAAAGGCAAAAGAAGAAAAAGATTTATGGATTTTCTTCTTGCCATGACGTCTGAAGCACAATCCTTTTAACTTGCCATCAGGATTCTGGGCTGTTGTTACGGATAACTCTTTCCATTGAATTTTGTACCCTTTTTCTGAAGCGGCTGTAGCAAAATCGCCAAATCTTGTTATTGTAAACCCATTTATGTCTTGACTTGCTTTTTTTTTATTCCCTCCTTCCACCCCCACTGCTCTTTTCGACCCCCGCTTGCCTCCGGACTGTGGCAGTCTTCCAAACAGCACCCAGCATCTAACTGGTTTTAAAGTAGCTTTTCCTCGGATCTCATTGGATCTGTTTCAGCTTTTGATTTGATTTTTTAATGTTGTTTTCCTTTTCTTTCCTTCGCCTAATGGATAGTAGAATGAAAAGTACGTTGTTTTATACCCGCATTTTTAAGTGGTACAGACTTTAGATTTTTCTGATTGTAAAACGCGTGGAAATATGTAGAAAAGATGGAATTCCCCCCCTTCTTTTTTATTTTATTTTTTCTTTCATCATTCTCATATGATAAATTGGGCTTTAAATTAATTGTGCCGTGTAATCTAAACCGTCTGCTAATGGGCATTTTTTTTGTCTTTTCTTGTTATTATCAGCTTCCACAACGAAGCAGCTACAATTTTTAAAAATGTAAGTTTGAAAATAATAGTAATAAAAAAAAAGCTGTAATTATTTTAAAGTTTTGTCGCCGCGTATTTATTATTAGAAATAGTGGAAGTTCTTTCATAAAAGAAAGAAATTCATTGTTGTGCGCGTTGCTTTGCATTTGTGAAGGCAATATGTGTGTATTTTGTTATTTATATTCTGCACGCATGATTTTGCGCTTCTTAATGAGTATTAATGATTCGTGGAATTAGGCTAATAAATTACTTGTTCATTAGTGTCTTTTTTTTCCGAACTTGTAAAGTGTGTTTTTCCTTTAGATTTTGAATTCGGCAGGAAAGCAGATTCACAGGCTAGCATAGCAATATTAGTGGCTTAGTTGTATTGCTATCACGGCTTCTGTTATAAATTCGCGTTGCTTGTTATTTAATACTTAATCGATATTAATCAGTGCAGCATTAAAAAATTTTCAGTTTTCTATTACTTCATGCTTTTTAAATTGAAAACATTTGGCAGCAAAGCTAAGCAACACAAACTCGTAAACTGTACTTGAGTTTTATACTTTGCAATTTACATTCATTTCCTAACCGTGCGTACGTATGCCCTCGTAATTTTAGAATTATGGCATCAATAAGCCTTTGACACAATATGGATATTTCAATATAATTATATAATGTTTTAATAGCATATGGATTTAATATGCGTAATTTATTTTTTATGTTACAGCACTGTTTCCATAGTGGTAGAATAATGAAATGACTTATGGCCCTTAAATCGCCAATAGTAATAGTTAAATGAATAACAGAGCATTACTTTACATTAACCACAAGTAATATAAATATCGTATTTAACGCATATTTAAAATCATTTATTCGAATTTCCAATATGCATACTAATAAGCTTCTATTTCATTGAAAAATAAATTTATTAAATTTCAAAAGTTGAAATTTTTTATTGGTTTCGGTTATAACAAAGCAGAACAAGGTTATACTGTAGAGTCATTAGTTATTTGGAAGCAGGCGGTGTGAAAAATGAGCAGGGCTCTCTTCAAGACTCGAACCACGGACCTCTCGAATACGCGTCGAGCGTGCTGATCACTGCATCACGAAGGCATGCCAAGAAGGTGGGAGAAATACGTTATATACTCCCCCCTTTCAAAGGGCGACTGGGGGATTAGGGGACCCAGTCGCCAAACCGTGGTGGTGGAGAATCATCATCCACCAATCTTTTAGTTCGGGCGCTACTGTAGAGACATTTTAGGTTATTTAGAAGCATGAGATGTGAAAAATGAGCAATTCCCTCGCCGGAAGTCCAAACACGGACTTCTCGAATACGCGTCGAGCGTGCTGACCATTACACCAGGAAGGCTTGCCAAGAAGGCAGGAGAAATGCCTTATAATATGTGTCAGGAAAAGGTA
>KK119869.1:189835-211586 GCA_000611955.2 Stegodyphus mimosarum
TCCCTGAAATTTATGCATTGCTGTAAACTTCTGCCCAATTGTTGTCCAGAACTCAAGCATAGGAACCGAGATTATAAATAACTCCGACTTCTTAAGACGCTTCACGTTTTTGGCTTCTGGTGCTTGAGTAAGCTACGTCTCTTGCTTCGCTGCACTTTTACTACTACTTAAAATGTGAGCTACGCATATAGAAACTGTAAACGTATTTAGCACCTTTAGTATTGTACCAATTAATCAAAAATTTATTTCTGAAGAATTGCTCCTGTTCAGAATAAAATTGACGTTTTAACCGTCAAGTCAGTTATGAATTTCCAATCAGTCATCATCTATGCAACAATTTTTTCGATCAAGATTAAAAAGTAATTGGTTTCATCATCTCTAGTCAATTCTCTACTAAGTTCTATTGACGTACCAACGAAAATATTACACACACACACACACACACACACACATATATATATATATATATATATATATGTAGACAAATTTATTGCCAAATTAAGCTTAATTGGAAAGGACCTTTAAATTCTTAATTTTAGTTGCCTACATCCCCTCTTCAAGGCTCCATATTGCACCGCGTTACATAACCCTTTCTATGCAGTAAACGCAGTGTGAAATCGTTGAACCATTCACTGCTCGCGATTACAGCAAAGACTTTCCGAGCTTATGAATACTACTGCTGTTATTACGCATCACTCTTTTGCTGCTTGCTCTGCCAAGGAGAGTCATGCCCCTTCACTAAGCTTCTTTTTTCCGATTATCTAAAATGTAAACTGCGTACATAGAAATTACAGAGCGCGTTTAGCGTCCCTAATGTTGTACCAATTAAAGCAAAAATGTATTTCTGAAAAATAGTTCCTGTGAAAAATAAAAAGGATGTTTTAATCATCAAGCCAATTGTGCTTTTCGCTCCAGTGAGATCTACGTTGTAGTTTTTCTCTTCCATGACTAAAAAGTCAATTGGTTTCCTTCTTCCGCAAAAAATGCAATAATAGTGGGAACTGCAAAGAAGAAGGGGGGCCAAAATATGCCAAAACCCGAAAACGAAATATGAAATTCGTATCTTTCGCTGCAGCGTTATCAGGGGTTGGTGCAACGAAAGAAGTAAATAAATAAAACAGCCTGTTTCTGAACCAACAAAGACACAAATTAAAATTTATAATTTAGAAATAGCTTTCGAAAAATAATAAAAGTGATCTGTGTCTTTATCAGGCCAACCCGTACAAGCCTAAATAAAAAGTGCCAAAAAACTGCAAAATTATAACATCAAAATCATAGGCAAATTTTAAAAAAAAAAATTGCGAAAAATATAGACAAATTTAGAAGATGATTTTGAATAAATCGAATCCAAAAACAAAGTTTGAAAAAATAATAATTTTGTACTTAAAAACAAAACAAATCCATATGCAAATTTTTAAAGCGATTATTTGAAAAAAAAAAATTACATGCAAATTTTGAAAACAGATAATCCGGTCATATGTATATATATACATATATACGTATATAATTTTAGACAAAAGGTAAGAAATTTAGTACCAAATTAACACACACAAACACAAACACACACACACACACACACACGCTTGCACTCAAAAGACGTTCAATCAGAAGTTTCAGTCATCATGTTACCTTAACGGAGCCTTAACTAGTCGATCTGAATCACGAAGGAATAGTTATTTCCTGTTTTTTCCTGTTTTTTTGTTTTCCTGTTTTCTCGATTTATCATATCAATGTTCTGTTTTTTTCACTAAAATGCTTGCACAAAACTTTTTTTGTCTTTTGTATTATTAACATTTTGTGTGTTTACTTTCTAATTTATTAAGTATCATGTTCTTGGTGCTAATACCACGTAACATTCGATTCAACAGCGCTATCACACAATATTTAAAAACAACGTATCTTTAGAATTTCCGATAGACAGTTTCGAACGCTGGAGATAAAATTTTTATCTCCAGCGCTCGAGTAATATTTAAAATTCATTGAACTTATAGATAAGTTTCTAACCTTGAGTTACTATATTTTCCTCTTTAGTGTTGAGATGGAATTGATTTTTAACTTTTTCATCATGAAGTAAAGTACTTTTTGTTTTTTTTTCTTTCTATAGTCATTTTCGCATTATTTGTGTGGCTATCTTCTTACCACATCATTTGTAGTAGATGAAACTTTTAGTAAAAAGGTATATAATTGTATTTATAGCGAAAATTTATTCAGTCGCCATCGACATATGAATGTATAAATAAACTAGCAGCTGATGCGTGGAAAAAAACTCAAAATGTATAACTTTTATTTATTCAATAAGCAGCCAGATCATTACATCTGTTGCGTGCACTTAATTTCTATGACGTCTTGCAACTTGCCTTCAGTTCAAGGTAAATAATTCAAGAAATTTTAGTTAACAACTAAAATAATGAATATTTGTCCATACATGCATTTTAAATGCAATGTAATCATGCTAGGGTGACTTACTGTAAAACTCATTTCAAGCTTATAAACTTCAAATCTAGTTATTATCCTTATGTCTTCTGACTATGTACCTCCTCTCGTAAATATCTTATGATTTCATTTACCTTCCCAGGGACTCCTTGAACATCCCCACTACTTCCTCGTCCCTCATTTTTAACAGTGCTAAGCTTCACAATATCTGCTTCCTGTCTTCCTAAAAATGCAAATTATACCTCCGTCGGGCGTGACTAATTGCTGTACATTTACACATGTGTGGTTACAGAGCAGGAGGCTCCGTCCCAAGTCCCTTCCCGACTACTATTTTCTCATCACCTACCCCCCTCCTAGCTCGTTCCTCCCTCCTGGCTCGCATCTGTTCGTTTTTGGGTGGCTCATGCATATATTCATGATACTGTCGAGGTGTGCTCTTGCTCGTATTGTGCATGTATTTCGCATTGTAGTTGACCCTTGGCATAATGATACGTGTGGTCGGATACGTAAGGAAGTTCTGTGACCTTTAAAAAGATTTTTTAAGGCTTCTTATTATGAACACTTCCGATTTTTAAATCTGCTGACGGCGTCATTATTTCATAGTATTCCGGACTTAAATTATTATATTGAAGATAACCCTTCTGTGTTCTAAAAAAACCACAGTTTTTCAAAGTATAGGTAACACCATAATTCTTTTTTTATATAGCTGTTTAGCTGTCGCATAGAAATCCACTCCTAAGACAGAATTACAGTCTTTTTATTTCGTAATTTAAAGCTATATATATCAAAGCACGGTGCACTTATTTTCAGAAAGTTGTGGCACCAAAACATTGCCTTTAAACATTGATGTCAGTGCTTCAGTTTAAAACTGACCATAAAATATTAATGCAGTCATATTGGGTCACATTCTAAAGAGCCTTTTCTATTATCTGGTTGTAACGAAAGTTTTCCGCCAAGAAACGTTCTTAATATAGTTAGAAACCCAAATCTATGATTTTCTGCCAACGTTTTGGTTGGTTTTCAAAGCCTTTGGACCAGAAACTTGGTGGCTTTGAGTCCAAAAACAAATCAACCTCATTTCGGATGTCGTGTGCAGAATGGAAGATAGCACCCGCAAGATGTAGCTGCAGGTGTAGAAAAGGTAGAAGTCCGAAGGAGTGATGTCGGGGCTATATAATGAGTGTGGCAAATGATCTCATTTGAGTCCGTACAGAATCCAACCGCTGATTGGAAACACATATGGTCTTGTATTATCTTGATGGAACATTATCTTTTTGACCCGGAAGTCAATTCGACGTTTTTCCTTGATAGCGGCGTCAACACGGACTAGCATCTCGCTGTACACCTTAGTGTCGAGGGTTTCACCTTTTTTCAGATACTCTTTGTGGATAATAACACGGCGATGCGAACCAGATGCGAAGCATGATCTTTTTGTTGCTTAGATTGCGCTTTGAAACGCTGCCCACGGAATCGCCGAGCGCAGACCAATCCCCTTTTCTGCCTGTGTTGTGAAGTAAATCCACTTTCATCACAAGTGACAATCCGGTTCAAAATTTTGTCCTTGCGTTGATATTCGAGCAGATTAGTGCAACCCCGAACACGTCTGTCTTATCTGCTTGAGTCAGCTCATGCGGCACCATGCGATTGAACTTGTACATCAAGTTTATGCGATGCATAGCGCGACTAATGGACATTGCAGTAACATCTAATTCCTTAGGAAGATCTCGAGTGGTTGCATACTTATCTTTTTCATAAGTTCTGGCAGGCGGGCCTCATCGACATCAGTAGTCCGGCCAGAGCGCTCTGCTTCTTGATTGTCATAGTCCTTGTTTTTGAACTTTCTGTACCAAACCTTCACAGTGTCATAGGATACAACATTATTACCTAACGCAGAACACATGATTTGGTGACATTCTCTAGCTGACTTTTTGCAACAGAACTGAAATTAAATGATGATTCTGAATCTTGTAGCGTGATAGTTCCATTTCGGATGCCTTGTAATTAATGATAACGATACTTTTTTACAAATTTTCCTAACACAGTGTTCTAAAGGAAGTCACTTTGTTTCAAATGCCGAAAATCGTTTGGTTATATGACTAAATACGGCAGTGGGAAGTGTTTGCGCAGGCGATATTTGCGGTGGCTGTAAACTTTCGTTATAATCCAATATTAACATCCAGAGTTATGATTACTCAAGTATTTAATGCAGCATTTCGAAATTTAATTATTAATATTAATTCTATATTTAAAGCAAATTTGAAAAAGGCCTTTATACCTCAGAAATCTTCTATTATGAGTTAATATGAAAACTGAAAATTTTACCTTTTGTAGTACCGTGTGACTTTTCAATTTGCTCATTTTAGAATGGATGATTGAATAGCAAATTTAAAAAGAAGAAGATGTCACTCTCCAAAATTATGGCATGTTTGTGGATTTATTCTGAATCTTAAACGTACTAATCTAAACCTTTATTAGTTAGAAAAGAACGTTAAAGTCTTTAAAGGAGATTTGAGTAGAAACGGTAAACTTCTTTTTTGTTTGAAAGATTGGACTCGTTTGATGGTTGAATTTAAGTGCGTCCAGGGAAAAAAATTGCACTTTTTTCATACAAATTCAAAAATATGAGTTCTGATATGACTTAAACTTTCACACGCTGAACGTTCCTAGTCGAAAATTGCGCTTTACCTTTGAAGAATCTTAAAATTATAGCCAAACCAGACGGTTTTATTGGCATAGCATAAACCAACAGCGCATTTCTAGTTGCTTTATATTATCTACCAAACGCTCAATGTTCGATACTTAAGATCCCCTTTGTAATTTTCTCTGCTAAAAATTGATTGATACTCAACTGATTTTTATGTTCAACAATCCATTTTGAAGTCATGGCTGTAAATTTGCTGTTTGAAATTTTGCATATTGAGATTCATGTGATATACAGGTAGTATATGATAATTCCTTATAGATATTTTGTTTGCGTATAAATAAACATATATGAATTGTGTGTGGGGTGACTGTAGTGGTGGTACCTCGTCTGTTTTAGAAATTTCGAACGAATGATTTTTATTTTCAACAGCTAGTGAATGACTAATCTTCGAATGCGTATTCTGATTTATGATAATTTAATTATCCGAGTATGATTGTTACCAAAAGTGAAGAATATTGCAGTGAATATTATTTATTTGTTACTCATCAGAAACTGTTAATGAGGTTTGCATGTTATTTGTAAAGTAACTTGGTAACTCAATATACTGTAGACGAATTTAATGTAACACCTTTATGTCGAATAAGCTGAAGAAGAAATTTTGTTAAAGTTGTGTCTTAATTAGATCAGATCTGATTTTCCAAGCTAAATCCAATCTCATATTGTAGCTTCAGCATTTATCATGTTCCCTAACCGTTTAAAATGTACATTTTGCACAAGAAAAGGGGGCTACAGTTCTATATCTCCTGCTTTACTGAGCCGATTGACAAAATTTAACTTGCGTTTTTCATATTTTGAATGCACTACTTTAAGTAGTGCATTCGAACTATGAAATTTATAGATATATTATTTATATTTATAGATATACGTATATTAGATTTATATATGGCGTTGATCTAACATAGGTGTTGTGACACAAGATCGAACTTTTCCTGAAAAGACATTTTTTTTCCCCTTCCATTCTATTTCTATTCTAAGACTCAAGTTATGCCGAAGTGCAAAGTAAAAATCGCACTGTAGCTTTTAAAAAATTAACTCGAAAATGTTAGCTCCTCAGTGTTAATTAAATTTGGTATATATATATTAATACCTCTTTTTTATTAAACTTACTTGATTCCTTTTTGCACAACTCCAAATTTAGGTTCAGTTCAAATAAAATTCGCAGATATTTTCTGATTTACTTTTAAAGGTTTTATTTTTTAGTAATTTTTATAAAATTTTCGAACCAATTTTGAAATATAACCTATAAAATTTTTGCCATTACCTTAAAGTAGATGTATTTCTAGACAGACCTGCTAAAATTATAGTTTTTTTATTCAAATTTCCTAAGATATACGCGAATTTACGTATAGACGCGTTTTGAAACTTCGTATATTTGTTATACGCTACAATAATGCCAAATGTGGTTACCCACTTTGTTAAAGCTATTTGAAGGAGCGAATGGCGCACCTTTTTTCCTGCTTATGCACAACGAAATGGAAAGGAAAATAGGTTACCATAAAATAAGAATTTCGCTGAGTGAATTATTTTTGGGGCAAAAGTCGAAATAGGAAAAAAATTCGGTATGTCATTTCAAGAAAAGTCCGATTTTGTGTCAAAATAGCCATGTTAGAACAATGCTATACATAAATCTGATATACATCTTATGTCACGCTTTCGAGACGTGAAAAACGCAAGTTAAGTTTCATCAATCGGTCCAGTAATGGGAGATAAAGAATTGTCCCCCCCTTTTTTTTCAAATTGTATATCTCTTTTAAGAGCTGTTTCGCCAAAAAATAGAACTTTAATAGCATTTTAATATATAATATTACGTAGAATACCCTGCGTATACACCATTGTGAATTAACTTTACGTTATATGTCGGTAGATAAGCAAAAGATCACTTTTATTTGTCAGTAATGTAATGTATAGAAATCAGGAAGTGCAATCATTAGATTACACTTTTAAACTGCATCATTAGGGCGCGCAATCTAAGAGGACATCACCAAAGTTCTCTTAAACGCCCATATATAAGTTTTAAAATTTGGAGTGTGTTCCAACTATTTAGGATGTCAGTTACCGTAAAAGCAAGGTCTTACGTTTGTTCTGAGTGATGAGTTATCACCACAAGCATAGCTAACCATCAGACAAACAGACAACAAAATTAAAGTACATTATTCTACCTCATCAGTTGTGAATATTTAAATGAAAATATACAAACACAAGTTTACAGACAACTTCAGCTTAGTTTCAACATAACGCTTCCATTCACAAAGTATAAAAATTCACCAGTTTAAATGTGACCTATGCAGAGAGTACAAGATTATGTAGACCACGACAGAATTCCGAACAGACACTTACCAAGTAGGATCTAATTGCGGCTTAATCCCAGCGAGAACAATCTTTCTCCTATCGGCAAGGCCACGGAAGCTGTCCAGAACTCTTATAAAGTAACTAGTTTTATGAAATCGACTCTGTGTTTAAACCGTTTGCTCTTTATTGGAGAGGATCTTAACCACCTTCGGAAAACTAAACTTTGCTGTTCCTCTAAGTTAGGTTACTCTATTGAAAATGGTATGTAGTTTCGTTTCCCTGTGTGTATGAATCCATTTCTTAGTAGAATATCAAGATACTGTACTACCCTTACAAATTTCTTATTCGTTGGATTTCTTAGCAAATTGAGTTAGTTCTATCTATAACTGGAAACAGGATTTCCGAGGATTTGTGCTGCGTCTTACCTTGCTATCCAGAGCTGTTAATTTTGTGGGATTATTTCTACACTTTCCGTGGTGTATTTTCGCGGGGAAATGATCGCGTATTTTCGGGTTTCCCCCCAATTATCTTTTTTTTTTTTTTTTTCCAACTTTGCACATTGGGATGAGACCTCATCGAAGAAGAGGGAAAAGTTTCATCAGCGATCTCCCAATCTCGAGTCCCCATCTCCCACTTGTCACACAATGGGAGCGAAGCAATATTTGCCCATGGACAGGGAAACTAATATGTAAAGCCATCAACTTCAATAAGAAACAGCTGTTACACCTAGGAGGCGAAGCGCCTCCTTATTGGTTGCATTCCTTCCTTGCTTCCCCTGCTCTCCCCCATCTTCTCTCGTGACTCCCTTTTTACTCATAACGTTCCTCTCGCCCGCCAAGATTGTGGCACATGACTCGTTTTGGCGCGTTATCTCTTGATGGCGATGGTAATTTAAAAAATCTGATGTATACACCACATGACTTCCTTGTATAGAATATTGAATCATACATATTTTGCATTTCATTTAAACTTAAAGGATTGAATTAAACCTACTTCGTCGATAGCGCGTAAACCACAATAGAATAAATGCACTCTTTAAATTTCACTATGTTTGTATACCGTAGCGATACTCTGGCGCTAGGTTCAATTAATAGCGTTACATCTCAATTATTTTCTAACTCAGAATGCACAAAAATTATGTGCGTCATCTGGAGAATTGCCTAATCGTTGCCGCATGTTCTATTCAAATACTGTAAAAAATCTAAAACGATGCATAAAAATAAACTAACAAACAAACAAAAAAAAAAAAAAGAAGAAGAAGAAGAAAGTTTTTCACGAAACGATTTAGCATTTCTGATTCAATTAATTCACATCTCACTTCGTGACAAAGCAAAAATAACTCAAAATATCTATATTAAAAATTACGAAGTAAATCTTAAACATTTATTTCCTCGAATAAATTCCAGACTGGATTAGCATGATTTAATTCGCAATAATAAAAGAAGGCGTTACCTTTGTTGTTGCAAAGCTTAGTTTCTCTGGATTCGCAACAAATCCACTATTCTAAGTTTTAAATGTAAACAAATATGGCTGCTATGATAAAAATAATTAGGCTTAGCCGCACTTAAACAACTTTTAAATTGTTAATAATTCCACAAATATTGCATGCAGATTTACTAAAGGGCATAAAAACCTTAGCCGGATAAGAACAGCATAATTCAGTCATCTTTAAAACAAAAAATGGGCAATTTACAAGCACATAAGAATAAAGAAACTAAACTCACTAAGCCGAGTAACAGAGTGGATATGTATATGCATATATTTATATACTTTTGATGCGGCTGTTTGCAACCAAAATACTAGGTGCGTATCTACATGTTATAGCAGTATAGAAAATTTCAACGGTCTGAGGCTACTCGTTTTTTGAGTTATGCGAGATACATACATACATACATACGTACGTACGCATAGACGCCACGAAAAAATCTCTTCAGAATCCATTTTAATTTTTTTTGTCTATAATTTGCAAAAATTTTGTCTATAATTCTCATGTGCTATTTGTTCCGTGTGCATCACTTTGCTGTGTTCGTACAAAGTTTTAATTGATTCTGAATTACGGAAGTTTTATAAATACAGTGCGCTCTTGATTATCCAAGCTAACACCGGGGTAGCAGGTCAGGAATAATGAAAAAACACGGATAATCCAAAGAATAATAAAATTTCCTGCATATAAAAATTTATAATTATTTATTTATAATCTGAGATTGGAGTAATAAAATTTCATGCATATTTGTATGCTTGTTTTAATTTTTTGTTTTTGAGAATGTTTAAAATATTTGTCTAAAATTCGCTGCGTGTTTTTTCGAAGAGCTATTTTATCACTCTGTTCGAATCTCTTTTGGTCGACAGAGTTTCAGTAGAATTCATTGCTGTCTCGGAACTAATCAGTATCATCTTCACTTGTATTTTTAGTATCACTCTCTGCTTCTTTTGTTCTTGTAACATTGGAAACGATATCCGTATCACTCACGCATTGAAAGCCGGGCTCAGTTGGATCGCCATCGAACCATTCCTCGATGTTTTCCCTAACGATATTTTCAATTTTTTTGGCATGCAACTTCAGGTACTGCCTCGACTTCTTCACAAATAGATTCTTTTTTTTAATGTCTGCGCGCTTTATTTAATAGCCATTAGCCTTGTGCCACTGCACGTGGCCGGAATTGGTGGCCATTTCATTATGGAAGAGCCTAATAGGTGGCCACCGTTGCTCCCTATGAACGGACTGTGCCTTCTTCAGGATTCGAACCCGGGCCCATCGCTACGGCAGTCAAGGTCACTAACCGCTGTATCGGCTGGGTGGCTCATAATTAGGTAACTTTCCCATTTCTATATTAGGAATATCTTTCTCCATGATCGACCCAGTGCACGAACGGATAATCCGCAAACCGAATAATCTGCTGCCGGATAATCGAAAGTACACTGTAAATATTTTTATCTAGAGTTTCTGTGATAAGCATTTGATTTCCTGTAAGTTTTCTTTTGATAGGTACATCAGTAATTCGGTATACTTGCAACAAGTAAATAAATGACTAATTTTCAGAAGGAACGGTATTTTAATTATGTACAGCAAATCTGGCGAAAGGTATCTTACTTTGCGTTCGCCTGAAGCCAGTTTAAATCAAAGGGAATTAAGCGTGCCCTTTAGGTGTATCTTCAGCATAATTTCAAGGATGGATAAATTGTAATATATTTCTCAAATGTATTTGGACATGAGGATATATCCATTAATAATGTTGTAATTCAAACATATGAATTTTAATATATTTCTCAGTTCAGCGAGCGCTGTTTAATTTACTTTACTTCGAGTCACTTTTTTTTTAAAAAAAAAGAAATCATAAGGTTGTTGATTAACTTAAGATTATATTATATTTCCTTAATTACTCGATCGAAAGTCCGAAATAAATAAATAAGTAAAGAGCATAGAAGGAAATACAAATACCTGCAAAAATTAAAAACGAAAATTTGGGCGGTTTCAGGCATTGTTTACGTTTAACACTTTCGTAACTAAATGGTTTTAAAGCATGTTGATTTCCCTTGGCGACAGTAACTTGGCGGGATGTCTTCTTGCGGCAACCCTTCGTGTCGTGCCGGCATTAATACGCGGACAAACTGGAAGAAGGCTCTCTGACTGCTTACCTATGCAGAATTGCAATTTCCTTTTCTAATTACTCGCACCCCCTGTATTGGTAATCCGAAGGCGCATACACTCCTTTATTATTAGCTTTCAATTTGTCGCGAGAAAGGGAAAAAGGCGTCAGACCGCTATTACGACCGATAGATGGCGCTGCTGTCGCCCAGGCGCCCTATTGTCCGTTGGCGCTCTTTAATTTAGCCGCCTCCTATGATTGAAAGCTGTTCTACTCGGGGATCTGCCGCAAATTGAAGCTTCTCATTCAGGGAAGCCGATATTTTGATTGATGTAATATTAGTTTTATCCGAAACCTAAAACAGTTCCTTTCTGAAGTCACAGAATATGACATAAAACTGTGTGAAACATAAGCAATGCAGTTTACCTTATTAGCAGATTTTTTTTAAGTTCATGGCGTTAAAGTCTCAAGTACATCTTGAATTGCTATTTTTAAAAATTTCAGATTCGTGCAACAATTCTGTAAAATTTATACGTATTAGTGACCTGTTCAGTCATTTATAAAATATAGACGTATTAAAGTAAAATGCTTTACTAATGGAATTCATAGTAAAAGAAAAGACCCACTCGTTATTTATACCTTTTAGCCAATCAAAGTTGGAAAAATTCATTAAAAGTCCTTTTACTTCCTTTGGGGGCGAGGACATAAATTATTTCTAGGCTTTACTTAATAAATATTCTGCTTTATATGATAGCATTGATATGATTTATTTTAAAAAATATACTGATCTAAAAAAACTTTAAAAAAAACTTATACAAATTTTCAAAATTATTTTTATGTAATATTCTCAGAAATGCATATTCTTTTAAAAGGACTTCCTAGTGTATAATTTTTTTTCTCAGTTCATTTAGTTTAAATAGGGCGATTTATCTTGACAGCTTCATATTTTCAACTGTTAAAGGAATTTTAAGGACATTTGCAGGTTGTTGTAAGGACGCCACCTGTGTATTGCCGATGGTATATTAGGTTCCTCAGGCCTTGTTAACTATAAATGTTCGTCCCTGTTTTGATGGAGAACACGAATCCCAATGATGAAATTTCAGGAATTCAAATCGAATGACCTGAGACTTTCCGTTGTCAGGTTACCTGAGATCATTTATGTGTATACAGGTTACCCATTTCCATTGACAATGATTAAAAGCTTTTATCTGGAGGCAGTTATCAATGATTTCTACAGAAATTACGTCTATAATGTCGTGGCAAGGCTTCAGCACTACTTGGAAATGGTTATCGCCATAATGTACACAGCGGGGGAGGGGGGGAAGAAGAAGAAACTGTTTTGCATTCTACATCTTCCGTTCTACCAGGCCGATTGACGAAATTCAACTTGCGTTTTTCACGTCTCGAAAACGCGACTTAGGATATGTATTACATTTATAGATAGCATTGTTCTAATATAGGTATTTTGACACAAAATCGGACTTTTCTTGAAATGACATGCCAACGTTTTTCCATATTTCGATTCCGCGACTCAAATTATGTCAAACTGCCAAGTTTTGTAAAAATTGCCCGAGTTGTTTTTAAAAAATTAACTGTCAAAATTTTAGCTCCTCAATGTTAGTTGAATTTTATATATATTTATTAATATCTCTTTTTTTAATTAACTTACTAGATTCCTTCTTCCAGAATTCGAAATTTAGGATTATCCAAATATAATTAGCACATTTTTTATGATTTATTTTTAAAATATTTTTTATAAATTTTCGATAAATGTTTTGTATTATAACCTATAAAATTTTTAACATCATCTTAAAGTAGATGTATTTCTAGGCACAGCTGCAAAAAAATTGTGTTTTTTATTCAAATTTTTCTAAGATATACATGAATTTATTTATTGGTGCTTTCTGAAATTTGGCATTTCTTTTTAAAGCTATAATAACGCCAAATATGCTTTACGCACTTTGTTAAAATTATTTGAAACGGCCTTGGCGAACGACGACCTTTTTTCCTCTCGTGTGCAATGAAAAAAAAGAAAGGAAAATAGGTTTCTATAAATTATGAAGTTCGCCAAGTGAATTATTCTTCTCACAAACGGGGAAAAAAATGCGCTAAGATAAATGTTTAAATTTCTCATCAAAAATTACAAAATTTAATATCTAGGCATAATTTGAGCCATAGAATCGAAATATGGAAAAAAAATTGGCATGTCATTTCAGAAAAAATCTGATTTGGTGTCAAAATACCTATATTAGAACAATGCTATAAATCTAATATCTATCCCAAGTCGTGCTTTCGAGACATGAAAAACGCAATTTGAATTTCGTCAATCGTCCCTCCCATTTTTTTCGCAGTGTACATACGTAAGGTGTTGTAAGAGGGTTTACGCATATTCATTAATGTGCTAGATTGAAACTGTGTTGCCGTGCTGTATGATCGTTTCTGCAAATTTCTTATGTAATAGTGAAACATATTAGGAAAGGGATTATAAGGGAAAAGGGATATTCTGTTTTATATGTTCTGTAGGAAACTGTCATAGAAAGTTGTCCACTATATGAAGAGCATATTATTTTCAACATAATTAATTAAAATGAAAGAAAAACGAGGAATTAATAAGGTTAATAAAATGAGTATTTTCAAATCATCATCCAACAGGCTTCTCGTTTCTCTCTGATGAGTTAACTTCGATTTTTTACCCCTTTAAAACCTATAACCTTAAAAATATCAATGAAGCAAATTTATATTTAGATGAGAAAGCAGAGGAGGGAGATTTTTTGAATGAGACATTGCGAAAAACGGCATCATCGAGTCTATTTTTGATAACTCAGTATGATCCATAGAAAGGGGGGGATGCAGTCGAAATCTTTGAACTGTACAAGGCTTCCATGCACTGTTTTACCGAACCTGGTATATGTATTCATCTAATTTGAATACTTTATGCTCACTTAGAGAAATTATTTTTAATACACTTCTTTTCGCCAGAAGTCTTATTTCGTTGCTTTGAACACCTTGCTGAGGAGTTATAATTTATTTGTGTCGTTTTTTCGTTTCCTGGTAACAGAAATACTCTTGATGAAGGTTCTTTTTTTTTAACTTGAATGTCATCATCTGTTTCAATGAGGGAGGAGGGGAGAAAGAAATTACTAAAAGTTTGTAATTTTAATTTCCAGCTATTCGGCAGCTGCCAACAAATTATTAATTTTCCACCTTTTGAAGGGAGCTGCATGAAGGTAATTAGATCCGTAATCCAGAGTGGCTGGATGATCCTGTATATGTCTAAATTTGGCCCCTTGCGTCCAATCACGCTGAAATAGCTGCCTTTAGTTGCAACGAATTCGGAGGACCGTCCTGTACAAAGATTTGTACAAACACTCCAGCATTTACGGTCGACTGGATTAGGTTATGGGGAAAACCTTTGTCTAGGAAACCCCTTTGCTATCCTCCCTCGTAATTGACGCGTGACGTCACATGGTGGGAGGAGAAAGGGCAACTTGGGCTACCACGTGCCGCCATTGCTCGCGTTCGCTGCTTTGCCGTGTTTGTTCCACTCGCAACGTTGCAACAATAATCAATTTCCGATGACGATGTTTTTCGGCCGAACTAGAACCAATAATTGAAACGGTGTAATAACGCAGCGATAAGCGTCGTCCGTCCGCTTGACTTCCGGTGGCAGATTGGAAGTCGGCCAGAGATAACGTTCCTCCTCTGCATTGTTTATTCCTATATTTATTTTCTTATCCCCGTTCTTTGGCAGCAACTTTTTATCCTCCCTCTTTTGTATGGTGCTTAAAGATTCGACCGTCGGTTTCTCCTCATAATTGAATTTCCATCCCGGATGAACTGTTTCCGTGCTGGACTGTAGGAAAGTTGTTGTCTGGCATTGCCGTATAAATCATGTGGATAAATCAGATTCTTGACAGTTTCTGGGATCTGCGGATCGATGCCTTGTTAAGTAATAGCATAGTCTTCCTGCCATTTGTTGTAATCCGGTCTGTTAGTTTTAGCGACTGAAAAGAAATGACATTTTTTAACAATGAAAAATAAATGTAGTAGGCGCCGCTTAATGTGATCATTAACCGAATTAACTATGATAGCTTTAAGCGGATAATAATATTAAACGATTAAAAATATATATATATTTCAAAACAGCAGGGGAATTTAACAAATTTAATATAGGAACATATAATAGGTACTTTCACAGCATTTTAATTAGGAAAATGGAAAAGTTTATTTACGACTGTTCATAATACCTTTAATGCATATATTACGATACGTTATTGAAAGTCAGTCTTTTTATTACTTCTTCTGCTAAAACGGTTGTAGGTTTACCTAGGTAAAATAGTTTTAGGCATTTTTCTTGCGCAGAGAACTAATGTCATTATTTTTCGAGCCATGTAAAATAGTGTTATTCGATTTCAGTTTCTATCGTGCATGAAAGGTGTCGAACAAAATTTGTTAGAATTTTGATGTTATTATGCGCTTAAGATGTATTTTTAATGTTAATTTAGATGTGCGTTTTAAATATTTTATTAATGCTCTACATCTTTACATGTTACAGTCTTTATATCATTACATTAAGTACATTACAATTACATATTCGCCTAATTTTCCCTTTCCTCTTTTCTACGTAGTTTTCCCTGCGAGGGCTAATTTGCTGGTAAATGTATTGTATTTCCTTGATTGTTTCTATTCACTTTGCAGTTGCATTTTTGTATTAGCATTTCAACCATTTTATTTTCCCTTCCTTTATTTTTTGAACTTACTTTATGCCGATTTTTCTTTGAGCAACCCGAGCGTGTCGCAGGTGTTCTCAGACTTCAGAAACTTTGCAAACGTTTGATTACTCCTTGCTTCTATTGTTTACGTTCTAGCTAATTTTAGCCATACCTACTGCTGATATGTTCGATTTTTCGAAATCCCGGTCTTTTCTTCCCCCTTCTTCTCTTTCGTTTCTGCGATGTCCTTCTTGGGGATTGAGGTCAATGTTCATTCAAGTGAGGTGCTCTACAAGACAAACAAGTCACAGATCTACTCAGCTACCGTGAGATGTCTGACGGTATGATGACGGTAGATGCAGATTTCTTTAGAGCAATAATATTGTGGTACTTACCAGCTAGTTTATACATTACTTCTTTTCATTTGTTACGTTGTTACTGTAACCGCATTCTTCGGAAATTAAATTACTGGCATAGTTTTCCTGTCTCGATTTTCGGACGTTAAAATTAATTAAAACAAGGGGGCAATAAGGCAACTCTGAATTAAACTATTGATAATGTACAGTGTAATTAGCCATTAATACGTCCCTATTTTTATTTTAATTGGCAACGGGGCTTAAATGGAAACTAAAAGCGCTCCAATCAGATCCATATGTCGTTAAATTCGGAGAATGTCCATCAGAACTCTGAAATCATTTTTCTTTGCCATATTTATTAAGAACTGGAGGTCGGGTTTCCGTAACCCTAGTCCAAATTGTCACCTCGTTGTGGCAGCGACATTCACGCAGGATAGAGGTTAGAGAAATCAGACCAAAAAATTTTCCTTCACCCCCCTTCCTGTTGACGGGATAAAAAAATAGGAAAAAGAGTAAGGGGGGAGCGCCAATCGAGGTAATTGGCGTTCGGTCCGAACGAAATTGGCTCCCTTTGGCTCGTTACTGCGAACACCAAAGAAAATAAACTGCCTCTAACAAAGCGCTTCTCTTTCGCAGGGTGAGGTTGGGAGGGACCGACGACGGAACGCTGACTTTTCGCGGTGGGTGATGGGGTGGGGGTGGGACGAATGCTGAGGTGACTTGTGTTTTTTTATTTTTTATTTTTATTTACTTTTAAACTTTTCCCCCTTTCGTTTTGCGACTTTCCTCTGAACAAGTTCCCACTTTAATCTTGGAAGATTTTCCATCATTATTATTATTGTTGTTGTAATAAAAATAATGATTAAAACTTCATAAAGATGAACTTTTGTTTAGTATTTCGGTGCTACGTATATGTTCGTCATTCATTATATAATTATATCTTTGGCAATTAATGTTTACCGGAAGTTTTTTTAACGATAATGTACCAATAGAAACGCTGAGATATTGAAGACTATTAGTCATCATGTTAAAGAACATTATATTACAGGCCAGGGTTTCTTAATGTGGTCGACATCGACTTCCTATCGGCTGATGAAGGGCTTGGAGGGGTCGACTGCGATCGATAAATAACTAAAGGATCGATGGTGGTTAATGAATTTTACTGAGCAACTGAAATTTGAGTAAATAAATTAAAAATGTAGAATAATTTATATTTTATTCCATTTCGTGCTTTCATTAATTAATTTTTTATCGATATTGTATTTAATATGCGTTATATTTTTAGTATAATAAATTATAATAGTATCGTTAAGTGTACTTAAATTAGTGGAACAAAATTAGATAGAAATCCATAAAATTAGCTAATATTAGCGAAAATCCAAACTTAACTTGTAAAATCAAAACAGGATAACGGAAAAAGAAATTCTTGAGAGGGATCAACTCCAAAAAAAGTTGGAAAATTCTGGTATTTACCTTTATATTCTCTGTAATAATTATTATGCGTCAGGATCTCCTTAATGAGTCATTTGTTTTCCATACTTTTAAGTTCGCCATTTACTAAAATGAAAAATAATTACTATTTAAGAAAGTTGGATTAGTGTTAAATTTTTAAAGAAATTAATTATTGTTAATAAAAAAATGCATAGGAAAGTCAATGTGGCATTCTTACACGTTTGTATTGAAATCAACTGAGTGTGTAGGAAATAAGACTATCTGTGCAAACTCACAGCAGAGCCGTATATAATATGCAATCGAGATATTTATTTGAATATAGCAGATCATACGAGACTATCTAAGGAGTGGGGTACCTTCGTGGAGGACTTTCTAAGGAAAACTGGCTCGTATTCACATTACACAAAAGTTACTACAATTTCACATGTATACAAAATTCATAACAATATATATATATATTTTTAATAGCAATATCAGTTAAACTGGTAAGTACGTTACTATTAAAGACATGTAGGGGAGCTATCAAAACAAGAAATGTCAAATCGGTTCAAGAACTTCAAATCACAGCTAAAACAGTTTCTTAAGAACTAAATAAATAAAAATAAAATAAACCTTAATGTGAATACTGTATTGAACTAACTACAAAATCTGTTTATTTTGGGATTTGCGGTCACTGTACTTCCGGTTTCGTTCTATAAAAAAATTATTCGAAGATTCTCCGTCCCCCCCAGAGGGGGGGAAATGTAGGAAATTATAGTTATTTCTGTTGATAGCAAAATGAGATGTTTGAGTCTTCAAAAGATCGTTGTAATTTAGAATCGTAGATTCGCTTCTCTTACCAAACATGCTCACAAAAACTAGATAGACCCACCAGTGGCCGAGCAGTAAAATCTCTGAACATTGGTGGTTCCGATTTGGGTTCGATTCTAGGCGAACGGGCGTTTCCGTCGTTTTCCCCATGTGTAACAAGCCAGTTTCTTTTTAAAAGTCCTCCACTAACACACCCCTTCTCTTAGGCAAGTAGCCCTAGTGTATTTTGCCATAATTTACTAAACTAAACCAAATTAAACTAGATAGAAGACAGCTAGATTTCATTCTGTGTCGGATTATCATACAAAACGCACATGCACATAAATTTGTGTGTTTTAGGAGTTTCCACTTCTTTCTGCCTAACTCATATTACGTAATTTCTTGTTATTACTTGTCTTGTTAAAGGATAGTCCCAGAAGAAATTGTGAATGGTAATAATTATTATGAACTTTCAGGAAATACTAAAATACTGGAGCAGGAATTGTAATTACTACTGAACATTCGAAATCTTCGAATTGCTCTAATATTGAAAAAGACTGGAGATGTTAAAGCTGGAACTTCGCTCGTTTTTCGTCATTTGAATCTTTCGAATAGTAACTTAGACAACCGTATATTTTAACACTGTTTTATTTAGTTATTGATCTTTTATTATTTTTACGTACATACATTCAATAGAAGCATTAAAAGAAATAAAATTGTTGCACTTTCAGTGGTACCTAGATTACTAATATCGCCTCGTGGCAGCCTTGGTTGTGGCCACCGCTGTGAATTTATTTTTCAGCTATTTAAGTAAATATTTGTTTAAGTTTTATTAATTTTCTGAAGAGAATCTAGAATTTTGTATATAATGTTTATTTTTGTTAATTTCTAAAACAACAATCACCCCCAACGTACACATTCTTTTGTTAAAAAAAGTCTGAAAATATATATGAATGCTAATGAAATATTTTTTTTTAATTCCAATTAATATTCAAGATAAAAATAAGTGGTCAAAACGTTCGCTAGATTGTCTATATCTCTCGAAGCCATTTATCTCAATGTTAAACAGACTGTATACGTCATTTAGTAAATTTCATTTGTATATTTTTTAATAAATATGGATGTATATTTGTAAAACTTATAATCTTAATTGTGTTTTGATTGCAGACTTAAAATTTTCCTTTAATAAAAAGCTTTTATTATTAAATTAATTTTTTTTAATCCATCTTAGAATTTAAGAGTTCAAGAATTTTTTCAGATTCAATCACGAAAGAATTTGGGGTTCATCCCTTTGCTGTAAAAACATGAATGCTGAATTATATATTTTATGCTTACAAAAACGTATTTATTTATAAGCTAGTTTCTGGATATCGTGTGAATACCTGCTTTAATATGCTATAATATCTTGCTTTAAAATTAAAGATATACAATTTGATTTATATATATATATATATTAGATTTTAGTTTTTAAATGTTTTAAAATGTGACATATGAATGCTGAATTTAAAACTATTAATTCTGAGAAATCCATTTGCTTGTAATATTATTTACGTACAAGACAAATTTATAGTCGGATTATGGTAAAATTTATTGCGATATAAAAATTTCGAGAATGGGATGAAGTTCTATTTTTATTGTAAACTTTCTGATTTCGGATATAAATGATTATGTAATGTATGTTATCATAAATTGCAATTTGGGCTTAACAGAATTAATTTCCTATCTTTTATTTCTTCTGCCTTTAAATTTGGTAAAATTAGGTGATTAAATAAGTAGAATGATTAAATTTCAACTTGGTTTCAACCTTCCCTATCACCGGTACTCAAGCAATCAAAATTTGTTATTTCAATAAAAATGCCGACTTAAAATTTTATACTCCCTAAATTTTGTTAGATCATACCTCGAGAAAGAAGAAGTAACACGTGACAGTTCTTCTAGTACTTATCGCCGAAGTTCGTGCATACCTCTTTGTTATCACCTGTGATATTATCCGCCACAAGTTGACTTTCAAGAGTGGACGCTTTGCGCCATCTGTCGGCTCGGAAGCCTACTAACTGTTTATAATTCCGCTAGCGTCGCCTCAACCAGTCTGAACAATTTTCCACATCCCACCCACCATTCAGGTAATCCACTTCTGTTGAGGCCGACATAGGAAATGCAATTGCTGGAAGCCGCACACTTAGAGAGAATTTTCCTTTCTCTTTTTTCTTGTGTGATATTTTCTTATTCTGTTCGTCGGTTTGTCTTCCTTGTCCGGTGCCCCCTTCAAGCCTCGTGGGGGATGTTATGTCGTCTTGTTTCGCTAACTGCTAGCTATATTAAAACAAATTCATGTTCATTTCGATTGGATCATCACCCCTCTTCCTCCGCTTTATTGCATGTAGGGTTGCCATTCGATAAATGATCGCCAAGTGGTCGACTGTGTCGAACGTAACGTGTAATGAGAAGGTGGGAAATTTCTATTGTTCCTCTGTTTGCAGTGGCGTAGCTAAAAGTTTTGTCGCCTGGGGAGGTCCCTAAATTTGCCGCCCTTTTGATATACAAACAAATAACTACAAAAATAAAATGTCGAAACATGTAAGGAAATAAATTAAAGTTCTGCGTTTATTTTTGAAGAAAAACTTTCGATTCGAATATTTTAAAGTTATAATAAATAATATAATTATATAAAATTATTTTGCTTGTTTTTCTGTTCGCAAAACCATTAAAGATATACAGCAATTGATAGGAAAAGTCCGCACTAATTTTATAATATTTAGAAAATTGTTCTGGAGATTACGCTTTAGAATAAACGGTAGAAATTAGTACGACTGCCCTTCTACATTCCTCTTTCTGTTTCACTGACCGGGAAGGGGGGACTCTGAAATGCTTCTTTCTCAACGAGGAATTCTTGCTTATGCATGTCACCGTGCTCATAATTTAGTTGATATTTGTAGTTTGCATCCAAAAGATATATGTATGTAGCAAATATGTATGTAGATATATGTATGTATGTAGATAATAAAAGTATGCATCTCTTGGAAATCAGGTGGGGATTTCTTTGGATACTTTATCTAGTGTAAAACTCTTTTCGTTTTAATTTTATTCCTTATGGCAATTTAGAACTAATTGTTTGTTCTTCACCTGCCTGGATGATCCTTCTGACTAACCCCTATAAAAAGTGTTTCACATTCTACATTGTCATGCGAAACTAAACTGAGAAGAAAAATAGTTTTTACTCTACTTAAAGCATTCACAGAAATCGTCACGAGATTTCGACGAACACAAGTTCTAGCTGTACCTTTTTTTACTCCGTCGAAAATTTTGAATGAAAATTACAAATATCAGATAAATTATCATCAAGGGGGGACATTTCTAAGGAAAAATTCTTCATTGTGGGAGAAGCATTTCAGAGTTTTATTTTGTTATTGTTAGGGAAAATGAAACAGG
>KK119869.1:211829-222040 GCA_000611955.2 Stegodyphus mimosarum
TCCCCCAAAACCATAATTGTTGTTAGTGGTATATGTTCTAAATAAAAGTCGTTTATGAAGTACTTAAGATCTACAAATGTTTATTTTGCATTTAGGAAATCTTTCTATAGTGTCCAAATAACACCAACCGGAGCTTTTTTTTTTTTTTTTTTTTTTTTATTTTTAAAGTCCAAAGGGGCTTTGTCCCTGAAGGATTATTGTTTTCGTTTTGCGATTTTGCGTCGGACACATTAAATATCAGTTCACTTTTCAAACTGTTGCCACCAAATATTGCAGCCCTATATTACATTTAAAAAAATTAAATAATGAAGAATGTGCATAAATGTATGTATCTTTCTCGCATTGTGATAAAACGGCGGTACCTAGAGCCATCGAATTTTGAATGACGTAATCCTGCTGCGAATATGGGCATCTGGAAGCCCAAATTTGGACTTTGTTTTATTATCCATTTTATATTTTGTAAAACTTTAACGAATTTTTGATTAACAAACTCAAGGATTTCAAAGCGAGCAATGGCAACGTTGTACAGAAAAAACATTTTGATCTCTAGCGCGGGAGACTGTGTATAGGAAATTCTAAAGATATGCTCAGTTTAAAATTATTTTGCGATATTGTTCTTTAACTGAATTTTATGGTATAAGTTCGAAGAACGTGATAATAAATAAAGGTAAGACAATATTAAAAAAACGCCCCTTTGGACGTAATTTAAAATCTGAAACATTTCAGATTTTCTTTAAATATACTATATATATATTTATTATTCTTTCCTCATCAAGAGGCTGCAAAATCAGAAGACCGCAAACAAGCGACATCAAAAAGTCGTAAATTCAGGGACCTCCCCAGGCGACAAAAGCAAGGACCGCCCTCGCGGCAAAAGTTCTACCTATACTACTGGCATAAATTCTATAAAACAGTGGTCTCAAATTGGTGGTACGCCGGACGCATCCGACCATCGAAGGAATTTTATGCGGCCCTCGAAGATATTTTAATTATGTATTTTTGCGAATACGGCATTCAACATATTAATTATTTGAAATCCGAATTTATAATATTTTCATTTCCATTCAAAACAAACATGAATAACGTAACAGAAAATTCTATAAACAGAGTTCATAAAATTACAGTATGCTATAAATCGTATTCAAAAATTTGAAGATGCAGATTTTAGTCTTACTTCAAAAAATAAATAAGCTCAGTTACGAATTTTTGCAATGAGAATAATTGCTTTGTTTGGGAATACATTTATAAGTGAATAAATAGCCTTTTTTTTTTTCGAAGTTGAAAATTAATAAGAAAACAACCAATTAATCGACAAGCATTTACAGTCCGTGATGAAGGTAATTTATAGTAATCTCTCTACAAGATAATCGGATTTATTTTATCGGAATCGAAATGCCATCAAGTATCAGGTTTTAGTAAGAAATAAAGAAATTTATAATTATTTGCGTACAAACATAGGTATTTTTATTCATATGTCGAAGGAAAATTTAATAAATAAAAAAAAACTAGATTTTTATTATTTATTCTCAAGTTTCTTCCCACGTAATAAATGTTCTCTGAAAACTGGAAATATTTCATAATTTGTTTATTTTTATTTCAAATTCAGTTTTCAGATGATAAAAGCAAGTTTTTAAATCGTTAGGTTAGGTTATTCAATTATAGCAAAGCACACGAGGGCTGTCTGTCTAAAGGGAGAGATGCCTTCGTGGAGAACTTTCTAAGGGAAACTGGCTCGTACACACGTTACACATGGGGAAAACCTCGAAAACGCTCATGCAGCCAGCTCGTTCGCGGGATTCGAACCTCTGACCGAACTACCAGTGTTCAGCGTCTTTACCGCTCGCCGCTGGTGGGCCAAGTTTTTAAATGATAAGTTAAAGATGTTAATAATTACTAGAAAGTCAGTTCTTAGAAATATCAGTCTAATAATTTAATACATAGCTAGCAGTGTATTTGAATTACAAAGTGTAATCAGCAGAAATGTATTACAGGTACCAAACTTTAGATTTAAAGTTGAAAATGAATATCAATTCGAATTTTTCATCTTGAGATCTCATTATTATTATTTATACATTTATAAAGCGAAAATTTATTTAAAATATTTTTTATTTTGCTAATAAAAATTTTTCATGTCATTAAAAAAATGTCTGGTCCGTCAACTGTTTTTAGGTCATGCATTCGACCCGTTTGTAATTTGAGTTTGAGACCGCTGCTATAAGATACCCATGCTAAATAGCCGGTAAGATAATTACTGTGTAGAGCCATTAGGTATTTTTCGAGCAAGAGACGTGAAAAAATGAGCAGTGCCCTCGCCGGGACTCTATCATTGGACTTCTCGGATACGCGCCGAGTGTGCTGGCCGTTACACCAAAAAGGCATGCTAAGAACGCGGGAGAATCTTCAGAAGAGACGAGTTATCACACTTGTTTTTCCTCTTAAAATACACTGAGCCTTTTAAATTGATATTAGTGACTAATAAAATCCACCAATGGGAGTGCGTGCAGGGCCAATAGCACGAGTAATTTGTTCTAAACTTGATTCCTGGTGGTTTGGGAACGCAGATTTGTTCATGGGTTTTTGAAAGTTCTCCTTGTATAATGTAAATGCGAGTGAGGTTTTACCTCTTTCTTTTTCTTAAGAAAGTTCTCCATGAAGACACTTTAATCTGCTTTTGGCAGATATCTTTTCATGCTTCGCCGTTACTAACTAACAAACAAATCAACGAATAGCAGCAAAGGTAGAATTGAATGGTGACTGTAACAATTGTTAATTACTCTTTCTATGAAGATCTTTTACCAAATGTTGCATATAAATATGGTTTTGTAATTAGTTTTAAATAATGCTGTAGTAAACGAATCATAAAATATGTTAAGATAATTTTGTGTATTTATGGATAGATAGTTAGTTATCTTTGTGTAGTTTGCTATAAAAAATTGACGAGTCATATTCTGGAAGGTAGGAAATGTTCAGAAAAAATATTGAGACTCAAGTCTCGTGTATTTTCGATAAAAAAAGGAAAGTAAATGAATGGAAGAAGAGAAAAAAAGAAATTTTACCTTACTGCGGTCTTTCGTTAATTCTCTTTAGAATTAATTGCCTGAAACGAAATAGGATTTGCTGTGAAATTTTTGTATAGCAATGTTTTTTTTTAAATAATTTTGAAAGCAACAAAGCATAATTTATGACAAATGCTTTAAAACTCTGCAAACCTCTCCAAAAACTGCACTCAAGTTGTTATAAAACTGTGTTCTTAGACGGTTAAGTTGTTTAACGTTTATATACACAGTGCAATTGCTGTGTCATTTTTGACACAGAAAAATAGAAGAAAAGAATTTGGTTTTCTTTATTTAACTCAAATGGGAATTAGTCCAGAAAGACATGTCTTAATCTCGAAACGGCATTTGGCGCCGAATCACTAAAACGGCTGTATTATTTTTCAAAATTGTAACCACCAAATAGTATCGCCCTATGTTATATTTAAATAAACTAAATAATAAAGAATCTACATGTATGTTTCTCACACTGTGAAAAAACAACGTTACTTAGTCATCAAATTTTGAATAACTAGTCCTCCATCCGAACATGGGCACCTGGAAGACCGAATTTGGAATTTGTTTTATTGTCTATTTCATATTTTGCAAAACATTAACGAATTTTTGATTAAAAACTCAACAATTTCAAAGCGAGCAATGGCAGCACTGTAGGGAATAAAGCATTTTTATTTCCTGTGCTCGAGACTTTCTATCGGGAATTTTAAAGATATGCTGTTTTTAAACGTTCTTAGGCGTTAGCCCAAATGTCCAGGTTGGGAGGGAAACGCCCTGTTGGACGTAATATAAAATCTGAAAGCTTTCAGATTTGTGTTTTTTCTGTTCTTTCTTCTGGTTTAATTTAATATTATTTTAAGTATGAAATGAGTCGTCAGGCGGGTATGTTAAATTTTATGAAGCCATCGAAATAACCCCGGTTTACGTAGCACATTTATTTTAATTCTATTTGTAATATTATAAATGAAAGTTTTTTTTATTACATGCTTTTGCGTTTCTAATTAGCTTGTTGTGGCTAGGTACTCTTTTATCGTGCATTGTTTTTAAGATTGTAAACTTCCAAAAATGTGGGGTGCAAATTGCTCTCGTGATGATATGTGAATCAGAATATTCTTCTCAAGAATTCTTTTATCCGGTAATAAATTATGTGGTATCTATGGCTATGTTTGTCTGCAAATTATATCATTCTGTCTACACGCAATAAATCTCTCTAATCTATTACAGCTATCAACAATCTGTTACATATATATATGGGATGATTTCGATGAGCATGGAAGGAGGAATTACCTTGCAGTCGTCGTAGCTGAGCGTGAAGGCTTACAGATGAAGACAACAAAACATGAACTTCAAGAACTTCCAGTCTTTATTTTCACACATATAAAATTATCTCCATAGATGTTTATCAAATCGTAATGAAATCCGATACATTTCTATGATTCAATCATAATGAAAGATGATAAATTGCTATTTACATTGATTCTTAGAATTAACACGCAGGCACTTTAGACGAGGAAGCAAAGCGAGGAGTTACTCGCAAGGTGAAAGCTAGCGGGAGGGAATGCCGTAATTAGCTCAGCAGAGTATTTATAGCAGAAGTAGGTCCGATTCTAGAGACAGCTATGATTGGTTAATATTAGTTTTGGTTTGCACTTTTCACGCAGCGTTACGTAACGTCGAACGATCTCGAATTCGGGAGAACATATGAATTAAGAGGGACATCACCAAATTTGGAATGTTAATTTTAAGATCGCCAATTGGTTTTTAAAAAGCTGTTGTATTTTCTTATATCTTACACACACACATATATAGATGTATGCATATCATGACCCATTCTTACTATCGCATATGTATATACTCTATTCATTTGAACAGATAATCGTATTTCATTAATAATTTTTTCGAAGCGAAACTTAATTTAATGAAGCAAATTCTTTTGCACCTTATACCGCCAAAAAACGCGTTTTTAAAATTATATTTTACCATTTGCAAGCAAACAAGAAGGAACAGATTATATAAATCTTCTTGGCAGCATTCTTCTCACTTCTCTTGCAAATAATGCAAAATTTTAGGTCTTTCGCTCTCATCCTATGTTACATTTTCCTGCGATCATCGAACATCTGCCCACTTTACGGAGGAGGGGGAGACATTTGTATATGAAATTGGTTATATTCTTCCATATGTGTAACTTAAATCATGCATTTATGCAGCGGTGTGTATTTTATATTCTACCACTCCGTCCGCCTTGATATAATAACACCTCGTTCAGAAACGCATTTACTCTTGGACGTGACAATGTTCTTAATGCCTTTGGCGGGAATGTAGACTCGTCTGGTACGCGTTTATATACCAAATACAACTCAGTAGGCCTCTTCTAAACGTAAGTAACTGGATAAAAGGTGCTTTTTGCGGTGTTATGTATCCAGTCGGCTATCGTAGTCAGCATATATTATGCAAATTCAAACGCCTTGTGTAGGCGCCAAAACGGTGCTTGCGGCATTTTTGTGGTAACCCTCTACTAACGAGGACAGATATCCAAATAACGTGACTGGACTGCGTTATCTTCTTTGGTGTTATATCCCTGTAGAAATATAGAGTGAGATGTGTGGTCTTATACGGTGTAAAAGTGTCGTTATTACAACTTTGAGAGGACCCGCATTTTGATATGATTTGATAAAGAGAATGGAGGAGGGGGAGTTAAAATGTAGCATTGAAATATATATATTTCAAACTGTTGCTCAAAATTCTGAAGTTCCTGCACGAATCCAGCGTGGGAATATGAACCATTTTCTCTGTTCTAATGTTAATGGATAATACTCGCATCTCTACTGTGGGTCGCTAATTGATAAAACTCATGTACGCATGCCAGTAAGCACTGAAATACATACAACGCTTTCTTGTTAACAGACGCAATAGGTAATTAATTATTTAGGTAATTTATTTATCGCAAACCGGTTCATGAGTGATGTGGAATTGGGAATTCAGAAGACGGCTGGTGTAGATTTTTCAATTAATGTTTCTTTTCATTTGTTCAATACAAGATAGTAACATGTTATGTGAAAATTTAGACTCATGGAAAATGTTCTTGGAAAGCTGTTGGGGAGATAAGAATCAAGATTAAAACGGTGAATATTACTGTATCCATGTTTCTTCTGCTGTAATTTGCGCTCCTTGCACATTTGAATTCCTAATACCTCGTCAGTTCTGCATTATACAATGTTATGTTGAGACTGGCCGTTTGCGTATAAACTTGGTAATATTCGTTGGTAAAAATTTCATCAAGTCACGAGTTGATTTTGAGATGTATGCTTATATTTCATTCTTGTTCTTGTCTTATTGTTTATCTACGATATTTGGCAAATGTTTCATTTATTTATTTCATACTCAGTTGAGCTTTTCTCTCAATATTCTCATTAACCCACCTAAAGGTATATAAAACATCTGTTAACTGTATTGAAATTGGATATTTCTTTAGACCAGGGATCTCTATGGCCGCGGCCACCTTTACTACTCGTGCCCGCTGTTGTACAACCATCCACCCCCCAAAAAACAAGATTTAAGTTTTCAATAAAATGTAATGTATAATGTTTTATAGCCAGTAATTAATTGCAGGGCTTTAATAAACGCAATTTTTAAAATAATTCTTTATATATAAATATATAATTATATATTTATAGTTTTACATGACGTTACGGGTTCATCGGGATTGTCCCACTCTGAAGACTTTCTCTTGCAAATAACGTAACTCTTCTCTGCCCTGGCGTCCCAGCCAATTTGCCATTTTGACCCGATTATTTGTTAAAAATTAAAAAAAAAATGTCAAATATCATTGTTTTCAGCAATGAATGTCACAGAATAAAAGTACAGATCTCGACTTGAATATAAATATCTCGACGATTGCTTACGAGCAGAAATATCATCGTACTGTCCTAATTATGAAGCGCTGGTCTATGAAATGCAGTGGCCGATATCACAAACTTTGCCGCCGATGGTACAATGGTTACGGAAGCCGACTGCTATCCCTAAGAGACCGGGTTCGAATCCCGCAGAAGACATGGTTATAACTGTCCGTCCCTTCATAAGAGGCAGAGGTTACCCACCTGTTAGATGCCATCATAATAAAGTAACCACCGTTTCTGGCCTTAATAGTGGCCATCGTTTATGATGACTTGTGTCCGCTAATAGGGAGGGGGGAATCACAAATTTTTGTCTGTACTAATATTATGCGTATTATGTCAACCTCTAAATTTACCTTGAAAGAATAAATATGCCCGCCATCTGACTGATATTCTAGAGTATGCTGTAAGGTACAAAAAAGTTGAAGATATTTGGTCTAGACCATTGATTGCTTATGTTCTTAATATTTTTTTTGGTAGTTATTTGTTGTATGTGTTGCACATTTATTTGCACATCTTGAAATTTGTATCAGGACAGAGCAAGCCTGACGAATTACAATTTCAGATTTTCCAAGAAAAATATCTATCCGAGGTCATAGGTGTAACTCTGTACCGTTTCTGTAATATATGATTTCATTTTTTGTACTTCGATAAATGGTAAAAGGAATAGTTTTGATCCTATGTTTAACCCTTTGCAAAACTTAGTAGAAATTAAATGGAGAAATAATGTAAAAATTAAATAATGAAGAATCTGCATGAATGTATGTATGTTTCTCTCACTATGAAAAACGTACATTTGATGTACCTAGATACATCAAATTTTGAATAACATTGAACTCCATTCGAATATGGACATCTAGAAGCCCAAATTTGAAATTTATTTTATTGTCTATTTCATATTTTGCAAGCCCTTAACGAATTTTTGATTAACAAACTGAACGATTTCAAAGCGAGAAATGGCTACACTGTACGGGGGGGGGAATATCTTCAACGCGCTAGACTTTGTATCGGAAATTCTAAACATATGCTCCTTTTTATATTATTTTGCGATATTGCTGTTGAATTGAATTTTATGGTTTAAGTGCGAAGAACGTGATTTTTAATAAATAAAGGTAACACACAAAACGTTAAAAAAACGCCTCTTAGTACGTAATATGAAATCTGAAAGCTTTCAGATTTTTTTAAAAATATTTTTTGTTAATAAAATTTTCATTTTGTTTAAAAAAAATTCCGACCTACCAGCTGTTTCAGTCTGTTTTAGTTTTCTCTGACAGTGCAACTACAGTTCCCCCTCTGTGTATATAAATTATATTACATATGCACAATACAGCAAATTATTATTTATTAATGCTGTGCTTAATGTTGGCAGCGTTTTATGGGGAATTTGTTAGTTTAAATCCAGTGGTATTTCTGTATATCTTATAAACTTTGCTCAGCTTTTAGATTACCTGAAGTGTCTGAAAAGCATGCTATATCTTAAAACTTAGGGTAGTTATTAAATGCCTAATTATTCTTGCAGTCATGGTTAAAATTTCAATGCATCATATTGTACAACCATTGAGAACTGTGTGTTTGTGTGGAAGATATTTTCACCTGGGCAACATAGCTCATGGATATAAAAAAAATTGCTTTCGCATGTTTTATTTGTCACTGTGCGATTGATATCATTATTCACGGCAGAGGGAATTCCAATGGTTGTCTCCTTTTCCTTGGAAGAACTGAGGTACTATGCGAGAAGTTTGAGGAGATAGAACTGTAAACTACCCTCAATGGAGGCTTAATTTTAAAGAATTGTAGTGTTTTCTGTCAATGTCCTATCCCATCCATCATCCCCTTGTGATAGATGGAGCTTAACGAGCAAAACGATACTTAAATTATAGACTACGAAAAGGAAAAATAACCGAGAGGGGGGATAATTCGAGGAATAGTTGCTGAATCCATATCTCGCTGGACTTTAATTTGGGGTCGGGGTAGAGAGCATAAAATATCCCCTATCTGTCACTGTCCAATATTTTTCTTGGTGTGGCTATTACTATCGAAATGATGTTCAGTGTCTTGCTCCTTTAATAATCTCTTTACAACTGTGCTGGGATTTGGAGCCGATTTTTATGCATTATAAAGTAAGTTCACTCTGTTGTACGTAAATGTAAGGTTTCCGTATAGGATGTTTATTTTAATACCCTTATTCTTTCCTTGTACGAAGTAAAAAGGAAGTATTGTAAACGCGAAAAATTTTGGGTATTATATTTCAACGAAAATATCCATTTTGACCGCTATCGAATGGAATTTAACGATGTTTTTGCTTGACATCTCTACGTAAGGACAGAATAAAGGATTCTTTCTTTTTTCCCCCCAAAAAAATTATAAAACTGATTTAAAATGGATTAAGAGAGTTTTTCATGCCGTTTGTGAGTACGTACATACGTATGTATGTATGTATCTCGTATAACTCAAAAACGAATAGCCTCAGAACGTTGAAATTTTGTATATAGGACTGCTATAACATGTGGATGTGCACCTCCTATTTTGGTTGTAATCGGCAGCACCAAAAGTATATAAATGTATGGACATATGTATATATATATATATATCCACTCTATTACTCAGCTGAGTGATCTCAGTTTCTTTATTCTTATATGTTTGTAAATTGTGCATTTGTTGTTTTAAAAATGACTGAATTATGTTGTTTTGATCTTCGGGGTAAGGTTTTTATGCCTTTAGTTAATCTGCATGTTATAGTTGTAGAATTATCAACAATTTAAAAATTGTTTAAGTGCGGCTAAGCCTAATTTGTTTGGCCATATCAGCCATATTTGTTTACAGATTTTTGAAACTTAGCGGAATAGTGAATTAAATTTTTCTGCACCTTCAATGTCTTTTTGTCGAATGGGACCAAAAGGAAACTTTTAGCTTTGTGCACCGAAAAATCTGCCTTCTTGTCTGCTGGCCGAATTGCTCGTTTTTGCGTAGAAACTGTTATTTTATTATTATTATTTTGCGTAGAAACTCTAATTATTATTTATTATTGCGAATTAAATCATGCTTAATCAATTCTGGAATTTATTCGAGTAAATAAGTTTTTAAAATTTAGTTCGTAATTTTGAATATAGATATTTTGAGTTTTATGTATATTTGCGTAGTCGCGAAGTGAGAAATGAATTAATTGAACGAGAAATGCTGAATCGTCTGTGAAAAACTGTTTCGTCTTCTTCTTCGTCGTCGTCTTTTTTTTTTTTTTTTTTTTTTTTTTTTTTTTTTTTTTTTTTTTTTT
>KK119869.1:222111-237515 GCA_000611955.2 Stegodyphus mimosarum
ATGATATGCATAATTGTGCATTCTGAGTTATAAAATGAATGAGATGTAACGCTGTTAAGTGAACCTAGCGGCAGAGTGTCTCTATCGTAAACAAATATAGTGCATTTTAAGAATTGCGTTCATTCTATTTTGGTTTATGCGCTATCGACGAAGTACATTTAATTCATTCCAATAAGTTTAAATGAAATGCAAGAAAAAATGCGTATAATTTGTTATTCCGTACAGGGAAGTTGTGGTGTACACATCAGATTTTATTTATTCATCTTGTAGAGACATTAGTTTTTTTTTTTTTTTTTTTCAAAAATAGATGAAAAATGAACAATGCCCTCGCCGGGACTCGAACCACGGAGCTCTCGAATATACGCCGAGCGTGCTGACCTCCACGAAGGCACGCGAAGGAGGCGGGAGAAATACCTTATATACTCCCCCTTTTAAAGGACGACTGGGGATTGGGAGACCCACTCGACAAATCCTGGTGGTGGAGAATCATCATCCACCATCATTTTAGTTCGGGCACCACTGTAGAGACATTAGGTATTTTTTTGAAAACAGGTGAGATGTTTTTTATTAAAAAAAGGAGAGATGAAAAATGAGTAATGCGCTCGCCGGGACTCGAATTATCGACCTCTCGAATATGCGCCGAGCGTGCTGACGACTACACCATGCAAAGGCATGCGAAGAAGGTGGGAGAAATACTTTATAACTTAGGTAGGTAAGGTTGTTAAATTTTCAATGCAATAGAGAATATCAGGTTTATTACCTCCCACCAACTTACACACATCGGTAAGGGAAATAATGTTTTCTGTCCCAAACTCCAATAGTGATTTTTCTCTTAGGGTTCCTACAACATGTTTTGATTATTTTTAAGGTGATGTCTGTGCGTTTGTGCCTGACGATTTTTTCGTTCGCGATAACACTCATATGAAACTTCCAAAAATTTCTGTTGTTCGTATTTAAGCTTTCTGCATTCACATAAAAAATTGATTGCATTTATGGTAGACGTGGACAACCGGACCTGCGACTGTACTTAAAGTCCATAAGAAATTTTAATGGACATTCGCAAGTGTTACTTCATTTGAAACCCATAACAGTTTCCAATGAAAAACTGTATTAAATGCAATCCAAAACTTTTCAGTTTAGTGTTAGATACTTTGATATCAATGAAAACAACATGTTAGATTTCGACTAAAATTGAAAGAGCGGAAGTGACGCTTCTTTTGAAATCAAATTTTTTAAACTTTGGTTACATCAGCAAGTGTTACAAAACCATCACGAATTAATTTCATTTTTGTTAACATCAGTTTGGTTGCATTTTCGTTTTCTCATCCTGTTCTAATATTTATCGTATTCCTCAGAGGTAACAGAAATTTGAATTCACTTATTCCAAATTTAGCCTGAATCTAGATTTGATGGAACCGAAATGACCTTAATTGCTTCAAAAATATCGGTAAACTTTACAAGGTATTTTATGTTAATTTATAAAGTATTTTATGATGATTTGTAAGGTACTTTATGTAGATTTATAAGGTATTTTATGTTAATTTATTTATTTATGTTATTATGATATAAACTTTTATTATTATTTCTTTCCGTAGTCCTCATCAAAACGCAAATTAGTTGTTTTACATATTTAAGCTGTGAGTTTTGAATGTTTAGATTAGACCTGGCAGCCATATCTTGCTCTTACTTATTATTGCACGCTGCGCTAAGTTTTATTTCGCCCGTAGCATATTGCTGGCCGACATTTTAAACACGCGCCGTAAACTGTCTAATGCAGCTTGAGTAGTGTAGTTTATGTGTAGCTTCAGATTGCGTTATCTACATTGAAATTTAACTTTCTGTTATATTAATTTAAATACCCGCAAGTAGTGGAAGCGTGTATATATACGCTTATAATTTTATTATATGTAATAATAAAATTCCATAGTCAAAAATACACAAACCTTAACTTAATTTCGTCTTTTCTTTTTTTGATTTTCCCCAGTCACAATTCTAAATGCAGGTTCTTTTCATTTTAATGGCGGCGATCTCTTATTTGAAAGTACGTGGAATTAAATTCACAGCCGCGTAGTCAAGTTGATTTTCCCGCCTTTTCTACACGTACAGTTATTGAATGTTCTGGAAATATTTAAAGCGAACTGGATTGGTTGACGAAGCTGACGTCATTTCTTGGAAGCTCCGCCTTTCCAGAGGTTTATAAAAGGACTCGAAAAGGAATATCGAGGCGTCCACTCACGTGATATGAAAACCTACTCATGATTGGTAGATGCACCCAGTCATAGAAGAAATTTCAACTAATTTTCCAGCAAATTCTACATGCTCTACGCAGCTTACTAAAATTAATTCTTATTCAACAGTTGATCAGCTACAATAAATTGCTTACTTGTCAGGAAAAATACATTAGGAGCACTTTGTTGTAAACTTCAGTGAGCCGGATACACCGCATCTTATGTAGTATCTCGGCGATAGATTTCCAGACTAGACTAGACTAGACTACAATAAATGCACCAAGAAAAATATACCATGCTTATCATTTCAAAAATTGCCATACTTCATGCAAACAACTTCTACCGTGGCTCCTAGATGGCGCCACATTTGCTCAACTTCGTCAAGGAAGCAAAAACTTTTTCATTTTTAAGTTCCTCAAAGAAAACGCAATAGGGCTAATAATTGCTGAGTAAAGGCCTTTAGGCCGAATACTCCCATTTACGATAATTCACTTCCATCGAGAGGTCTTTTCATTAATGTAACGATGAAGTAAACTTCAATACAAAAAGTTATTGTTCTTTTTTATTTACTCCGTGGATCCGATTTTTGTAATTGGTGTTTTTCATGGAAATTAATAAATGGATCCTGTTTTTTCTTTAAACTTATCGTCTGATACTTTGAGCTACGACTACATTTGGTACATCACATATATATCTATATATATATGTGTATAATTAGAAAACATTTTTTTAAACAAAATATAAACGCGCCTAGTATTTTCGAGCATGAAGCTGCTGAAAAAATATCAATAAAGACATAAATTAATGCAAAATGTACTTTTAAGTAAATAATCAAGCAGTCTTGCTAAAGATTGCAATCTATAGCAAGTTATATATATATATATATACTAGCCTCTTTTCCCGGTAAAATTCCTTACCCGGCCTTTCTTTTCGCAATCGTTGATCGTAGTCATATACTTCCAATTACAGAAGTGTTTTTAATGACGAAAGTACTCATCTTTTGGCAATGTCAAATTAAAAAAAAAAGAATAATAATTTTTGACAAATAACAAATTCTAACTTTTAGTGTAGTCACCCGGTTCCTATACATTTGGAAAGTTTTGTACTCTTTATGAAAAAATAAAATTATAAGAAGTTTGACACTTGTACGACAAAAATTGACGCGTGTATATAATTTCCAAATTTGCAATTTTTGATGTCATTTTTAACTTGCCTTGAGGGAACGTTTTTTTAGGTTTGAATAATTCGAGGATGTAAGTTTAAATGTGGAATGCAGCAAAAAATGTGTACAATGTAATAGGCCGTACGAGGAAGTCATGCGGTGTCCACGTCACACTTTTTTTAAATAAAAATAATTGAAGAAATTTTAACTTTCTTCCACAAGGGCGTGAAGGTTTCGAAAAGATTTCTTTGTTCTTTTAGCGGAATTGTTCTAGTCTGTTTCAGCTTGTCCTTTGATTTAAATTGTTAAAACTATGGAAGAAGTTCAAATTTTTATTTTTAGTTTTGCAAAGTTTTTAAAAAAATATTTGGTTTAACTAATGAAATTTTTGATGGAACTAAATATAACTTCAGATTTATAATAGGAGCAACAATTAAACTATCTCTACTGAAGAGTGAATTAGATAACAACAGAACCCTACAACTAGATAACAGAATAACTAAAAAATAACAGAACCCTGCAACTAAATAACAACATAATAACTAAATAACAACAGAACCCTACAAATATATAACAACAGAACTTTACAACTAAATAACAAGAGAATAACTAGATGACAATAGAAACCTATAACTAGATAACAATAGCATAAGTAGATAACAGCAAAACCCTACAACTAGATAATAGAATAACTAGAAAATAACAGAACCCTGCAACTAGATAACAACATAATAACTAGATATCAACAGAACCCTACAACTATATAACTACAGAACCTTACAACTAAATAACAACAGAATAACTAGATGACAATAGAAACCTATAACTAGATAACAATATCATAACTAGATAACAACATAACCCTATAAATAGATAACAGAACAACTAGAAAATAACAGAATCCTGCAACTAGATAACAACAGAACCCTACAACTATACAATAACAGAACCTTACAACTAAATAACAACAGAATAACTAGATGACAGTAGAAACCTATAACTAGATAACAACAAAACCTTACAACTTCTCATTTAATGTTACAAAACTGGATTATTTTTTCAAGATAGTTTTAACCTTCGTATTATTATATGAGTAGATTTGTGGGGGTGTTGAGGGGCGAGTAAACGAAGTTTCTTTCTTGGAGAATATCTTGAAAAATATTAAATTGTAGAAACAAGTAGTTGTAGGGGGTTCTGGGGAAGAAGCCAGCGGAAAGCTATCTTGAGGTATTCCATATGAAATATTCTTTTTGAGAATATGACACCAGGTAGTGATTCCCAAAAGTGATACATTGCAATTTCTGGTAGTGGATGGTGTCGGATTTTCGTCGATTGTGATGGATGCTTCATTTTATGAATTCCTAGCGCATTTCTTAGAGTAGAAGACCCCAGCATTTCTCTCGTTGCCGCCCGTGGACGACGATAGGATGCGGTGGAAAGCACTAGTGGCAATAAATTTTCTCTTTAATCTTGTGCAATAATTCTCACTACTCTAAGAGAATTTATTTTTATATTTCTTTTTATCATCTGCGATAGCTACATTTACCACCATCCAACTGCTTTAATGAACTCTGCCTGCGGAATGTAATGTTTTGTTATAATGAAGGTTAACGTTAATTTGAAAATCCATCCAACAATGTGAGAAACATCCAACAAAAAAGAATTCAGAATTTGCTAAATGGGCTGTGAAATAAACAGGAAAATATATTGCGTAAAATTTTAGCAACCCGGAAGGTAGGATTTAGAATTTTAAACTTATTAAATGTTTTATAGTTGTATCAACATCTGAAAAATAAGAACTCAAAAGTTCGAAACATATCAAAAGAGTTGAAGAAATTTCAATTTACGTGAACTAGTAAAGATACAGACGTATGTAAAATGACTCGAAAATACCTTTCCAAGTTCATATTAAGATAATTTTTAAAAATTGGACAAATAAAGGAATTATTTACTTCATATAAAAATCTTAAAACGGCATTAGAATTTTCTAATATTGCCGAGCGGTAAAGTTTCTGAACACTAACAGTTCAGGCCGGGTTCGAATCCCTGTAAATGGGCTGGTTACATGGGCGTTCTCGTGGTTTTCCCCAAGTGTGATGTGTATGCGAGCTAGTTTTCCTTAGAGAGCCCTCCACAAAGGCATCTGTCCTCTTAGCAGATAGTTCTCGAGTGGTTTGCTATAATTTGACTGCAACATTTATGAATTGTTCATAACATTTCTGGAACTTATTTGATCGTTTCTTTACCCCTAATTTTAATACTCAAAGGCATTCCTCATAGGAAGAAAACAGGCTAATGTAAAATTAAAAATTAGGCAAAAAAATGCAGCATGGCAGGGATTTTCTAGAGGGAAAAACTGGTAGAAATATTTTTACTTCTGAAGAAGGACTTGTGTGTGATCGCTCTCGAAGCAGATAAAGCTACTGAAAATCTTTCTCAAACAAAAGTTCTTTTTTGCCTAATTTTAAATGGTTGACTAAAATCGAAATCTTTTATGTGGGGATTATTTTTATTGCAGTTTCAAAATTTAATTTTTAAATATTTTGATCATATTATCGGAATTGTTGATCGAAATGAGCGTTGTGATTTCCATGTTTTACCGCACAAAGACGGTCGGGACTTCGGAAGTTCGATAGGGATAATGATCACTTTAATCGCGATCATTTTAAGCAGCGTCTACTTTTGTGAAAATAACAACGCTTTTCTTCAGAAGTTAATAAGAAATGGATACCTGTAAGAAAAGTCTGGAGCTCAAAATGTTCACCTGCGGTCTCTTTGGGAAATAAAATTACTTGTCTAGTGGTAATGTGTTGCCACTAATTGAACTTTTTTTTAAATCGTGATAGACATATATCACTTTTCTTTCTTTTAAGTTGAATTTATAATTCCTCTCTTTACCTCATTAAGGAAAATCCTTCCTCTTCAGTTCCTATCATTTTACAAAGCACAACTTCCTTGCGAAGTTTTAAGCGAATTTGTGTTGTTTGTGATCTCCATTAGTGGAAAAGGGGGTATTAAGCGTTCCGGGAAGTTGTAGCCCCCAGCTGTCAAGTCCTGGGCGAAAACATCGAAATTGGCCTTTAATGACTAATATTCATCACTCTGGTAATATTAATTAGCGAAAACGTTCGACGGCGACTAACAAAATGGCGCCGTTTTGCTGGCAATAAACTTGATGGCTTTTCAAGATCCATCGAATGTGTGTGCTGGCGGCTTCTCTCTGCCTCGCTCTCCCTCCCCAAAGGGATTTGCGTCCTCGGCCTCTCCAAAACTGCCGCACGAAAGTACTTAACTAAATGCTTTATAAGCGTTAATGGTGGTATCAATATTGCTGGCAACAGTTTGCGTCAAAAAGTTGTTGATCGTGAGCTCTCACTTTCCGGAAATAAGAACCTGGCAGGGATGGAATTTGCCCGGAAAGATGGAGCATTACCCCCCTCCCCCCCAAAAAAACACGATTTGCATGTACAAAAAACTGTATAAAGTATCACTGTTTTGTTTAGATGTGATTTTTATGAAATGACTTTCTTATTTTCGTATCTAATATTATTGGTTTAAAAATTGTATGTCTAATTAAGTGATTTTTTTAAATATCACTTGGTATACTTGAAAGTGAACTTAGAACGATGTTATGTGCCTATTAGAGGCAGATTTTAGGATTTATCAAGCATTGCTGATCTCTTTTTAGCCCAAAGGGCGTTAACCCAAAAGGACTATTAATTTCAAAACGGCATTTTGCGTCGATTCACTTTTCGTACTGTTGCCACCAAATATTATCGCCACGTATTATGTTTAAAGAAACTAAATAATGAAGAATCTGCATGAATGTTTCTCGCTTTGAGAAGAAACAAAACAAGCCTAGAGCCATCAAATTTTGAATAACGTAGTCCTGCAACCAAACATGGGCACGTGGAAGTCCGAATTTTGAATTGTTTTATTATCTATTCCAAGTTTTGTAAAACTTTAACGAATTTTCGATTAACACACTCAACGATTTCAAAGCGAGCAGTGGCAACACTGTAAAAAAAAAAAAAACATTTTTATCTCCAGCGCGCGAGACTGTGTATGAAATGAATTTTATGTGGTTTAAGTACGAAGAACAGGATATTTAATAAATAAAGGTAGCACACAAAACGCTTAAAAAACGCCCTTTTGGGCGTAATATAAAATCTGAAAGCTTTCAGTTTTTTTAAGGTCAACAGTGCTTGAGAAGATATATTTTTTTTATAATATGTTTAAACTCAGCACGTTTTATAAAAAACATTAAAATAAATCATAAACAAAAACTAATGGTTGGTGAATTGCCATTTTTCAACAATAGTAATGCATTCTTCTAAGTGACATTAAGTTACTTTGTGACCACATGACCGGACTCGAACTGAATTGATAACTTAGATGCAGTAAAGTAAAATTAACCTTCCGAGAAATTGGTAAGTACATAATCCTCTTGCTAGTATGAAGGCCCATCAGAAATCAAGTGCATAATAGCGCTGAATAGTAATAATTAGACACGTATTCGAATTCCGGCGAATGGAATGTCTGCATGGGCTTTTCTGTAGTTTTCCTCATGTGTAAAATTCCAGTTGCCCTTTGAAAGTCCTCCACGAAGGCATTCCTTTAAGCAGATAGCTTTGGAGTTATTTTACCGTGGACAATAAACTATTAAAAACTTTCTTATGTTGAAGATATTAATAGAACATGCGAGACGGGCAGCATTAAGATTTTTTAGCCAAACAAATGTTAGCTTCAGGTTCCTTCTAAGGTATGATTATTTAAAAATACTTCAGAAATCCCTAAATTTGCTGCTGCGTGAGAGGGGAGAAAAGAGAACCATAGATTTACGACCTAATCATTAGATCACTGTGTATTAAAAAAGATTGCACACTTACAACATCGGTTAGCACTTTGATTAGTCACATGTTATTTCCGAATTTTAATCTCATCATCTGGGAAATGACGTGGTAAAATCTAGATGATGATGTCTTAAAATGATTCTAGGTATTGAATTCGGTGTATTTAGCATTGCTTTTGTTGCGATCTTAAGTATTGATTCATTTGTGCCAACTTACGTTAATGATCTGGTAACGTATCTCCTGTTAAATTCGTCACCTTCTGACATAACAACTTAGTAAATGTCGAAAAAAGTGCTAACAAGTAGGTTGAATCGCTGAATACATTTATGGTGTTAGACATGGGGGTTCAAATCCCTACGAACGATCTGAGAGCCTGAGGTTTTTCTGTATAAGTAAGGGAAATATGAGCCAGTTTCATGTAGAAATCATTCAGAAGACAGCTCTTACCCGCAGTTGCACGCATGTCCTTAATCAAGTTAATTAACTAATTAATGGTTAAAGAGAAAATAATCGCTGTACAGTTCCATGTAACTAATATTGAAACAAAGTAACATGAAACAGATAAAACGAGATATCGTTTATTAAAAATTATTTCCTGCTGTTAATAAACCAAAGCACCAAAACTAGCAAATGTAACAGCATGAGCATAGCATCTTGCAGTGCATAGATAGCAGGATGAGTCTCTTTGGTTGCTAGAGGTACACAGTACTGTGGAAGTACTATGTTACATAGTTCATAGTTCCGGTGTCCGCCGAAAACATCGCGGACAAAAACGTCCGGAGAAAGCAATGCAAGTCGAAAACGTCGTAGTGCAAAACATCGTGGGAGAAAAGAAAGCAAAGAGAAAACACATTATGGTACAAAATATCGTGTTCGAAAGTTCAAAAATTTCGCAGTTTAATAAAATCGTCGTCGAAAATATCGTGGTAAAAAATAAAGTACCTACAAATTATCGCATGACAGTAACATTGCATATATGCGTTTTTCAGGTTTTAAAAGTTGTTAAGTGCATTAGAAGGAAAGAGATATATTTCTACCCCTATAATTGATATTTTTAAGTGAACTAATAAATCAAGTTAATTTTTGCTGAAAATGTAAGAAGGAAACATAAGCACTTAAAGATTGAAAAGGAGTAGAAAATTAATGCAACTTTTAGCACTTAATTGAATTTTTAAATTTATATGGTTAATTAACAAAGGTTATTAATAAATTAATCTTTTTTATAAAGTTTTACTGATAATTTTTCATGAAAAATACAATCTAAAAATGCTTAGGAAAGGAAAGACAAATAACTGCCTGAGATTTACCTGTAAAAAATTGCTTAGTTAACTATCAAATTATTTTCTTTCACATTTGTTAATCTGTTATTGTTTTAGTGAAAATTGTAACTTGTTGTGTATCCTTTTTTATTCTTGAAGTGTCTTTAACATTTTCACCCTGTTACCCTCTTTTCTTCTTGCGCTTCCAAATCGTTATGCGAATACACATTAACAATTATTAAAGCCTGAAAAACGCATGTCTGCGATGTTATCGTACGTACTTTATTTTTTACCACGATATTTTTGACGACGATGTTTTATTTTTGACCACGATATATTGTACCACGATGTTTTTAGAACTGCGATGTTTTCTCTTTGCTTTTTTTTTCCTCCCACGATGTTTTGTACCACAACGTTTTCGCCTTGTGTTGTTTTCTCCGCGACGCTTTCTTTAACGATGTTTTTGCCGTGATGTTTCGTAACCAATAGTTCCATAGTTTCTGTAGTACTATGGCGCTACAGAAACTATGGAAGTAGAGGAACAACGCTATCTCATTCTTGTATCATCCTCCATACCAAAATACAATCAAATAACTTGCCACTTTCCTACCTACCTGCTGAGTCCAAGCTTTAACTTCTGGCTGACAAGATACGATGTACTTTCGATTATCGGGTATGCGGATTATCTGTGTTTGGTGCTCAAGAACGCACACTCAACGGTATATGTGAGAGTAGCAAAAGCTTAGTCTTATTAAAGTAAAGTAAAGTAAGTAAAACCAATAACACTGGTTCGATCATGGTTATTTCTAACCTAGAAATCGGAAATTTATCCAATTGTGAAGAAGTCCAGGCAATAGCTGAAGTCGTGTGCCAAAAAATTCCAAATGTAAAATTCTTCGAAAATCTCGATCGGGAAAGCATCAAGAAATGGCTTGATGGCGATTCGACAGAGCCGGATTTTGAGTGCTTGAGTGATGCGGATATCTTCTCAAACGTCGCAAGAACGGAAGAGGCAGAAAAAGACACTGAAATTTTAAGCGAAGAATATACTGACAATTACATTAATCTTTTGACAGCAGTGGTTTCTGTTAAAACTCTGTTGGACTTTATCATGCAAAAAGGATTCGAATAAAGTAATAAAATAGTAATTCGATAAATATGCAGTAAAATTCGACAAAAATTTAAACATTTTCAAAAATAAAGTAGAATTACTGATTTTTTTAAGGAATAAACAAATACAATATGCATAAAAATTATAGTTTGGATTATCCGTATTTTTCAGTTATCCATGATTAGTTTCCCGGGCATTACTTTGGATAATCAAGAGTAAGCTGTATTCAAAATCGCTCAAATTTCGGTATCAACCGGTTACGTTAAATCTACTCTTGCATCAGGTTACTTAATCAGCGATACTTATAGTTGCCATTGGGCAGTTGTTTTGCATAAAAACTTCCGAATGAAGACTTGTGTATTCTGAAATCGGGAAAGACATACCAGATTTAAATTTAATAGGTTACGAACTTAAAACGCAATCAGCGATTTGTAGTTAAGTTTATATCAAATATTGCACTTTATGAAAAATGTTAAACACGATGTAATCAGAATCGTATATCATGTTTTGGAATTTACATGCCAAACAACGGTCGCCATTTTCTTTTCCTGATTCCAATGTCTGCAACAACGGGCATTGCTGTTGCAGACACGCAACTTGTGGTTGTGCTTATGTTATATTGGACTAAGATGCATATTTATCAATTTTATGTGCGTGAAAAAACAGTTCATTGATTTTCATAGAGCCATTTTATCCAGGCAGTTTAGGTATAGTTTCTTGAAACTAAATCGAATAAAAATAAATATTTACGAAGAAGAGTGAATTCTAAAGTACCAGTTATTAGACTATGAGTGTAAATTTGGTCGAATGTTAATATATTTTTTATGTAGCACCTACAATCGATCTTAATATCAAAGCATATATATATCAACTTGTAATTTTCAGAATATAGCTGTGTGTAGTATCGTATACCCTGATACTATTTCAGAATATAGATAGCCGTGTTTAGTATCGCATATCCTTGTCTAATTTGAGCTTGCTATTTGGGGCTAAACGTAATTCACACTGTGATTCTTTTTCACATGTTTGTTCATTAATCAATAGTTTCATCGCTTCCATAATCAGAGGTGGGGCTGCACTGGATCACCTCATAGAATTACGATTACAGTTACCATTATGCTTCTCTTTTTTCTTTATTGCCATTTCCCTTCGCAGGTGAAACGTGCCGCTGAGGGATATCCATCTGCAATAAGTCATTCCTCGATGCAAACGATTCAGTGTTCTCCAATTAATGCGATGCACTCCAGTTTCTGATTAGGCTTAAAACATTACTACTCTCTCCTGCTTCGACTGCTTCCGAATCCATTACGTAAATATCGACATAGAGTGCGAGCCCTAAAGCCATCGGTTGCTGGGGGGGAGGTAGGAGAACTTCCCCCTTCCCCCATTCCCATATTCTCTTTTATTATTTACCATCCCATTTCTAAATTGTTCCATTTCTCTTTATTTCTTGCAGGAGGCCGTTAAAAAGAGAGCTGAAGAGGGAAGGAACCTGTAGGAGTCCATTAAAAAAATTAAAAATCCCGCTCAGAATCATATCCCGCGGTGGGAGGGCTTCCATCTTAACGTAATTTGCCGTCCCCCCATCCGCCTCTGCCTTATATATATAAAGCGAATGAAAGGAGAGAGCGCGGGGGTGTAGGAAAAGGAGAAGAGAGAGAGAGAAAATGAGAAAAGGCCGTAAGAGTGCGTTTCCAGGCGAGCAACAAATCATGTTAGTGTCAGCGGACCACGTTGTAAATCCCAAAAATCCATTATCTAATTTCATTAATTTCGTCGGCAGCCATCCAGCTAATAGGTTTGTTACACTTAATGGGTTTTCATCGATTTATCGGCACCTCTCCGGGACCGACAACTCCACAAAAGACGGCTGTGGTGGTGGTGATGGTGAAGAGAAAAGAGGAACCGCCGCGTACTCGCTACCTGGGTTGTGTTTTCGGGGCAGTTCCTTTTTTTTTTTCCATGAATGTCGTCATATTAACCGAACGTAGATCCAGGAATACGTTTTATCCTCCTCTGCGGGGAATGTTCCGACTAAGAATGATAACAATGGATGGCTTCATTTGTTCTGTTTGTGTGAAAAGCGCCCGAATTTGCTTCTTTTCTCCGAATTCAGTTTCCGTAGCCAAATCCATGGTGAATACAATTGGGAACAAAGCTTACACTCTGCCTGTCCGATGTGCGTTGTGGTGTAAATATCCATACTAACCTGTCGTGCATGCTTATATTAGAAATAATATGTTTTGCCCCTTAAATTGAAATATACGCTAAGTAAATTGTAATACAAAGAATGTTGAAAAGTACTGTATTGGAATGCTCTGTTGCGACTGCGGCAAAATAGGTCAGGACTTTCTTTTCTTTTCTGCTGATACTAGGTACAGTGGGTTTAGTTAGCTTTTCGACCCAAAGTCCCATTGTCAGAACTATCTTACGCTTGTTCTATATTCACCAGGTCTATCCTTGGGACGCAAACCATATATGTGCATCTAAAGATGGGAACTTGCTGGCCGGTTAATGGTAAGAGGTCTAGCATAGAAAGAGAACTTACAATATGTTCAGGCAGCTCAATTCTGTGCATGTACAGAAAGAAACTAAGTATTAATACAACATACACACGGCATTATGAAGACAGAAATTGTAGCAGAATGCCTAGCAATCGAATGTGGACGTGATAATATTTACATGAATATTTCCATGTGAATGCAGTTAAAAGTAAGGCATAAAATTACATATAATGTAATATATTTATGTAATAGGACGATATATTAGCACAGTATTAACACGAGAAGTATATTTATAGAGATAAATCATACAACAAAGCTATACGTTATTTTGTAATTATATAAATCTTAAAATTATGTACTATAAGTAATAAGGGATATAAAAACACAAGATACGAAGAGGGGGAAAATACATGAGAATATACAAATGTACATACAATGCCGGTTCTTTTTGGGGAGGGGATAGTAACTAAGAATTATTCTAGATTGTCAGTTATACTCTTAGTAATGTCAGTACAATGTCTTATGCGAGATTTTTTTTTTTTTGTGTGTGTTCCTGACCCATTCCTGACCCATTCTCGTTGGTAGGTGATGGACGCTCTTTTCAAATGATAATTTTTTGTATACAGACAGTCGAACGAATACCTCGACGCTACTGCACGTGCAAAAGTCATTATTTCTGAGTAGAGAATTATGAGCCATGCCTAGTTAGGGATAAGGTTGCCTTTCTGGAGGACTTTCGGAGGGAAACCTACTGCAATTCACATCACACTTGGAGATAACCATATAACCACGAAAACCCTCATGCAGTCAGTCCGCTAATGCGGACTTAAACCCAGCTAGAACTATTTGTATTCAGCGGTCTTATCTAAGAATAATATCAGCGGTATACTACAAGGTATACCGCTAGCAAAGAATATGTACTGTTAAGAAGGAAAACTTCGCAGAAGCAGAAGTGGCTCCCTTGCAACGAAAAGGGAAACAACTGCGCATGCGTGAAATATCTATCGCCAAAAAGCGCCAAAGCTCGAAGCTGAATGTCGAAGTTGGTTTGGATAGGTTCGACAGTTACGTTTAGCAAGAGTTTAAACAAAGAATAGGTTCTTTGGTTTCAAGTAGCGATATGGACAATGGAAGTTCAACAGCCAGTGAAAGTGAAACTTCACCTAATATTTCATCATTTCCGAGTTTAAATTATCGCGACAAGTCAAAGAACGATTAACCCGTGTTCCTCAATTTCCTATACACGTCGCGAAGGGGGAAAATGTCGGCTAGGTACCAAAGAACCGGCACATCACAGAGGGGAAATTCTCGCCAACAGATTCCGTCGCCAAATCCCTTGGCGAATGTTCCCTTTTCTTTGTAGCGGCGTTGCAGACAAAGTGGTTTACATTACGTCTATGGAGCCTTTCCTTCTTTATATAGAGGTTCTTTGCCGCTAGTATCTTGTGACGTAATAGACTTTTAGACTGCTCAAAAGCAATTGCTGCATTTTTATCTTCGTTTCTTCCACTTGTGTAAGTAAGTGACATCAGCGTCACGAGTAGCCTAACCTTGTTTGTCTATTAATCTTGGCTTGAGCTGCTCCTCCACTAATCGGCGAAAGGTAATGCAATAACTAAACGCAGTTTCGGACATAAAAATCCGTTCTTTGTTGAAAATAAATATATCTATGTCTGTATAAACTCTTAATTTATATGCCTAGGAATTTTTGTGTAACGAAACAAGACTATACAAATATTTTATACATATAGGTAGAAAGGTTTATTTCATATATTTCGTATAAATTTAACCTGGTAAAAATATAAAACCGTCATAAATGGAATAAAAACAATGAAAGCAAGCAAGCAAAATTAAGGATTTAAAAATCATTGTCAATAACAGAAATAAGAAAATGAATTGTGTATTCTGCGCAGAGCCGGAACAAGGGTGAGGCACTTGCATCAAGTGAATCACTTAGAGGGGGCGCCAAATTGGCTATGCGAATTCGAAAATTACTTTAATTATGTTTTTAAATTTGTCGGTTGTTATTAGGGGAAATAAGGTTCGGCAAACTTTTAATTAATAAAACAATACGAAGAATGGCAAGAAAGCCTGGAAATTAATGCAATGTGTATTTTAATATTATTTCTTATTTATCAAAAAAGAATTTTTAACATTTTCATTTGAAAGTTATAAATAATTGGCTATATTATTTTTCTGAATTTATAAAGCCACGATTAAAAATACTTTAAGAATTATGATATTTTGATTTAATACAGTTACTTTTGTTTAATACAAATATAGATAT
>KK119869.1:237822-260239 GCA_000611955.2 Stegodyphus mimosarum
GATGACGCTAAAGGTTCTTTGAAGTGCTGTTTGGATTATTGTCATGTACCATATTTACTCGCGTATTCCCTCTTTCCTATTAAGTTTACAGCTTGAAAACAGGGAGGGACAAAATATACGTGTACATTGTTTTTGAAAACACGACTTCAGTGGAAGCATAGTACATTAAAAAGCACACATAAAGAAACTCTGATATTATTATATTATATAATCCAAAGAACTTTCCAATTTCAAAATAATATTCATTTTACTTACACAAAATACTTTCTTATTTTTGCACTTATTTTACATTGTTATCATAAATAAGAAATTTCTAAATCATATGCTGAAACAAAACTAGGGAGAAAATACGCGAGGAGAAATCTGTGAATAAATACGATATGTTTATCTATAAGTATTAATTAATTATCAATGCTATATAGATAGTTACATTTGTTTGTTGTAATTACTACATTACGACACAATTTTCTTCTCCAAATCTCGTTTTTTTATGCATGAAGTCTGTGAGTCCTAAATGTTTGAAAAAAACTATTATATAAGTTTTTAAGAGAATTATTTAATTATCAGTATTGATTCCACTTACCGCTATTAATATACGACTTTACTACGACCGATATTATTTTGAAATATTCCAAAGCGTAGCATTTTATTCTAGTCTAACTAATGTATAAGTTTTTAAAGATATATTTTGAAACAATGTCTATATTACGGTTATTGATATAGTTATTCATCTACTATTGTTCTCGCCCGTCATAGAGACTAAGGTTGTTCAAAACTGCTAGTTTGATGTCTGGCTGCATGGTATTTTCCTAGTTATTTCCATGTACAATATAAATACCGCAGTTATTCCCATGTGCAGCATTAATACGAGTTTCTTAACCCAGAAATTCCCTTATAAAGTCCTCGTTTCGTTTAGGCATTTGATTCTCAACCTGTTTTGTTTCACCACTACTAGAAGATCATTCTCTCTTTCCCCCTTTCCAAAACTCGAAAATACCTGTGTACATTTATTTCGATTTAGATTATTTTAAACGTGTTGTATAAATTAAACAACAAAAAGTGTAGAAAATATTGATAAAATACCGAAACTTAAAGAAAAGTAGTTTTTTTTTAAAATTATTTTCATAAACTAAGCACTTAACAGCTAAAGAAATGGCTGCCCACACTCTTGAAACTATCGAAGTCCCCTTAGAGGGGAATTCGCCTGTGGTTGAGAAACCCTGGTTTAGGTAAATAGCCCTTGTATGCTTTTTCTGAATCAGTTTACCAACCAACCAGTTTTCCTGCACTTGTAAGTTAATTAAAACATACAAAGAAAGAAGTTAATTAGAAAATTTTAATTTCTGTTTATTCAAAATCGATTGCATAAATTTAGGAGTGATATACGCGTATGGTGATATACGCCGAAATGTTGTGAATGGTTATGATAATTCTAAATTTGAATTGCGCTTTCATGGATCTTTACATCATGTGTATATTATTGCAACGTAAAATTGCAGTTTGGCCTTCGTTAACTCACACTTCATCTTCTGTTTTTCAGGTTATTTGGGAGCGGTGGAGCATGCAGTGGCTGCGGCCAGATGATCCCAGCGAGTGAATTCGTGATGAGGGCACAGGGAAATGTGTATCATCTCAAGTGTTTCACCTGCGTCAAATGCCACAATCAGCTTGTGCCCGGAGACCGCTACAACTTGGTCAATGGCAGCGTACTCTGTGAACAGGACTGTATCAAAATGCTCAAAGGGACCGTCAGTCCGGCGGGGGTGCGGAAGACCAAAATGAGGGTCAACTCGGCCATCAAAGTGTAACCAGAGGATACAGCGCGTTCGTACATGACTTCTTAACAAGTGGACAAGTATGATAAATCTCATGCTCAACTCGCAGATTTATGAACTCGTTTGCCAAACCCCCCTAACTATTACTACTATTACTACTTCAAGCCGTTTTATGGACTTGTGATGTCATCCTCAAGAAAATGAACATAAGTATATATAGCGAAGTTTAGTTTCCACTTGTTGCACACGTTTCTTTTTGTTTGTTTCGCATACATTATCTACGCCCTTTTCCTAAAGGGAGCTAATCAAAGGTTAATTATAATTAGAAATGAACTGAATGCGTCTGTGATGTGCGTCCGCCAGATACTTAAAAATCCGAATTTCCTCCCTCGTATCATTTCGTGAACTTCTTGGTGCATATATCTACTAGGACATCTTTCTGAGGATTCACTTCGTTTGGGAGGTCAACAACAATCACTTAGACTACTTCGCCTGGTGGAGTGAATACAAATCAGTCAGCATCGGCAGTGCCATAAGCCTCCTCAACAGCCATCCCATCTTCTCCCCTATGCTGCACAAGCTGTCTGGACAACAGAAAAGTAAATTTAAAAAAGGAAAATAGGACCTTTAATGCAGCCAGCAATAAAACGGGTCTTGGATCCGTGAACTCCACCTGATAGTGACAGTGACTCGACTCTATCATCCTGAACGATCTCCAATAACCAAACCAACCAAATTTTGTTGGGAGAATGATGCATTTTCTTATTTTTGTTTGTTGATACTCTGATTCAGGTTACTGTACATATGCAAATCACATTCGACATGTACTGTAAAGAATTTTCTCATTAAGTTCTCTTGGTTTCTTCATTTACTGTGTTGTTGCCTTACTATCTATTGTAATATTTTTATTAGTTGAAAATGAACTTAATAATCATTTAAATCGAGATCCTCAGGGTACGATAGCTAAGCAAGTTCACATTTTAATTGAGTCAAATATTTCGTGGCTGACGCGATGAACAGACAAATAGATGATGCTACAAATACATATAAACAAATCACAAAATGTCATCAAGGATTCAAAGCATTTAGTTCTTATTATTCCATAAGACAGTGGTCTCAAACTCATGGCCTTCGAAGTAATTTTATGCGGGACGCAAATGCATTTTCATTATGTATTTGTTGTAAATATAGTGCGAGACTTTGTCTTAATTACTGTGTGCTTGTGCGCCTTACTAGGGTGAGGTAGGACTAATTACTGTATGCTTGTACGCCAGGCCGTGTGACTAGGGTAAGGTAGGACAATTTCTCCCGTTGGTACATACACATTTAGTGGACCAGCGGACTGCTGGTTGCGCTTCAGTATTCTGAAATTGCCGGTTTTCTGGTTAAAAATAAGTTATTTAGGAGTTAAATCAACATACTGGAATTACCATAAAGTAAATGTCAGTTTAAAATTTGACGTTTAGTGATCAATACATTTGAATTACAAAGTATAATCAGTAGAAATTTCTTGCAGGTATCAGCGTTTAGACTTCAGATAGAACATAAATATTAATTGCAATTTTTCCTTAGTGTTATTACGATATTATTGTTTATATGCGTTTTGATCAGTATTCAGTAAGTGAAATTTAAAATTTATTTTTTAGGTATTTATTTTGTGAAAAATGCCCGCATGCAATTTGAGTTTAAGACCATTGCCATACTATATATTGTAAACTGTTTGTCCTCCACATTGCATTAATTTAGCGTACCGAACAGAAATTACATTATTTCCAAAAACGTTACAAACATTGAAGTATTTTAATAACTAATAACTTTGACCAATGGAAAACAGTAAGTTAGCAACTTTTTTTCACATTAGGGTGTATGAAGAGTGTGTACTTCACATGTCTATGGCAGAGTTACATAAAACATAATTATCTTAGTATGATAAATCTTCTGCTTCTGTATGGAATGAGTTAGTAAGTTGTCTTCTACCTGTAAAAGAATCAGTCAAAAATTCTCAAGGGTATCATGAACCTCCTGCAATATGCTAACAAATTCAAGGGAATGATGAAAATTATCACAAGACGTATAAAACCTCGCTTTAAAAATTTTTCTTTTCTAAATAATTATGCTTTTTTGTTCAAGGTAAAAATTAATTTAATCATTATAAATTCTTTAAAAATGGTAAATAGTGCAGCATAAATAAATAAAACCTGATGTATAAAAAGAAAAAAAAAGCTTTTATATTTATTATATAATTATTAAAATTTTTCTCCCACGAAATTCCTGCATCTTGAATGTGAAAAAGTGTAAGACTGTGTTCACATTCCAGCCAGAACCAAGTGAACACAATCTTACTTATTACTTACTTACCAAACAATAGACAAATGAACAAGAAATAGCCAAGTGAACACAATCTGAAGTCACTTGCTTCTAACCAGTAGCCAAGTGAATACAATCTTAAGTCATTTGCTTTCAACCAGTAGCCAAGTGAACAACCAATAGACAAGTGAACACAGACACTTTCTTACAACCTTTATCCAAGTAAACAACACATTTTTAGTCACTTTCTTCCAAATACTTGCTAAATGAACAGTCTTAGTCACATGCTTACAACGAGTAGCCAAGTGAACTACTTTCTTCCAACTACTAGCCAATTGAACACAGTTTTAGTCACATGCTTCCAACCAGTAGCCAAGTGAACACAGCCTTAGTCACATGCTTCCAACCACTAGTCAAATAAGCACAGTCTTAGTCACTTGCTTCCAACCAGTAGCCAAGTGAACACAATCTAAGTCACATGCTTTTAACCAGTAACCAAATGAACCCACTCTTAATCACTTGCTTCCAGTCAGTAGCCAAGTGAACAGCCAGTAGTCAAATGAACACAGTCACTTGCTTTCAACTAGTAGCCAAGTGAACACAACCGTAGTCACTTGTTTCCAACCAGTAGCGAAGTGAACTCATTCATAGAAAATTAATGTTTTCTTTCATGTTTATCAAATAAACGAACCCCGGGAGTAGAATAATTATGGTCACGTTATACTTTTAATAAAAGATGTGCACAAAACCTAATTACTTTAAATATCAATTCTGGCTTCGTGAAGACAGAGAATAGATTTATCATTCCATCCAAATCTCCTAGTGAAGTAACACCAACAAACGGATTTGTATATCATTCCGTTGCAAAACAAACATTTATTTTTCAAGTTTCATTGTACATCAAGTATTATACAAAATTCGGTTCTCTAAAGAACCGAATAATGCTTTAAATTAAAATGATGAATCAACGTATCTGTGTCTCGTCCAACGTCCGTTCTTGTTTCAAATCCCCAGCAATCTATCTTGAATAATTTTTTGATGTGTTGATAATTGATGTTAACTTATCAAGAATAGAGATAAATTAAACGTTTTTAACCGCTCAGTGTTGATGTTAACTCGTGGAACGTACGGACGCAACTAAAATTTTTGATTGCTCAATGATATCTCTCAGATTGTTTTTGATTAATCTCATTTTCGAAAACATTACTTGAACATTAACATTGATCATCTGAGTGCGTCTACGGCACACACATTTTTTTCTCTTCCCCTTCCTGAATCATATCAACCAAGATGTTGATATCACTGGTATTACGTTGTAATTAAAGTTGATAACTCATGCTTCAAAGCTCATTCATCTCGTAATATCTTATAAATAACGTCAAAACAGTTCGCAAAATGTAAATCATAAAATTAGATCATAATAAGGTTCATAACATCATATTGATTGTTTTATTTTAATTTAAAATCCACAAACTGAAATATATCAAATTAACATCTTACTTTCCAAAGTAGAACTTAAGAATTTATTTTAAATTGACAGATCGTTGCCCTTCACAGCGAAACGAAGAATCATTAAATTAAATATTTTAAAATTTTCCAGTGTTTTCAAATGCTGAGTTAGTATTTTTGTGTGTTAACAGTTCATATAAACTTTGTGAATAAACATGACAGAAGGTGAAAAAATTAATAAAAATTTGGAACCTTTTTTTACAACATCAAGCAGTACCAATTTTTACAGGAGAAGAAACCTTCATTATCCGAATATATTCATCAATTTACATTCCAAATATAAATAGTACAGCGAAAATTGAAAAAATGTATGGCAATACTTAGCATTTTTTCTACCATACGATTCACATTACCTGTTGCGTTCAACATTAGAGTGGACGTAGAAAATCGGTGGTTTTTTATTGCGGATTTTAATTAGTGACAAAATTTTGTTACATAAATCTGTTCTTGTTATATATTGTATGTTTTTTATTTAGGCATAGGTATTTTAATGATACATGTAGGTTAATAATGAAACATTTGAAAAACAAAAATGAATATATATATTATATATATATATATATATATATATATATGTGCTAAAAACTAAAACTACAAAACTACTAACAAAAACACCAAAAGTTTTAAAAATACACATTGCAATTAATTCAGATTAACGTAGTCTGTATAAACAAGGATCCACTGAATAAAATCCAAGTTAAATACTAAAGATGCTTTCTGTAATATAGAGTCCATAAATAATATAATTCCGTAATAATACTGTCCATAATTAAGTCCATAGATATTCCCATAGAATATATAGATAAGTCAAATGTGCAAGTCCATAATATAATCCATGCATAGATTGCCCATAAATAATATTGTCCGTAATATAATCCATAGATAGATTGCCCATAAAAAATTGAATTTAAAATTTTTAAACTGCGATTTCTTTTGAAATGCTGATAATGTTTGCTATCTTACGATACATATCAATTGATGGTTCTTAAAAAAGGGTAGCGAAAATAGAATTTTGCCCTGGATAAGTAATTTTTATCTTCTTATTTGTGAAAAATTGCCAGAGTGCGCCAAGGTGGTTTTGTTAATAAGGTAAGTACCAAATATATGTATTTGCGTATTTTAAACATTATTTTTCAATATTTTTTATATCAATAAAAATTCAAAATTAGGTAAGCAATTTATTAAGAGTACACACTTCGCCTGAGAGAGGGAATTAAGCGATCCGGTTAATTGGAGTTCGGATGAATAGAAAATTCCATTTAGTCGGTAAATATGATATTTCGTGCAGAAGTGTTTTGCACAGCAACTCGTTATAGAATCAAACTCGTTATCAAACTTTATGATTGATTAGTTTCTCTTTTTACTTCACCATTGGTTCAGTTGACTAACAAAATTAAGTTAAATGAATTTAATGATTCACGTAATGATGTTAAATATCACGTGTACCATATTAAATGAATCGCATGAAAACTTTTGCAGAAGAAATGTAAAAGAAATTATAACATGAATCATAATAATGGATATCAGATTCAAAATGAAAAGTCATGTTAAATCTGTACAGAATCTTTCCTAATTTATTATACAAAATACAGAAAAAGGCTTGGGTTCATTTCCATTACAGGATAAACGGCGCTGAACAAATGTGAACATAAGTTACATGCGTCATCTTTTGGCGAAATACTAATCATACCTCATTTGACTTTTATTTGTGTAAGTTTTTACGCAAACACCCCGAATGATGTGACGATTTTTTTTATCCATGATAACTCGTATATCAAACTTCCAAAAATTTATATTTACCATACGTAAGCTTTCTTCATTCATATATAGAGTTGATTAGATTTTGGTAAAATTAAGTAACAGGAAGTAGTACCATAAGTTTTCCATTGACAACCGGAAGTGTTCCTGCATTTGAAGCCCATAACAGTTTTTAAGAAAAACTATGTTAAAATATAAACCAAAAATTTTTAGTACTGTTACGGATGTACGAGTTCGCAATGGTTTGAATGCCCACAGAACATATGACACCTCGATAAAATTTTCCTAAATAAAACACTTTGCAGTTCTGGTCTTTTCACAAAAGTACTCATACAGTTCTTTTCAGTATGACAGAGTACAATCAATAATTACATTTCAGATACTAAGAACGTTAAACACAACGCAATGCAAAGCGCATCTAAAGATAGAAGCTTGCACAGAAATCTCTCAATACTCCTAACTCAGTACTGAACTAAAGTGATATTCTCTCCGGTCTTATATAACGTTTACCTCCGGGATAGACTTCCAGTGCCTTAAGATTTCTCATATTTGCTGGAAGGCATAATGCAGTTATAGTTACATGTAGGGCCGGATACATTTAAAATTACATACCGTGATCAGACGAATTACGATTATATATCGATCGGGCCAAATGGTCGCTATGTTTGCGACTTTTGATGATTTCTCGCAAAATTCGACAACAAAAATTAGTCCCCAAACTATCGCCAGCTTGGCGCTACCATTTGCCTCAATGTTAAATGGACCTATTCCTGTAATCTTATTCTTCCAGTGAAAAGTTTCACACTCTTGAGACTTTTGTTTTACATATAATTTCAGTAAAATTATTTATATACATGCAAAATTCGTAATATTGCTTCCTTCCCAAGGACTGTACGTTCTGGGCAGTACGCTACCTGGACAGGAAGCTACGGAACATCAAAGGAATACTAAAATTATAATTTCAATAAATAACATACAACAGAGCAAATACTAAACCAATAAATTAATGCATGAATTTACAAATTTATATATACATATGGCTATGGTCTTAGAATATTATTTACATCATACACACTATGGCCAGAGTAAGGGCGATACGTTCAACAAGTGCATCTGCACTGTAATGTTTCATCTTCCTTCAGGCTGCGTTCCTTCCTTCCGTCTTTTCAGACCGTACAGGCATTGCACGATTAGCACCATTTTTTCATGTCAGCCCTTGCATTACTCCAGTAGAAGGGCTCTCGAACTCTATGCAAAGTCTTCATTATTTCGAAGTGACCTTCTTTCGGAATCCTAGGTAGTTCTTTAAGGACGTCCGGGATCTTAGAAGTATCACTTGCCATCAGAATGCCTTTTCAATCATCCGATTCGATGTTTTCCTATAAGTTTCGGATATGGAGTGACTTCCAGACAGTCCAATATTGTATTATCGTAGGATTATAGATTGAAATATCCTGCCACGTAGTATTCATATTAAGTCATTTATGGGTTTTATGTCGCCGTCCACCAACTGGTCTTTGCTGAGTTCATCACTCCACGAGCCTAGGTCAAACGATGTTGAATTTGTAACTTGATGTACGACCGGATGAAGCACGTCGTATGTCATTCCTGGAGTCTCTGCATCGATCTAGCTATTTGGCCTTCGGGATTCTTGAAACTTAAGAGCCAGGCCAATGAAGCATAATCTGTGCGGAGAAGGAATTTTCTGCCGAGAGGGAGTGATGGAAATTTCTACGTCTTTAGTTATAACGACAACTCTTTTCTGGTGACACAGTAGTATGCTAAGACAAGCTCTTGACTGTTTATTTCTTGGGGCAACACAGCACCGATACTCTCCTTGCTCACATTCATGTCAAGAATAAATGTTTCATCGAGATGAGAATACGTCAGGTTTGTCGCAGATCCTAAAGCCTTCTTAAGATTGATAAATGCATCCTCATATTCTTTTGTGCACAAGTACGTCTGCTTGCTGTCTGACTATTTCAGAAGGAATCTTGCATTGGAAAAAAAGGTCCTTCACAAATCTCCTATAGTAGTTCGAAATGCCCAGGAAACTTCTCAACTGATGGACATTTTTGAAGCATCTTCAATTTTTAACTCACGATATTTCTTCTGGATCCGTGCATACACCTTCCACAGATGACATGTTCGAGCTAAGTCACTTCCTTCCTTAAAAATTTACATTTGTCACAATCTGTAAACGTCTTAGATGTTGCTTGATTGGCGGATGATCCGCCGTATCAATTTTATGATGTGTCACATTGGTTCAGCTTAAATCCGAAGATGCACATGAAAAGTGAAAGTCTTGAATGACAATTCTGCAGCACTCCTCTCTTCATTTCTTAGTTGTGCGCTGTGTAATAACTGCGATTTTAGGCTTTTCAAACACATACAGACAGGAGGACTACTGGTTCATTTAACACAGGTCACTGGAGTAACTGTTGCAACCCCTCCGCCTTTCCTAATGATTTTCGACTATCACTTACGTTGCCAAATCTCACCGGGATGACGGTCATCCATAGGTCGACGAGTACCGAGGCTACTAGTCAAATTTTTGGCTATTCCAGTTTTTAGGATATTCCTTTATACTACCGGAAATTTCTGTTTTCAGCTATGGATTCAGGTAGCTGTTCTTGCAAGTAAATTGTATTTCTTTAGAAAGTCTAATTCGAGTTTGTAAGGTCTGTAATATCTATCACATACGCCGTGTGATGGTAAGCGGCACTTTTAGACAAGATGTTTAACTTTCCATCGACCACGATTTATCACCGGACACCGTTTGGAAAATAACGCCAGTCGTTGAGCCAGATCTTTTGTGATCATGGGGCAACATTGTCTCCTATATCGTTGATCATATTGTAAGGAACTCCATTTGTATGTTCCATGATGAAAACGCCATTATTGCTGTCAAGCATTACAGATATATGACGCGTTTTAAGATAGGGCTTGTCAGTATCTGGCAAGCTTCGCCCCGCGAGATAGCCACTAATTTTTTTCTGCATCGTTGTTGGGGAATGGTCTTAGCTTCCGGGTCTTGGGGTATTCTGCAGTTCCTTCGTGCGTAGTCTTCACAACCGCAGTTCCAGCATTTTAGGGTCGCTTTGTTGCAACTCCTATATCGCCTCTAAGCATTGCCTTGTTAAATCCTTTAAGCAGTCACTTGATCCACTGGCTGTGACACGTGAACAGCTCTGATTGGGTAGCGGTCTCTATAGGCTGCTTTCTGGGCTGCATCGAACTTCATGGCGTACGTTATAGCGCTTTTTAGATCCTTGACATCCGCCATTCTCAGGGTTGATCCCGGATGTCATCGATGAAGTACTGCAAGAACAGGATTTCGCTCGTTTCTAGTGAGTAGTCGTATCAGCGATTTTCCTTTTCGAGATCCTGGAGTGTTTCTGTGGGTGTCCGTTTCTGATATTTCAACTGCTATATTCATTTAAATACTTCTCGCAAAGCAGCTTCGGAGTCCAGCCTCTTGTTTTGGTGCAGAGGATATCCACTGCGTCTTCCCTCAGAGAAGTATTGGAATGGCAGGCCTTACTTTCGGAAACCCACCCCAACTGAACTCTGAACTAAACTAAAAATTGATACTCTGCCTGGTCTCATGTAGTGTTTCCCCGTCCTCCGATAAACTTTGGCTAAAATTGATGAAATGAAAGTGATATATTATTAGGTCTGGGAAGTCATCAATGACAAATAACTCGGGAAACACAGATCGCAGTGACGCCACTACATGCTGGTTAGAAAGGTGATTCTTCGAGCGTTACTCTGAATATGTAAACATCGAACGTGGTGCACTGGGTGGAAAGTTGTGTGCGTTTGAGAATGGAGAAAAATAAGGAAAAATTGCGCTATATTTTGAAATATTATGACAAAGGGAAGAATACTTCGTAGTATTGTGAAAAAAACCTGTGTTATGTATGGTGCGGTGAAAGTACCTTATCAAAATTTTGTACGAGGAAATGGTTCGCTCGCTTTCGTTCTGGTAGTTTTGATATAAATGGTGAGTCACACTCTAGTTATCTAATCACTGAAAAGGCTGTGAAATTCTGACAAGTCTAGCAAGATAAACACATCAGCAATATCAACACTGGTATGGAACTGGTCATTGACCACAAAACTGTTTTGGACCATTTACACAAAACTGGCTACAAAAAGAAGCACGATGTCAAGGTTGCTCATCAGTTGAGCGGAATAAGTTGCCGTATCAGTTGCTAAACCGGATTAACATCTGCAATGCGCTGCTGAAACGCAATGTATTCGAGCCGTTTTTTAAATGTGTCATAACCGGGGAGGCAAATGTATCACATATGACACTCGCAAGCGTAAAAGATCGTGGATAAAGGATGGAGCCGTCACAAGCTGTCGCGAAACCAGGATTGATGCTGAACAAGGTACTGCTGTGTGCGTGAGACTCGAATGCAATTGTCCACAATAAGCTACTTGCAGTTGGTCAGACGATTAATTCTAAATTATACTGTGAAGGACTAGAGATTATGCCAGACAATTGCAAGAAAATGACCCTAATTGAATAATAGGAAAGGTGTTGTCTTCCATCATGACAACGCCTGACCACACACTTCTTTGATGACCCGTTAAAAATTGTGCGAGCTTGGTTGGGAAGTTATGATGCACCCACCGTATAGTCCAGACATAGCACCATCAGACTATCACTTGTTTCGATCTCTGCAGAACTCTGTCAATGGAATTAGGCTGGTTTCATTTGAGGCCAGTGAAAACCACTTGAATCGGTTTTTAACCAGAAACCACAGAAGTTCCTCAGCGATGGCATCGTAGCTCTACCCGAAAGATAGCGAAACATTGTCAATAATAATGGAGCATATTTGGTTCAAATAAATTCTGTTTCACACTATTAAACCAGTTGAATTTTACTCCAAAAACAACACGAACTTTTTCCCGGACCCAATATTTGAAGTTTTGAACCGGTTTTAGTGAAAAAATATGTTATGTAATCAGAAACTTGGCAAACATTGGATTATCAATAATGAATATTGCACACGGATACCTAAATATACGCGCAGATCAAAATTAATTTAGATTTTTTGATACTGCAGAAATAAACTAAATTATGGTATACATTTCAAAATATTTATTTTAAATTAAAATAGTTAATTTTCTTAAATTAAAATTCAATTAAATTGTACGTTATTCAACTGTCCAATATAATACAATTTTCAATAAAAGAAATCAAGCGGCAAATATTTGATCCTATTGGCAAAAATTTAGATCACATAGTTTTTTCACATGGCGAAATTATGCTTAATAAAATATCATAAAACATTTCTTATAACTAACCTTTCTGTTTGTTGGAGAAACCAATTAGATTTTGTTTACAAGTGATCAACTTGACGTTATACTTTACTTAAAGCTCGTTACGATCTAAAACATAGAATTTGTAGGAGGTTATTTATGTGCTGGCCACACCATAATTTTTTTTTCTTTTTTTACTTTGAATAATACCGCGTAAGCGAAGAATTTAATAAGTGCCTTAGGTATCATTTATTCCAGCAGTCTCAAACTGGTAGGCCCCCGAAGCAATTTTGTGCGACTCGCGGATATATTTCCTGTGAATTAATTAGCATTCTTATGATAAGAGTTTGAAGAAAAGGTTAAAGGTATTAAAAGTTTGGAATTTCATTTTGCATTATTTTCATTACCATCAACGAATGTGTATGACGGTCCGGAAAATCTGGAAATGGAGCTAATTAATTTCTATTGTGATATAAATCTGATTCAAAAATTTGAATATACGAATCTGATTAACTTTTATCAATATTCGTTAAAAGATAAAGATCCTCAATTACGAATTTTTGTAATAAGAATATTCGCTTTGTTTGGGAGTACATTTATATGTGAACTGTTTTTTTTCATAGTTGAAAATGAACAAATCTACGGAAAAAAGCTGATTGCAGATGATTACCTATGATTGGTGATCAAGATACTGTTGCGTGCGTACGGGTTTGTAGTGGATTGAATGCACGCAAAACCGATAATAGCTTGGTAAATTTTATTTTACCAAAAGAAACGCTTCATAGTTCTGGAAGTTTCCACAAAAATACTCTTACAGTTCTTATCAGTATCATAAAGCACAATCAGTAGTTACACTTCAAACTGCTAAGAACATTAAACCCAACGCCAATCAAAGAGCATCCAAAGAGCGAAGCTGACCCAGAGATATCTCAATACTCCTTTGTCGATTCTGAATTGAAAAATTGAGAGCTGATGCTCTCTCTCTCCGGTCCTATATAGTTTTTGCCCCGGAAGTTCCGGATACGGTAACAGTTACACATAGGGCTCAATTACAGTTATTCAGTTGCTGTACCAATTATAGTTATACAGGGACTGGACAAAAATGTCGCTAAGTTTGTCGACTTTTTCTTGCCAAATTTGGGGACAAAATTAATCGCCAAAACCATTGCTAGCATGGCAATATCTCACCAATTCAGCGAAATAGCCATTAACTCAGTGTTAAGCAGACTTGCCCCTGTAATCTTATTTTTCCAGCAAGGTTTCTTTCACTAGACTACGCATGTTACATTATACAAAATTCATAATAATATTATCTAGTAATTTTTTTCCAAGGTCACAAATTTTATGACAATCGAGAAGTTCTGAGGTGTAATTGAAATTTGTAGTAAGAAACAAAGAAGTTTATAATTATTTACATACATCTATTGCGAATACTGTAAACAGACGAAGTTTATAATTCTTTACATATAAATATGCGTTTTTCTGCAGGCATCGTAGGGAAATTTAATACATAAAAGAAAGAAAATAAATTATCGTTATATGTTCTCAAGTTGTGTCTCTTTTGGGAAGTTTTCGCATATATGTTGTTACGGATTTTGTGTTTAGTTAACTACTTTTAGTAGAATTAAAGTTGTTTTATAGCCTCGAGCAAAGCAGCACGAGGCATATTTTAAGAGGAAGTTATGCTGGAAAAGTAAAAATACAGGAGCACTCGCATTTAACATTTACTAAATAGATAATTCGTAATTTATATTTAAATTTAATAAATGTAATTGACTAGTTGTAATTGTTAGCTGTAGTAGTAATTCTACTCTTTTGCTTTCCTGAAATCTCTCGGGAAAACATAAATTACCAGAACTTTCTCGAGACCAATTAAACAGCTTTAAAAAGCCGGAGAGAGACATCTCAGTAGTAGTAGCTGTTGTTATTATTTTTTTTTTCGAATTATCTGCGAGATCGGATTAGCCTTTTTTTTGCATTGAGTTAATTCTAACGTTTTTAGTAGTTTAAAGAATACCTACTGATTATATTTACGCGATATTGTGATATTGTATGAATATCTCTGAGGAAAATTCCAGATTTTTGTTATATTTTTACGATAAGAATGAATTTTATTAACCTTTTATTGGACTTGTGCATTCAATCTACACTCACGTTTGTGAAAATTGCAACACCATGAAGGACTTACGCGAGTGAGCTGAAATTTTCAGGAAATGCAAAGTAGCGCATGATATGCAAATGATTAGAATTGCAAATCCGTAGCGCATGCGTATGCTGAGCAGCGCCCTCTGAACGGCTGATGGATCCGAATAAATAGACGGCTGTAGCGAGGCGTGTATGGTTATCGGTGGTTATCTGCTAGTGGTAAACGTTAACTCAATCTGTACTTATGCCTCGTCGACGAAAGAGAGCGAGATTTGAACAACTTACAGAGTTTGAACGAGGGAGAATCATCGGCCTTCGTGAAGCTGGATTGTCGTATCGTGCAGTAGCCTCTCGTGTGCAGCGTAACAGCAGCACAGTGATGCGCGTTTGGAAGCAGTGGACGGACGAGTGTCGGACAACTCGGAAATCCGGGAGTGGACCCCGAAATGTGACGTCAGCTCGCGATGATAGACACCTGGTCCGCATGGCGCGGACGGACCGTACAGCTTCCTCTAGACAATTGGCAGCACTGTGGTCAATAGCTACAGGTGTTTCATTGTGTGCTTCATCAATTCGTAGACGTCTGCTGCAGTGTGGACTGCGCGCACGGACTCCTTTATACAGGATCCCCCTAACGCACGACCATCGCCGCCTGCGGCTACAATGGGCCAATCAGCATAGAGACTGGCGTGCTGATTGGCAGCATGTCGTGTTTTCTGACGAATCCCGCTTTAATTTGTGGTACCATGATGGCCGCATTCGTGTCAGACGCTATGCCGGTGAACGCCACCTTCCGGAGTGCATTATCGAACGCCACAGTGGACGAACACCCGGAGTTATGGTCTGGGGCGCCATAGCATATCATAGACGATCTCAATTGCTACGAATTGTGGGCAATCTGAACAGCAACCGGTATATCCGTGAAGTTCTACAGCCCGAAGCTGTTCCCTTCCTTCAAAGCTTGCCAGGCGCTGTATTTCAACAGGACAATGCCCGCCCTCATACTGCTCGGATTGTTAAATCCTTCTTTGCAGCGCAGCAGGTACAGCTTCTTCCTTGGCCTGCGTGTTCCCCGGATATGTCGCCAATTGAACATGTGTGGGATGTCATTGGTCGGCGTCTTGCTCGTGATCCTCGTCCTGTTGCGTCTGCAGACGAACTTTGGGTACGCGTACAAACGATATGGAATGCTCTTCCTCAGTCAGACATTCAAACTTTGTTTGACTCCATGCCACGTCGTGTAGCAGCACTTATTGCGGCGCGTGGTGGCCACACAAAATACTGATTCTGATCTCTTGTTCTTGTTTGTTTGCTTTGAACATTTAATCATTTATTTGTACCACTACCACTCAACTGTGTATTAAATTGCATTCAATTATGACGATTCCTTCTTGGTGTTGCAATTTTCACAAACGTGAGTGTATTACGAACCCGTACGCACGCAACAGTATATATATTTTTAGTTAAAGTTAGAAGTCATAATTATTTAATGGTTACTTAAATATATTACAATTATTTGAAAAATATCAGCCTGAAAATTTAAATATTTAGCTGTCAATACCTTTGAATTACAAACTGTAACCATTCGAAATTTGAAAATACCAACTTTTACGTTTTCAGGAAGAAAATAAGCATATATTTGAATTTTTATTTAGCGGCATTTTTATATGTATGTTTTTACAAATTTGTAATATTTTTTTTAAAATTTATTTAACAAATTTTGTTAACACCTTTTTTTTAATTACGGCCTATCAGCTACTTTCAGATCGTGCATTTGACCTCCGAGAAATCTGTGAGACTACTGGTTTACTCCATGGGTAATTTCAAGCAGAGAAGCCGTATTTGCAGGATTAGCCATTTGACAATGAATGAACTGAAATTACGTTCATCAATAATTGTCCCTTCTACTAAGCATTCACTGAATTCTAGACTTTAGCTGAATGTTTAATATATGATGATAATTACCTTCATATTTCATAAATGCCTCATTTCTGCTGCAGCGAAGGAACATTTTGGCAGTGAAGTCTTACTAAGGAGCACTTAACACATGCTTAATTACTTTGGCTACTAAATTAAAGTAATTGCTTCGGATAAATATATACGATATTAGGTTAAAAATTCATGTTTGCTATGTTGAATACGATCGATTGAAAACATTTGCAACTCATTTAGTTATCTTATTGCCAAAGTTAAGACAGCTAAATGAACTTTTAACATGCTAACCATAATATGTAAAATTAATTTTACGTATAAATGCAAAATGAAAATAAAAGGCGAATGAAAAGTGCTTTCTGCACACAAAAAATGAGACAGTTCTATATCTGTTGTTCTATTGGACCGACTGAAGAAATTTAACTTGCATTCACCATACATCGAAAGTGCGACTTCAGGTTTATATTATATATAGGATGTAGTTGTATTTACGAATTATAGGAACAGTCCTCTTCATGACAACGGTAGTGAGATTTAGTAATTTAATGACGAAAACATGTGAATATAATTAACAGGAACATAACACATAAGAAGAATTCAGAGTCATGGATGGCATCATAAAAACAGAACAACATCGTAAGAAGAACTCACGGTCCTTCGCTTTCGAACTTCATCTTTGCTTCTGTCTAGCGTTTCTCTCCAAGGTGGTCACGTGATCTTGCTGGTGAGCTCGCTGCCATTCTTAGATGTAAAATTGTCCCACATATATTAGATTTTTACTATATAGCATTGTTCAAGCTTAGGTATTTTTACACAAAACAGGACTTTTTCTGAAATAACATCGAATTTTTTTCCCCATATTTCCATACTACGACTCAAATTATGCCAAAGTGCCAAGTTTTATAAAAATCGCACATGTAACTTTTCAAAAATTAGCTAAAAATTTCAGCTCCTTGATGTCAGTTGAGTACCTATTTCTTTATTAGCTAACTAGTAACCAATACCTCTCTTTCTATTAAACTTATTTGATTCCTTCTTTCCCGTTTCGAAATTTAGGTTCAAGTCAAATAAAAGTCGCTCATATTTCCCAATTTATTTTTTAAATTTGCATTTTTTAATAATTTTTATAAATTTTTTATGTTTTTGTTGTGTTTCGCTCCTTCCAACCTCCATTTGCTTTTGACTGCTCTCAAAATATTGAATGAATTTTTATCTGCAAATATATAACCAAATTCCAAAAATATTTAGGTTTTAGTACATTGTAATCATGAACTTCGATTTGCTTTACTGAGATTTTCTTCTAGCTGTCGGCAATGAAGATTATATTTTCGTAAAATATTTCGAACAGTTTCGGCATTACCAGATTTGCTATATATTCATTGGGCCTTAAAAATCAATCTGACTTCACTGGTTTGAGGATTATAAATAATATTTCTAAGGATCTACTTTCCTTCGCGTTCAGTGAAACTGTATGGATACCTTGTTCTTAGGATGTTTTCCAGCAAATTTGTTTTCCAGTGCTTTAGAATCAAACTAAATCGTAGATTTTATTTTAAATTCAGTACTTTAGCTTGATTTATCTAAAATTGTTCCCAATTTCAATAAGAAATGACACGTTTCTTCGCATCAAAAGAAATCTCAACTTCTTCGACTCATATTAACAAAAGTAGCTCCTAAACATTTCAACTGCATCATTTCCAAATTTAAAATCCTTTTTAGAGGTATTTTGCAAGAAAAGCTTTCTATAATGTGCTGTTTATAACATTCGTACTGCAACTCCCTAATACTTAATTTACCTTAGTTTTGTATTTAAATGCAAGGTATTACCAATATCTCATTAGTGTTATTTAATATTATTCCTCAAAATTAGATTTAGACACAAAAAGCAATATAAAATATTTCAGATTCTAAGTAAATAACTTTTTAAAACTAATTAATTGAAAGAGGTTATTGTAGGTTAATTTATTCAAATCATTAATTACTGATTACTGCAAATTTTAGAGGCACTAATTTTAAATTAAAATCCAATTTACTGTAGAGGAACTGACGTCAATTAAGCGGTGGGAGAAACAGCTCAGCCTTGACAAAAATCAGACACATTCTCTACATCTACTTCGACAATTAAAAAAGCGAATAGGTGCACCTGGAAAAATTGCGGGTATAAATGAAAATATCTTCGTTCTGGAGAAAGATGACAAAGTTCTTTGATAATACTGGCTATTTGGCGAGTTATGCCGAGCATCTTGTGAATTCTTCCAGGCTCCGGCCAGAGATACAACTGCAGTCATGAAAAAATCTGGCGACCATATACAGGGTGATGTACGAAAATGGAAACTTTTGAAATGCCTAGTGGCAACGATGTGCAGTTGACAATACTGCGGAACAGGTATCTTGAACTTGAATCTTGCCATTTAGTAATCATAGATCAGTGGAATGGTCAACAGCATGCATTTTACAAAAGCAGTGATGCTATAAGGTATTTTCTCCCTCCTTCCAGCATGCCTTTATGGTATAACGGTAGCATAGTCGGTGCGTATTCGAGAGGTCCAGGGTTCGGGTCCCGTAGAGGGTACTGCACATTTTTTCACATCTCCTGCTTCAAAATAATCTGATGACTCTACAAAGCATTGAAAAATTTTCCACAACTTCACAAAGCCTGGTTTCATCAGGAAGGGGCGACATAACACACTGTAAGGAAATCAGTAACAGCTGTGCGAGAACTGTCCGGTTACAGAGTCATCTCAAAATCCGCTGACATTCCCTGGCTCTCAAGATCACCAGATTTATCAGTCTGTAATTTTTTCTTGTGGGGCTGTCTTAAGAGTCGGGTCTCAAGGACACTGGATGAATTCAATCAAAGAGGTCAAGACAAAATTCGAGGTATCCCAGCTGAGATATTGTAGCAATCTATGGGGAATCTTAGCTGCACATTGGAAGAAGGCATGCATGTAGGAGGGCTTGCAGCTTAAGTACTGGTTCAATTACTGTCAAAAAAATTTTTTTTTGCTGAATTTATTCTATTTTTATTTAGTTTTTCAACAATCCTGTGATAACCTCTACGAGAGGGATCGACGATTTATCCAGACTGTTGGCGAACATGTAAAACAGAGGAACTGGAAAAGGTAGGTTAGAGCCATTTTAAATGTGAACCATAAATTACTTAATGCCACATTAAAAGAACTATTGGAAAAATGATAGCCATAACGTTTAAGTGAGAAGGATATATGCACTTGGCGATTATTCTGGCCTTCAACTTGGCATTTAAGAAACGGAGACTGTAATAATAAAGAAGTACTTATTGCGATTTTTTGTGCAATAGCGTCGCATGTGTTGTATCTGCAGTTTTTTATTTGAACTGAATTACACTTTATAACAAAAAATAAGTCGACTCACCAAGAAGCAAATATCCGATTCTTTTGAAATTTCCTATGCATAAATGTATTGATCAAATATGCAAATGATTAAAATTTCGTGTCCAATGAATGAATAGTGCAATTTCCAGCGCATCGGAACTGAGAATCCAGCAGATATATATAAGGAGCTGTTCTTGAACTGTTGTTTAAAATTTCTGTTGCATTGCGATTTTGGGTACCTTTCAACGACTGAAAAATGCCTCGCCGCAGGATTCGAGCTCATTACGAGCACCTGTCAGAGTTTGAAAGAGGTTTTATCATTAGATTGAAAGAGGCAGGTTGGGCAAATCGGAGAATCGATCGTCATATGAGTTGAAGCGATGCTTCAATTAGAAGATGCTGGCAAGAATGGGTGGACAATGGCAGATTTTAGCGGTCAGTAGCGGTCGACCTAGAGCCACAACAGATCGAGAGGACAGAGTGATAGTCAGATCAACTGACACAGCACTTGATTCATAGCTATCAACCATCGGACGTCCGACCCGCACACGAGTGTCCACCATGACCATTCACAGACGGCTGATAGAGCAAAATCTACGCCCGTACCGACCGTTACGTCACTGCCGCTCACGCCTGCCTACTGTCGAGCTAGATTACAGTGGTGCTTGGCTCGGTCAGGTTGGAATGATGCTGACTGGGGGCATATTGTCTTTAGCTACGAATCCTGCTTCCAACTGTGTCGTGACGATCATCGAAGACGCGTCTGGAGACGCCCAGAGCAGTGTGCCGATCCTGCTTTCAATATTACACGCCACACAGGCCCTCAACCAGAAGTTATGGTCTGGGGTGCCATTTCCATTGATAGCTGGACCCCTTTGGTCGCCATCAGAGGCACACTTACAGCACAGCTGTACCTCGACGACATTCTGAGACCTGTTTTGTTACCGTTCCTTTTGAAGTACCCTGGCCTTATTTTTCAGCAAGATAATGCCAGACCACATACGACACGTGTGGCTATGAGCTGTCTTACAGCTTGTCAAACATTTCCTTGGCCAACCAGATCGCCAGATCTCTATCCCATCGAGCATGTTTGGGATATGATGGGAAGGCGACTGCATCTACCACGGAATGTTGATGACTTAGACCAACAACTGGAGCAAATTTGGCAAGAGATACCGCAGGAAACCATCCGGGAGCTTTATCAGTCTATGCCACGCCGTGTGGCAGCTTGCACCCAGGCCAGACGTGGGTCAACACCTTATTGAGCTCGTTACGTTATAACTATGAAATAAATCATTCAATTATTCTGAAATTTTAATCGCTTTCTATTCTGTACATAATCTTTCTATCCACCAATTTTTATCTCCATCGGACAAATCCTTCTTGGTGCGTCGATTTTTTTTGTTATAGAGTGTATTTGAAACTGCGAAACAGCGAGGCCTAAGGAGAAGGATTCGATCGAGAAATCAACGAATTCAGTCCTTAGAAATGTGCACTTAGAATGCAAAAGGTATTGGGGCTTATATTTTCACTAGGAGTTCAGTATTTTTCCAGTTTTATAATTTTGACAGCTCCAGTATTCATATTTAAACTGAATTAAAAGTCAGCTTTAATAAATGCTGCTGCGAAACAGTTGCTTTACTTACTATTAAAAAAGGACTAATCAAGACCAACGTAAAAGGTCTTCCAGTGGCTAAGTTTGCTGAATACTAGGAATTCGACCTGGTTGGGTTTCGATTCCAGGCCAACGGTTTGGCTACGTGCTTGGTTTTCGTGGTTTTCTCCATGTATTACGTAAATATGGGCCAGCTTCCCTTAGAAAGTCAGCCCACCAGCGGCTGAGCGATAAAGCCGCTGGACAATTGTAGTTCGATCCCAGGTTTTAATCCCTCGAACGGACTGGCTGCATGGGCGTTTTCGTGGTTTTACCCACGTGTAACCTGTATACTAGCCAGTTTCCCTCAGAAAGTCCTCCACGTAGGCATTTCTTCCCTTAGGCAGATAGCCCTCGAGGCTTTGTCGAAATCATATAAACCGAAATCTTAGAAAATCCTACACATCTTCCTCTTAGGCAAATGGGCCTCGTGGCTCTGCCATATTTAGATAAACTAACTGGCGCAGAAGAGAAATTACTCTTAAGAATGAAAGAAAGTTTTACAAAATTAAGAGATTTTTATGAATATTTATTAAACAATTAAAATTAAATACAACGAAATAATTTGAAATCTTACTTTTGAAATTTTATTTGCAATCATTCATGCTTTCAGGTTGAGAGACACAGATCTAAAATTGTATTTCCATGTAGACTAATCGGGAATGTTTGTTTGAATGAGCCAAACAGTACGAAAGCTATGTTTTTAAAGG
>KK119869.1:260290-308039 GCA_000611955.2 Stegodyphus mimosarum
ACTTTCTAAGGTAGGGTTTCTCAGCCAGGAGGAAACTGCAGTTTCAAACAGTTAGAAGTGAAGAATGCGGTCAACCTATTATTTAATTGTTATTTAGCTTTAGTTAAGGAGTATAAAAAGCTACTTCTATTCATATTTTTGTATTTAAAAAAAGCATTTTATATATTTTTTGTTATTTAATTTATTAAACACGTTAAAAATAATCTGAACCTAAATAAATGTATACACATATTTTTCGAGTTTTGGAAAGGAGAGGGAGGAGGAAATTGTGAAGATGATGAATGGGGTGGAAAGGGGAAAACAAGCTGAGAACCGCAGTTGTAAGGCTTCCTCGTATTTAACTTAAACTACTATCACATCTGTTACCCTCTACATTTCCAGAGATCTTCGCTTCCAGCAGATCTGATTCGTTGACTTTCGACCAGTGAACTCAGATAAATGTTACTCAATATTTATCTGAGCTGCTAAAAGAGGTAACTTACTTATATATATATTTCAGAAATTAATTTTGTTAAAAAATTCATCTATGAGAATTTTTAAAAAAGGAAAATTCAACGTGACTCTAAAAAATATTATCGTAAAATAAATTTACCCATATTAAAAAAAGTATCGACTGTCTTTTAAACCCTTTAGATTATGTCGTTGAAACATTTAAGTGCGACTAAAATATGGCCAAGATCTTATAATTAAAATCACAATTCAGCAAACCTCGAAAATCGCACTAGCAAAAAAAAAAAAAAAAAAAAAAAAAAAAAAAAAAAAAAGGTATTTGTGCAGAGATTGCATAAAAATTGAATTTCATAAGCATAAATACAAAGAACGACTTCCAAAAATAACTCTCCGAAATTCCCAAAGCAAGACGTCGCCAAATAATGGCACCATCAACAAAACTTCGCCAACAAAAACTATTCATTGGTTCATCAACTGGCTTTCAAATCCTACACCTAAAAGGATTCTAATTATCCATCTTAAATAGAGTAATTAAAATGTATCCTGCTTTTTTTTAATCGTGACAGCTGGAGGCAAAGTAAAACGGACGGCAATCCTTTTTTCCCCCCTTCCATGATATCATTGAAAAGGGGGATACTTCACCTTTTGTTTGAACCCTACCCCGAAAAGGTGTCGAAAAGAGGCGAGGTCCCGAAACTAATTATCTGCAGAAATACTGGCATCCAACGAGCGAAACTAGCTTTACTTACTTGCTTAGCAACAGCCGGTGCGTGGTGTCGTTTATTAAAATGATGCGAACAAAACAAGTCGAGGATTTGACACTTCATTACACGGACTTTAATTAGGGTGGCTGGAAAAGCGGTTATTGGTAACCAACTCACGCGCTGGGCGGCTGTACAGTAAACGACGACGGCCTGATATGTGTGGCACGGTGGAAGTCTGAAGCAAGGCATTGAGCATCGAATTCTCTGCCCTCCCTCCTCTAACTGTTTATGGACTCGCCTTTAAATTTACTCTTCCTGAAGTGCCGAAAGCATTATCAGTAGAAATAGCTGTCAAAGCCAAGCAATGGATTAATTGGTATAAGCAGCAGCGTGCCATTACGTTTATTTTATTCATTGCACAATGACACTGAAGTATTTCATCAAAAAACGCAAGGGCTAAATAAATATTATTGTGTATTTAATTTTCATTAGAAGCATTTAAAATGTCGACTGCTGCTTTTAATTGCTTAATTATCTTTTATTTGAATAGTTGCAGATGTGTGAAAACCTAGGAAAAAGAAGAATGTATATTTGAAATTTAGATTCAATCTTCGACTTTTTTTTTAGGATTTTTTGAAGAAGGAAACGTGAAAAATGTGCAATGCCCTTGTTGGGACTCGAACCTGGACCTCTCAAATACGCGCCCAGTGCTCTACGTTACACCACGAAGGCATGCTGGAAGGAAGGAGTAAATACCTTATATGCTCCCCTTTTAAAAGGCGATTCATTGGGGCGCCACTGTAGAGTCATTAGGTTAAATAAGGAGGGAGAAAATACCTTATAAGTCTTATTAACAAATATTCTCTATTTGTAAAAAGTAAATATAAATTTAAAATTGCAAAAATAAAATTAATTATTGCTGCGAACCAATTTACAATAGAATTTAAATTCTAAGAGCATAGTTAAATTAAGTATACGTATTTAAAACCATGATTAAAATAAAAAAAAATAAAAATACATAATTCCTAAAAATTAATCTAAAAAATTTTTAAAAGCTAAGACAAATTAGCGTAAGTGAATAATAGTTGAGCGGGCAGGAGACAGACTTATAAAGGAGAAGTTGTCTCCAAACCTAATTATTTAATTACTCGATTCGTGTTTCGTCATCCATATAGGCAAAGGTAAAAATTCAAAATCAAAAGTAAAATCAAGTGTGAAATACTCAAAATGAAATTAAACTAGTTAGAATTTTGAGAAATTAAGCAATAAAAGACTAGGAATACTGATTAAAGGTCAATATTTATAAAACCAAATAATTTTAAAGTAACTTAATAATTAATTAAGCAAACAAAAAGTAATTTAGAAATTCTTTATTTTTAAGTAAACAAAAATAATTTAGAAATTCTTGCTCATTGAAAACTTCCTCTACACGAATTATGCATGTAAACCTAAAAACTATAAACCTATAAACTAGATACAATATATCAAAATATAAAAATACTACTAAAAAGCCAGTAAATAGCAAGTTCTAATTCAACTTAACCTATAACTACACATTTGAATTCCTGTGAGTGGACTAGCATTTGCTAAACTAAGTGAGGTTGAGTAGTCTGTTGCTGCTAAATAAAAGTAGAGGGAGCTTATACAATGTAAAGTTGAGTGTTAAGCTCAACTTTACATTGTATAAGCTTAGAGCTATTGTGAAAACCTATTCTGTAAACTTTAAGTAATGTAAAATGTAAAATTCTGTTTTGTGTGCAAAAATGTTGCTAACTTAGAAGCATTGTAAAAATGTGTAAATGGTAAAAAAATTGTAAACTGCTGTTTGTGAAAATAGATGTTGCTAACTGTTAAGGATGTAAAAATGTTTAAGATTTTTTTTTTTTGAAGTAAAATTAACATCGATCTCCTTTAAGCAACAGAAATATTTTGCCTGACATGGAATTTAAAGACGGCTATACATTGGACAGAGAAAAATTTTAAACTCGTTGTATTAGAGATTAGTTTATTATATTTCCATAACATATTTTCTAGATGATGAAACTGTGAGAAGAATTTCTCTTATTGGATAGCCCTTTGTGAACAGAAATATTAATTTTTTAAATATCTCTTCTCTAAAAAAAGTCAATTCTTTGGGTTAAAATATAATATTTAGACACTGATAGGGAAAGCTAAGTAAAACGCGAGTGACAAGCAGCCTCTCTTTATGATACACTAGCGGGGCAAATTAGAGAAATAGCTATAAAAATACATGTAACTCGAATCATTTTGTAGTTGAGAACATGGAACTACCACAAGATCTTCATTTTGTCATGTCTGACATATCTTCAAAACGCAACACTGCCTATTTCTTCAAAAAATATTAAACGAGAACGCAAGCTATGTAATATAAAGTCAATTAGGGAAAAGTTGCTGTTACAGCATTTTTAAAAATTCATAGAAAAATTAAATAAAGTATGTAGTCAGCCCTGACCGAAATACAAACTTTAGTGATTTTCCACTCCATGCATTAGATAACCCAGCAGTTCCCAAGGTAAAAAAAAAAAAAAGAGAGAGAAAAGAAAAAAAAATATATTCAAAATGAATAGCCCATTGAAGCTCCTGAACAGTGATGGGTACGCTACAACATTACTATTCGGCGTAATAATAAATCGCACATATGTTCTAATGAATTTAAATCCGGAGAATATGTGGGCATCCCATTCATTGGATTTCTTCGTCCTCAGGGTAATCGTTCATTAATGTAGCAGAATGGAACAAGTACTATCGATCATTAGGGTGAAGTTCTTACTGATTTGGACCCCTAAACAGCTTGATATCGTGAACCAACCTTTAAATAAGATTGTGAAGCTATCTTTAATTAGTTCAACATTTATAGTTATTGGTAAAAATGTGTAGCTTAGCGTGTTTTTTTAAAATGACGCCTGTCCATACCATGATTCCACCATTTTAGTACCTATGCCTTTAATGGATGTTTTCAGGCTCATGTTTACCATCTCCAAATTGTAACACGCCAGGAAACACTTTCCAAGCAAAACGGAGACTCATCAGTACAGAAAACTCGGTTCCAATCTCTGGTACTCCAGTTGTGATGAACTGTGCACCACTGCAACCAGGTGTATTTCGTAGCCCGTGGTAGTGACGCACAAGGTAGTATTTATGTTCAAATCTCGGTGAATGGGCTGGCTTTCAAGGAACATTTCGTGATTTTCCTCATATTATTTGTGTACTTGATGCATTATTGTAGCACCTTAGTAGAAGTCGCCAGATTTTCAAAATCTGCCAAACTTTGGTAATAATGCACTTAAACATTTTTCAGCACAGCAACCATGCTCATGACAATCCTTCAGTCAAGGAATGTAGTCATTTTCATGTTCTTAGACGAATTGGGAAATGTTTTGCCTTTATCTTAAAATATCACTTGTAAAATTTACCAGCAATGGGAAAAAATATGGTAAAATTTCTGCAGGAATACAATATTTTGCCCGGAAAATCGCTAAGGGAAAGATGATGAAATAAATTTGGCGCGCAGTGCCATGTTTGTATAGTACTCTGATGTTTTTTAAACTAAAAGAGATCGCTGTGTACGGTGAGAGAAAAACAGTGCTAAGAAAGAGAAGAATTTCCAGAAAAAAGCGTTTTATTCTTTAATATAATATATAATCATTAATTAATAATTAAAACTTTATTTTAAAATGTCTTTTTTTATATGTTGATAAGGTTTGCCGGCTTCGATCGATAACTATCCATAGTTTGCGAATGTTTTAGAAAAATATTCGTGAAAACCTCGAACTCCGATAAGTAATCCGATAAAAATTTCGTAATAAATTCGATAAACAATCATCCGATAAATAAGTTTTACCTATTCATCTGTAAAAGACCGCCTAATTGTGCCAAGGTCGTCGCTTTGGTACCCTAAGTGCCAAAATGCATTTTTAACGGTTATCCAAATTACTAATTCGAATATGGTATTATTATTGAAATCTGTTGCTTTTTACTTGCCTAATGAAAAAAATCAGAAGTACTACAGATGGATTTCCTGATTTAAGGCACAACTGGATGAAATTTCTGCTGTATCTGCTTTTCCCTCGAAACTATTCGGAATCTTTAAGGAAAACTGATTGAATGTAGTAAAATACTCATTCATCATTACATCCTAGTATTTTTCTAGTACATTTGACTCCATGGGAAAGGCAGCTGTAATATTTTAAAAGCAAAATTTTCCCTTGTGAGCAATTCACGCGTATTAAATCGCTGCATTGATCTGAACAAACTCCCACTAGCTTTGTAGCCATGTATTGATTGACATTCGTCTTTAAACTGGTTAAGAGAAATATCTCTGTAAACAAACAATAGTATCCTACTCAAAACTGCATTAAAAGACCCAGCATCGCACACAAAAGGCATTTGAAATAACGAACAATTGCTACAAACGGACAAGAGTGAATAAAGACAGTAATTAAATAGAGATACCCGTATCCAAAAATATGCTAATTCCATTTCCAGCTCTGCAAAGTTTTTGAAGTATATCACACACTCTCTGTTTTCGAATGCAGAGTAAGCAAGAGACTATAATTTGGTCTCTTTTGTTCCTAATTGTCCTCATCTTTTCTCGTGGAACAATTAAGTTGTTTATGGTTCCATCCCACGAGAATACGATGATTCATTCTTTCAAGAAATTTTATTTTCATGATTGCAATTTAGTATAGTACAGGATGTGAATTCTCATTGTTATGAGAATTTATAAAAATAATTATGAGTTCTTACACCTTTTGCGCAACAAGAATGGATGCTGTTGTTTCGTACTCTTTGGGTGTTTTAATGAAGCAACGTAAAGATGGTTCTTTTTACCCCGTTAATGATTGATGGAGGCATACGTAAAGATTCTAGGTACAAAGTTAGGGATCAGGAGGTCTAGCTAATCGAATTCGTTAACATCGCTGAGTGATGTGTTCGGGGGGTTGGGTAAATAAGTATCTTTGTGATCAGATTCTGTGATTGTGTGGGCTACTGGATTTATCACCAACTTAGCTCTAACCGTGACGTCTTATCCGCAGTCGTGACTGAAATATGGCATTACTTTTGCATCTTTCGCAGCAAGTTATAATGAAAATTTAAGCTGCAATAATTTACTTAAGACAAGAGTGAAGTATTTCATCTGCCGTAATAATGGGTTGCCGTAGAAGACCGGTTGTAATGTTTGAAGGTCTGTTGTTCAAGGAGGTGGATCCTATTTATATTGGGAAGGTTTTTGTTTTGAAAGTAACACTTGTGAATTTCTTCAGTTTGATTATATAAAACACTTATGTACGCTTTTTAATTCTGGAGAAAGGGTATTTTGTTCATGAGCAAATACTTGGAATCAATGGTAATCTTCTTATTGCCAACATCTTAACGAAAAACGAATTAAAACCGTCTTAACGATTTTATATAAGGACTCATAGAAAACGTTTCAAGCAACGGGTACACCTTCAGGATTTCTCCTACAACTCTGTAAACTTTAAAGTGTTTGAATATTGAAATCAACTTTGTTTTATTCCCTACAAAGAATCATGCATTAGTTGGAGCATTATTTTGCAATTTTTCTGTAATTTAGCAATATGAGACTCAAATATTATTTTTAAGGATTTAGATAAACGATTGAGGTCTGACTGCAGGCCTGAACGTTTTCTTTTTTACTTATTACGTGCTTCGCCCTTAGGCACTACGCGGAAAGAGAGGGATGCTCCGTGGAGGAATTGGCTCGTATCCACTTTACATATGGGAAAAACCATCAAAACACCCAGCAGCCAGCCCTTTCGCCGGGATTCGAACCGCGAACTGAACTACCAGTGTTCGACGTCTTTTACCGCTCGACCGCTGGTGGGCCTAAGCCTGAACTTCAGCTGAGTTTTACAAATAGGAGATGGCTTTTGAAGAAACAATATTTAAATCCCGTAAGACTGATTAAATCCTAGGATAGATGGTTGTTTCTGGCAGTGTTAATGATACCGTCTAAGCATAAGTAGCTCTAACTAAATTAGTAATTTGAATGTACAAAATGAGTAAGAAATCTTAATTTTTAATACTTGCTTCTCCAGTCTGAGAAAAAAAAATTAGTCACGCAAATTTAATCAGGCAGATTCTAAAAGCTTAAAATTTTCTACTAGCTATTCGCAGACCCGAATGAAAGATGAATGTAATTTAACTCTTATATTTCGCGCAATGATAACACATATTAAATCCTTCCCGTGATAAATGCATAATACTGTTAATGTTAAGTGTTAAAAATTTATGAAAAATCTACGGTAAAGCCATTTCAAACTTAAAATGCTACATATAACATACACAGATGGAAAAAAAAAATTCTGAAAGGTTTCAGATTTTAACGGTTGTCAAAAAAGGGCTCGTTAAGTTTTTTAAGCTTTCGCTAAGCTTGCAGTCTACCATTCTGCTGCTATTAATCCAAAGGAGCAATTTACCCAGAAGAGTTTAATTTCGTTTTGGCATTTTGCGTTAATTCACTACAAGCGTTGTTTCACTTTTCAAATTGTTGCCACTAAATATTATCGCCCTGTACTATATTTAAAGAAATTAAATAATGAAGAATTTGCATAAATGTATGCATGTTTCTCGCATTGTGATTAAATAACGGTACCTAGAGCCATGAAATTTTGAATAACGTAATCCTCCTGCGAATATGGGCATCTGGAGGCCCAAATTTTAAATTTGGAATGTGTTTTATTATCGATTTCATATTTTGCAAAATTTAAGCGAATTTTTGATTAACAAACTCAAGAATTTCAAAGTGAGCAATGGCAACGCTGTACAGAAAAAAACATTTTTAAGCGCGAGAAACTGTGTATCCGAAATTGCAAAGATATGCTCATTTAAAAATTATTTTTCGATATTGCTCTTGAACTGAATTTGAGGGTTTAAGTGAGAAGAATATGATACTTAATAAATAAAGGTAACACACAAAATGTTAAAAAAACGCTCGTTTGGCCGTAATTTAAAATCTGAAACCTTTCAGATTTTTTTATTTATTTATTAAAATTTTTTTTGCTGTCTTTTTAGCTTTATTATTAAGCATAATTTTCTTCGCACTTACGCCATATGCAGTTCAGCAGCAAAATTAATATAATTTTAGAAGTAGTATAGCAGTATACGTTTAGAATTCTCGATGCAGCGTTAAGTATTGGGATACATTTTCCTGTTTTTATCGTTATAGCTAATAAAAATTTCTTTGTTCATTTACGGTGTTCCAGCAGTTAATTTTTTTATTTACACATTTTTATATTATTTTTGGTTATAGCTTTGGTGTATCCTTAGTTATTTACAATATGTGTTTTTACATAAGTGTATTCATACATATTTTATTATTATTATTACTTTTCTTCAAAAATATTCAGAGTTTGAAGTTGGCGCCAATTTAGATTCGAGTGAGAATGATCTGAGTATGCTTAATTATATTTTCCCTAAAAACCAAGTATAATGTTTTAACCAGTTTTGCGACTGATTTGAAAAAAAATGTGTACTTAGTTCACAAATATGAATTTGATACACTGATTATTTCACCTTTATTGCATTTAATTTTTGTCAGCATTTAATGATTCAAGATCACGGACTTTGATCAGAATTTGTAGAATGTCAAATGAAAAAATCTTCGGCTTGGCGATGAAATTATTGATTCCCGGGAAAAAGTTAACTGTGGTCAAGCACATATATCAATCAAAAGGGTATTTACGTATTATCAAAATCACCTTTGTAGAAATCGCCAAAGCTTCAGAATACACCAAACTGTGCAAACGACGCGCATGACAAATAATGAGTTCCATTTTCGTATGCTTCTTTTTGTTGTATTCCAAGGTCCAACGGCTTTTATAGAAAATTTATGATTATTTTTTTTAAAGTCGATTTTAAAATTTTTGCTTGTAGAATTTTCCTATAATAGAAGAAAGAGAGGAAATTTTTGCAGGAATACATTATTTTATGGCAAATTCGGTAAAGGAATAATATTTCGAATTACTTCTTAAAACAATCGCTGTGCAATTTCCACAGCAACAAAAACAAATACCCGTTTGTAAGTAACTATGTTTACTGATTGCCTTTCGGAATAAATATGTAGCTGAAACGTAGAACTTGTACGCCATGTAGTATATATATATTTTATAATAAAAATAATTGTTCTTTTTCTAACTTAAATTTCACCAAACTGAGACAAGGGGGTTGGTAATATACGTAAGTACCGTTAAAAGAAACTGCTTATTTGTATTTTGGGTTCAAGTTGCATTAAGGGGTAAAACTTCATATTTCATTCGTTTAGTTTATATATTGGCAACTGTTAATGAAATTTGAAAGATATCTTTTAATATGTTCAGCAATCACCGGAGGTTGTTTGGATAATGACAAAACACTATTAGGGCTGCCTGCCTAAGGAATGGAATAACTTCTTGAAATATCTCGCATTCACGTTAAGCGTGAAGAAAACCGCTAGAAGACACATGCAAATAGCCCTTTGCCAGGATCTGAACCTGGATCAAATTACCAGCGTTCAGCGGTTTTATCCATTCGACCACTAATGATCCGTATTTGGTGAAAAGGAAGAGCAAGATTGTTAGTGTGTGGGCTCGACGAAAGCGCAACTGTGATATTAGATGAATATTTCTAACGTTTCATTGTTATAACGTTTCATTGTTCATAAATTTCTGATTTGCTTTAGTATTACGATTTAGTAGCAATGATTGTTTTGACTTTAGTATTAAACTCAAGTCAAGATACACGTTTGCGCTTGGACTTTGAAAAATGAGCCTATTTTGCACAATATACTGAACCTACAAAAAGCATGAAATTCATCCTGCAAAGCATTGGTAACTATGTACGAAATATAAAATTAGAAACTTCACAATGTGAATATTATTCATTTTCTTTATGCACTGCGGGATATTTTTTACAAATCCTCGCACGATCTATAAAATGCTGACGGGACAGAATTTTTTTTTTCATTTTTTAACAAAATAAAAATTACTTTAAGTAAATTTTAAATTTCACTTACTAAACATTTATCAAAACTTATATAAATAGTAATAAATATATTGAAAATGAGAAATATTCAAATTTATATTTACTTCTTTTTTATCTGGAACCTAAAGTTTAGTACCTGCAAAACATTTCTGTTGGTTACGCTTTGTGATTCAAATATACTGATAACTATATATTTAATTTTCAGACTCATATTTATATTAAATAGTTCTAACACACTTAGTTAATCATTTTAAATGACTTTTAATTTAAATTAAGAATTAGAAGTTATGAAAATTTTCCGAGTTTTCAGAGAAAATTAACCAAGTGGAACAAAACTTGAGAGTAAATAATGGCAATTTAGTCTTTTTTTGTCTTATTTACTAATTTTTTCTTTGGCGCTTAGATAAAAATACATATATTTATATGCAAATAATTATAAACTTTCTTTATTTCTCATGACAGCTTGACGCTTGATGGCATTTCGATTCTGTTACAGTTTGTAACTTTAGACACAAATTACTAGAAATTATCTTCATCACAGATCGTAGATGCCTATAGGCTATAAGGTATTTCTCCCGCCTTCTTAGCATGTCTTCCTGGTGTATTGGTCAGCACTCTCGGAGTGTATCGAGAGGTACGTCGTTCGAGTCCCGGAGAGGACATTGCTCATTTCTTACGATTCCTGCATCCAAAATAACCTAACGTCTCTGCAGTGGCGCCCGAACTAAAAAGAAAGTGGTGGATGATGATTCTCCATCCCTAAGATTTGGGCGATTGGGTCCCCTAAACCTCAGTCGCCCTTTAAAAGGGGGAGTATGTAAGGTATTTCTCCCATCTTCTTAGCATGCCTTCGTGGTGTAGTGGTTAACACACTCGGCACGTATTCGAGAGGTCCGAGGTTCGAGTCACGGCGAGAGCACTTCTCATTTCTTCAGTTTTCTGACATTCAAAACAGCCTAATGACTCTACAAGGTAATTCCTTTTTTCTTAATGTTTTATTTTTAAATGTGATAAAAGCTATTCGCATATAAATGTATTCTCGAACAATGCGATTTTTCTTAGTGCAAAAATTCTTGAATTAGTTTATTAATTTCTGACATTTATGGATAAAAGTTAATGAAATCTGCATCTTTGTACACGATTTATATCAGACTGCAAATAAATCATTTACAGATTTTCTGAAGGCCGCCCAGACAGGAAAGTAGTCAGTAGTGACTCTGACTACCGTAACAAAGGGCCTGGGTTAGCTGGAGATAGCTTGCATGAAATTGTCTGTCATTTCATAGCAGACAATGGTAGCCCACCTCTTAGGTGCCTCCATAGTAAAGTTGTAGATACATTAGGTATTTTTTGAAAGCAGGAGAGAGGAAAAATGAGCAATGCCTTCGCCGGGACTCAAACCACTGACCTCTCGAATACGCACCGAGTGTGCTGACCACTACACAACGAAGGCATGCTGAGAAGGAGGCAGAAATACCTTATATACTATCCCTTTTAAAAGGCGCCTGGGGATTAGCGGAACCAATCACCAAATCCTGATGGTGGAGAATCATCATCTACCAAGTTTTTTAGTTCGGGTGCCAGTGTAGAATTATTAGGAATTTTTTGAAACAGAAGGTATGAAAAATGAGCAACTTTACCAGGACTCGAACCAAGGACCTCTCGAATACGTTCCGAGAGTGCTGACCACTACACCCTGAAGACATGTTAAGAAGACGGGAGAAATACTTTATAAAGTGATCATCGCTTCCGGCCTCAGTGGAGGCCAACGCCTATAAACGACTACAGCCCGTCCTTGGGAAAAAAATATTCTGAAGTGTTATGTATGTTCGCTTTTAATGGTAACAAAATTAACGTAAAATCGGACTTAAGATAAAAAGATCTTGAAGTCTTCGCCACCCCCGCCAGTTTGAGACCACGGTGCTAAATGACTTAAATTAGTTATCGAAATTTATGATACATCTCTTGATTAGTCAGAACGGTCGTGAGCTGATTAGATTTCATTGTGAAATTTTCAGTATCTCAGCGCAGTAGAACACATGAAGTTTCTGCTATGTGGCTTTGAATCAAAACTGAACAACAAATTTAACAGAAAAGAGCAACAAAATGCTTTTTCTTTGCATCAGATTCCGGTACAATCAGTATATGAAAGCCTACAATCACATTTCTAATTTTTCTCTTCAGCAAGCACTGATCTAGAGTAAATACCTCAAAAGAACAGAAGAGTAGTTGTTCGCTTTCTGTTGTCAAAGCATCAATTATTTTTTCTCTTAAAACTGTCGAAGTATTTTTGTCTTTTCAGAAGTGTTTAGTGAGCAAAAAATACTCCCTCTCAATGCATTGAAAACAAAAACGAGTAAAGAAATCGTAAGCCTTTAAAAATTCAGAATTTTTTTTAGCGGTGGCAGCGGACTAGCAGCATTGATTTGATATTGGACAATTTCTCATCATGCGTAAAATGGAATTATTTTCCTTTTCCATAATACAATCAATCACTGAAAAGAACCTCTCATGCGAGATCTTGCATGCGTAAAAATATTCTCAAATGCATATTGTATGCAATATATATTCAAATGGCTGACTAAAATTATCTTCTGTTTCTATCCATTATGCAAACCGAGTATAATTGTTGCAATTAAGTTTTCATCAATATAATGGATTTCTTGCCATAATTCCGTTGCAGATATTCTACAGCGAGCTTCTAAATGACATTACTTCAGTTCCATTTCGATTAGGGTTTCGCGTTATTCTTTAATGTCTCCTGCGTCATATTGTACTATTTAAGATTAAAGTATTAATATTAATACTTGTTACTTTACGTGACCAATATACTGACAGACGATAATTTGGCCTTTCCTAACTTTTATTTCTAGTGAATTTAAGCAGTACGATAGGCTGTAATGATGTTATTAATATACTAATGAACTGCATAATATAGCCTAGAACTGCAGATGTTTGTTTTAAATTTTTTCCCAAGGGAATGCTTCACTCCCACTCTCTTTTTCGGTCAATTCTAACTTTTCGTGTTCCACAAAGTGCAGCACGAGTTTTAAACAAGTAACCTATAAACAACTTACTTGTGTAACACTTACTTATTTTACACAAGTAAGTTATATAGCAAGATAAATGTACCACAGCGCTAAAAAAAGAAAAAGATATTTAAAAAAAATCTGAAAGTTTCAGTTTCTATATTACGCCTAAAGGGCCGTTTTTTTAACGTTTTCGTATTAAATATCATGTTTCTTTGCACTTAACCAACATAAAACTCAATTCAACAGCAATACATAAAACTCAATTCAACAGCAATACATAAAACTCAATTCAACAGCAATACATAAAACTCAATTCAACAGCAATACATAAAACTCAATTCAACAGCAATATCACAAAATATTTAAAAACAGCATATATTTAGAATTTCCTATAGACAGTCTCACGCTGAAGATAAAAAACATTTTATTCAGTACAGTGTTGTCACTGCTCGCCCTGAAATCGTTCAGTTTCTTAATGGACAATTCGTGAAAGTTTTACAAAATATGAAACAGTAATAAAACGAATACGAAATTCAAAATTCAAGCTTCCAAGTGCCCATGTTTGGGTGGAGGTCTAGGTTATTCAAGATCTGATGGCTCTAGGTACCGTCATTTTTTATTAGTGCTAGAAACATGCGTGAATTCATGTAGACGCTTCATTATTTAATTTCTTTAAATATAAGACAAGGCGATAACATTTGGTGGCAACAATTTGAAAAGTGATACGCCGTTTATAGTGATTGAAGGCAAAATGGCTTTTCGAGACTATTCAAAACTAACGTCCCTGTTAGGCTAAAAAATAAAATAAAGTAATAAAACAAAAAGAACTTAATAATCTAAACTGAGAATGAAATTCTGCAAAACGGATATTATCTCTTTAGTCAGAAGAAAAAATCAGAAGAATTGGTGGCCAGTTTACAGGCACGTGCATTAAAGTGGCCTGAAGTGTCTTCCTCGGCTGGACATGATAAATACACTCAAGAAGAATATTGTTAGCATCTTCATCATCGCTACGACAGCTGCACAAAGCACTTGAAGCAAGTTTAAATAGCTTTGACTAGTATTTACTCGTAAACTGCCATGCCTTAACAAAAATTGACTGGACCTAAAATCTGTAAAAACGTGATCAACTTTTATCTCTGAAAAACTAACACTTTTTTTTAAATTAGAATCCAATTAATTAGTTGCAATGAAGAAAAACTGATTTTTAGAATTTTTATTTAAAACTTTGTATCTCTTAAATATCATTTGCTGTCTTTGATGTCATTATAATAGATAAGTGTTTTACAATTGAAGAATTTTTTTTCATTTGAATAATAATTATGCAGCACTGTATGTGAACTGGATTATTTAATTATGCCGAAAGCGCACAAGAACTATTGCAGTCGTTGCGAATATGGAGCAGTACTATATATTTCAATGGTTTAAAGTCTGTAACTGTGTTCAATATCGAACACTATATGTAGCGCAATGCTAAGGTAATATATAGTAAAGCGTAACTGAAAAATTATGCGCCATAGTTATTATCAGTATTAAATATAATAAGAACAAAATGAATTGTGCGTTATACTGTGAATTTGCATAATATTTTTTTCTTTTAATCCTTCCCTTACATGTGTAGTGACCGAGTGGTTAACACCGTCGTATTTCGAACAGACAGACCAAGCGGCCGAGCTGTGTAGTTGCTGAATATTGGTATTTCTTCCCGGGTTATAATCCCGGCGAACGGAGTTTCTGCATGAACGTCTTCGTGGTTTTCCTCATGTGCTACTTGAATACGAGCCAGTTTTCCTCACAAAGTCCTCCATAGAGGCATCCTTTCTCTTAGGCAGATAGCCCTCGCATAGTTTGCTGTAATCAAATAAACCAAACCAAAACCCAGATTCGAACCTTGGCAAACGGGCTGGTTGTATGGTTGAGTTTCATGTTTTTCCCCATATTAAAGTGAATACGAGCCAGTTTCCTTTAAAAAGTCCTCCATGAAGGCACCCCTTTCCTTTAGATAGCCTGAATGTGCTTTGCCATATTTAAATAGCCTAACCTAACTTTTTCATACATATGAAAGAAAACGATACTGCCATTTTAGCCTACAGTCCAGATGTATGTTAAAGCATATTTTAATTTAACTATTTTAATTGCATGGTGTTGAATACATAGCTTAAACGCATCCCAGATCTAAAAAATCAAACTTTACATCAAAGTACTGCATTAGCAATAAATCATCGGTCTAAATAATACTTACCATTTGTAGTTATATTAAAGATTGAATGTAATACATGTGGAAATTAGACAGATTACGTAGATGTGTATGTAAACTTTACAGTCAGTTTGAAATCAGCGTCAATATGATTAATATATACTAAATTTTAGTTTAAAAAGAAGTATCTGATCATCGGATTATGAACATACAAACAGTTACTGAACGTTGGTGATAATGCTAGATATCTTGAAGTATAATAATTTGAAATCTCGAAATAGGAACTACAATACTTTTTATTGAGTAATATTCAGAGAAATGTCACATTTATAATCCGTTTCGATCATCTTATGGTTTTAAAGTATTTTATAAATATTGCCATATATATATACTGCGTACATATACAATAATTCAAATTTTGTTATTACAGATTTATTATATATAGTAACTGAAATTTTGTGAATACGATTTATTAGACAGAATTATAATAAGTCTGTCATAGGGATGATGTTCGTGCATTGAACAGTAAAATAATGAATGTTGTCGACGGAGAAATTCACACGTTTTTAAGTATACACTGGTGTGCAAAAATTAAGGACGAAGTCGAAAAATTAGCATATCAGCTGAACGAAGAAGCAGAGCAGACAGAAAGACCAATCAGGAGATTAAGTAAGGTGATGTACGGTAGCACATGCGCAGATATGCAGGTAGACGTAATGGGGGAGTGTCTGAGTAGTATAAAGCATGTTGTCGGTGTAAGATCAGTATTTCTGGCAAAGAGATTGCACGCCGTATAGCAGTTAAAATCACACCGAGTTGCTGCCTCAGCGAGAAATGGCGAATAATCAATCTGTTAGACGACATCTGGATGCTTTTACCCGAGGTAGAATCATTGGGAAGTTGGAGGAAGGCCGCAGTGTGACAAGTGTGGCTGCAGAGTTCGGAATTGCTCACAGCATCGTTTCACGACTTTGGAGACAATTTCAAACTACAGGAACAGCTATCCGGGGGTTTAGTAGTGGTCGTCCACGAGGAACCACACCCGCAGATGACCGGTATATTGCCTTACAGGCCAGAAGAAACAGGCGGCAGACAGCGGGAGAAATCGCTAGACACACGACACAGGCGACTGGACGACCGATATCGCGTTTTACCGTGGCCAGAAGACTGCACGGTGGTGGTCTGTTTGCACGACGCCCTGTACGGTGTGTACCTCTAACGCCTGCCCATCGGAGAAGGCGTTCTCTGTGGTGCCGGGAACACCGGAATTGGAGAGACAATGAATGGGGACGAGTACTCTTTACAGATGAGAGCAGATTTAGTCTGAGTTGCGATTCTAGACACATACACATCTGGACAGAGCGGGGAACACGCAATAACCCCTTCAACATCATCAAAAGGGACTGTTTTGGAGGTCGCGGAGTTCTCGTTCGAGCAGACATAATGCTTGGTAGCCGGACCGACCTTCATATCTCCCAAGGAGGTTCGTCACCTGGGACTGCTATTGTAACGAGGTTCTTCTTCCTTACATGCGTCTTTTCACAAGGGCTATGGGTCCTCAGTTCCTCTTCATGGACGACAACGCTCCACCTCATCGCACAGTTACTGTCGAAGAGCTGTTGGAGAGTGAAGATATTGAACACATGGATTGGTCGGCAAGGTCTCTGGATCTAAATCCCGTCAAGCATGTACGGAACTTACTAGGGAGACCCGTGGCAGCACGTAACTTATCGCCAGTAACGATTCCGAAACTGCGATTGGTGCTACAAGAGGAACGAGCAGCAGTGTCTCAACAAGCTCATTAACAACCACATATCCAGCATGCACAAATCATGTGAAACCTGCCTAGCAGTCAGGGGAGATCATATCCCCTATTAAAGACCGGATGTTTCTTGCTGGACACCCATCACAGGGATGTTTCGGCCTTCAGTCGCATTGCGCTCCATGCTACTTTTTCAATAAACCTTCTTTTTATCCCTCTGATTTCTCTTTTAGTAAGTGTTGCTTACATTACTCATGTCCTTACGTATTGGGGATCTTACGGTATTAAATGTGTTGATTTGGAAAGCTTTTGTACAAAGTTATATTGAAAAAACCGTCTCGTCCTTAATTTTTGCACAGCAGTGTAATTGCAGCTAAATACGGTTTAGTAAAAATCAAGTGGGTGAAAATGTATGATTTGAACATCACGTTTCCTGATTTGCATATAAATTGCAATTAAAAAGTTAATTGTCATTCTCATTCTAAACTTAGATATCAAAGCTGATTTTTGTAATGGTATATGTTTACAAAGTAGAAAACTGCACAGGCACGCATATTGGAAAATCGTAACTACTGACTTGCAAGATAAGTTATAGTCATTCTACGAACTAATTTCGATATAGCGGAATTTTAGCAAGTAGATTAACATTTATACTGCACAAAGACAGTTGCTTATAGTTTGAACATTTGCTAATTTCAAATAAGTCTTGGGGAATGTTTCGGTAATATCGAAATATTCTTAGAGAGATCTTTGTTTAGTTTTAGAGAGTTATACGTAGCGCGGTCAAGATGTAGACAAAGTATAGTGCAAGAATTCAAAAGGAAAGTGGAATTGAAATTATTTCTTAAAAATAATTTGAAAAATAATGCTATAATTGCTGAAATTTTAAATTAATATTACTAAATATGAGTAGCAGGTATTGAGAAAATGTATACAAAGCAAACGGAACCACTGTAGGTGGCCATTAAAGCCTCCGAGTATGACATAATGCCGCCCAACCGGGGCAGTGATTAGCGACGCTAAGTGCCGTAACGAAGGGCCCGCGCTCGAACTCCGGAGAAGGCATGCATGTTTGTAAATATAGTGTTTGTGCGGCATGGGGGCACTCTAAATATGAGGCGAGCCAAAAGTCCTCTCGAGAGGCTGGTAATAGGGGAAGAGGGTTGGAGATCCTCGGACCCGTCCCCAGTGGTGTTCTGCATGAAAATTGGGGGGGGGACTGGGCAAAGTCGTACTGTCAGCTATGTGGTGCTCAAGGCTCTTGCCAACAACAGGCGCAGTCTTACTTTCCTTGCCACGACGAACTTCGTGGGAGTGTTCTGATGTTCTGTCAGACGAGTAAGATAAATCATAGCAACAATACTATAATATAAATGACGTAATAATGGCGATAATGCTGTGAAACCCAAGTTCTTAAATTATTTAAAACAAGATTCCCTAACCTACTTTTTTTTCAACCTATTTTTATTTCTAAATGATAGTCAGAATACAGAATGAGAACGGCGTCGGCTCAGTCGGATGTAGAACCACCGCGGATAGCGATGCACGAAGAAACACGTCTAGGCATAGAATCAGTAAGAGTGCGGATGGTGTCCTGATGGATGGCTCTCTATTCCCTTTCAACCATTTGCTACAGTTAGTCTTCTGAACGAGGCAAGGGCAGAGTCTGCAAACGGCGTCTAATCACATCCCACACATGTTCGATTGGCGGCAGGTCAAGAGAGTACGGGGGCCAGGGAAACATCTGTATACCTTCCAGAGCATGTTAGCAGATGCAAGCACTGTGTGGACGGGCGTTATCCTGTTGAAAAATTGCATTAGGCAGCCCCTGAAGGTAGGGGATTGCCACCAGCCGCAGTACATTATCCAAGTATCGTTGGGCCGTCATAGTGCCCAAAATACGAACTAAAGGTGACCTGGAATGATAGGCAATAGCGCCCCAAACCATTATGCCACGTTGTCGCACGGTGGGGCGTTCCACAGTTACTGCCGGATTAGATAGATCTGTCTCCACGTCGACGCTACACACGTATGCGGCGACTGTCACTTGATAAACAGAAGCGTGACTCATCTGAGAACACGACGTTTCGCCATTCTGTCATACACATCGCTGCAGTCCGGCACCATTTTAAACGTTGGCGTCTATGCTGTGGGGTCAATGGCAGTCTTCTTAACGGACACCGTGAGTTTAGGTCACGTTCAATCAATCGACGGGAAATGGTTCTCGTTGAGACGGGAACTTTCAGGGTATCTTGCACATGCTGCTGAATCGCGGTACAAGTGACTTGCGGGACCGCCACAGCTTATCGGCGGATTCGTCGATCCACGCGTGCCGACGTCACTTTGGCTGCGCCCGCACCCCTCCTTCTTCCCACATTCCCTTGTTCCAACCATGTTCGTCATAGCCGATGCACCGTGCTCGCATCCATGTGGGTATCAGCTGCGATTTGACGTAAGGACCAACCCGCCCTTCTCAGTCTGATCACCATACCCCTCGTAAAATCGTCTATTTGCTGGAAGTGCCTTCGTTGACGGCGGCTTAGCATTCTCTCCTATTACACGTATCTTCCGGAACAAAAACCAACTTTCTTCGATAATACGTCTGGCAGAATTAACGACACGAATATTGCCCATTTTACTCGTTTCTTCCCTTATCTCTTACTTCACGTGCGTCGGAGAGCTGCGCATTTCACATCATTCGCATAACTCAGTGACGTGCGTCTACTCTAAAATTTGCATAATTCCTTCTTGGTGTTGTATTTTCAATGTCGAGCAGTGTAATTTCTTTTAGAAATTTTATTTTGATGCAAAACCCTAGGGTTTGACTCACGGAACCTCAGCGTTCCGCGAAACACAGTTCGAAGATCACCTATATAATCAAATACTAATAGCAGGCTATGTTTTCATTTTACATTACAAATTCTTTTTCTTTGCTTTCAACTGTTCTTGTGCTATTAATATGTTTCTATATTCTTGGAATCTTCTCCAAAGCTTACTTTGCAATTATTTATGTGTATAAATAAAACAATTATTTTTTAACAATTATGCCGCTCGAAATAATCTAAATTCGAGATTCTAGTTATAACATAAATTTTCTGATTCCACTCAGCAAATTACGTAAAGAATTTTATGAATTTATTAACACGGTTTAATCGACCATTAAAATAATAATAAGAAAATTTCCGGAAATTAATTAAAGTTATAGCAGCTCATTATAGTATATATATTAATATAAAGTTTAAAAAAATGTGAATTGAAAGCTAATATCTCAAACTGAATTTTTTAGTTGCTTTAGGTAGTAATTATGTAATTCTTTTCTGACTTTCGAAATGGGATGGAATTCTAAAGTAATATATATGTATACATACGAATTACATTTAATAGAAAAATATGCAAGCTTTAATTATTTAAAACACAGAAATGCTGATTAAATTCAAAACTGAGCCAAAGAAAATTAGCATATTAGCGTTTTTCTAATAGAGCAATATATAAAACATTCAGTATAGTTGTCTATGCATCATGCTCATAAAAGGCTGCCCACCAGCGGCCGAGCGGTAAAGCTGCTGAACACTGGAAGTTCGGTCTGCTGGTCACATCTTGGCTAACGGGCTGGCTGCATCGGCATTTTCGTGTTTTTTCCTCATGTGTAACGTATATAAGAGCCAATTTCCCCTTAGAAGTAGTCGACGAAGGCATCCTTCTTCTTAAACAGATAGCTCTCGAATAGTTTGCTGTAATTAATAAACCAAACCAGACCATACAAATCTTTATACAACTTTTATTTAGGAGTACTTCCAATTACAAAAATGCTTTTATTAACGAGAATATACATGTCATAGCATTTCCAAATTTCAAATATCAGTTTTGTAAAAATTTTTTTATATGACCTTTTATATAATTCTAAAAAGTAACAAAGTCTGATTCCTGTAATGCAAACATTAAACAACATTAATTTTAAATTTTGAAATAGCCTCAAAGGGTTGTGAACAAATTGAACAGCGAAATGTTTGCTTTCGTATGTAATTAAAAATGAAATATCAGTTTAAAAAAAATGTTTCTGATGTTAAAAGACTCAGTCACAAAACACTCAGTCTATGTCGTGACTACTACTGTGGTGAAAAATATTGATCAATGTATTTTTTTTTTCAGAAAATTTAGCTTAAATGTATCTTTTCAGAAAATACATCGTAATTTTTTTCAGAAAATGGAAAATAGATCATTATCTCATAGATTTCTTATTCTAGACAACAGTGGCAGTTCCATGCAGTTAACTCATTGGCCACAAATGTTCCATGCAGTAAGTTGATTAAATTACTCAGTTGTTCATAGGTTAAATTCTTAGTGGATTGGATAAGAGGCTTATCTGCTTAAGTGATGCCTTCGATAAGGATTATTTAAAGGAAACTAGCCAGTATTTGCATTAGACATGCAAAAAACAAGAAAACTCCCATATTTCTATCCCTTTCACCAAAACTTAATACTGGATCAAACTATCAGTGTTCAGCGACATTTTCCGCTCTGCCGCGTAAATTTCGTTAGTGTATGAATTGCATGAAAATGAGAATGGGAAAGAATAAATCTAGCTTTAAATCTGTATATACATTTTGACACTTGGCAACAAGATTAAACGAAGATGAAATAATAAAGAAATAATGTTAAATGAAGATTAAACAAAAGTATATAAATTATTTTATTGTTTCATTTTAGAAGATAACTCAAACTTTACACAACAACGAGCAGTAAAGTTAAGAAAATAAATCAACTCATGAAATTAAACAAAAACTTCATTTTACAATGTTTCTAGAGAAAACATTGCTAATAATAATAATAATAATAATGCATAAAACGTATTAATAAATGGCGCCAAATTTTAATGCTAAAAAAGCACTTAATGCAGATGGCGAAAAAAATATAGCCGTTCTTTCACTTTGCGGGAGGACAGAAGCGAAGCCTTTTCCCCTTTGACATTGTAAAATCAGCTGAGTGCGTCCACGCCACACACACATTTTTTTTCCCTCTTCGTCTTTTCAATATAAAATCAGTGAACCAAAATATTAGCGAGCCAAAAGGAATACAAATTTATTTTCAAAAAATATACAAACTATTAACGATATAATGCTATTATAAGAAAAGAAAGATATATAAAGTATTTCTCCTACCTTCTTAGAATGCCTTCCCTTCTCAATTTTTTGGGTCAGCACACTCGTAGCGTATTCGAGAGGTTCGTGGTTCGAGTACTGAAGAGGACATTGCTCATTTTTCACGTCTTTTCCTTCGAAATAACCTAATGTATCTACAATAGCTCCCGAAATAATAAAAAAAAAGTGTTGGATGATTATTCTGCACCACCAGGATATGGGGATTGGGTCAACCAATACTCAGTCGCAATTTAAAAGGGGAGGTATATAAGGTATTTCTCCCGCCTTCCTAGCATGCCTTCGTGGTGTAATAACAAGCACACTCGGCGCGTATTCGAGAGGTCCGTGGTTCTAGTCTCGGCGAGAATATTACTCATTTTTCATTTCTTCAGCTTCCTGACATCGAAAATAACCTTATAAATCTACAGTGGCGCCCGAACTAAAAAAGGTGGTGGATGATGAATCTCTACCACGAGGATTTGGCGATTGGGTCCCCTAATCTCCAGTCGCCTTTTAAAAGGGAAAGTATATAAGATATTTCTCCCTTCTTCTTAGCATGCCTTCGTAGTGGTCAGAAAACTCGGAGCGTATTCCGTAGGTCCGTGGTTCAAGTTGTAGAGACATTAGGTTATTACGAAGCAGGAGACATGAAAAATATGCATTGCCTCCGCCGGGAATCGAACCACGGACTTCTGAAATACCGGCTCAGTGTGCTGACCGTTACACCACGAAGGCACGCTAAGAATGTGGGAGATATACCTTATATACTCCCCTTTTTAAAGGGCGACAGGGTTTTAGGGGACCTAGTCGCCAAATCCTGGGTGTGGAGAGTCATCATCCACAACCCTTTTAGTTCGGGCGCCAGTGTAGAGACATTAGGTTTTTTTTGGAAGCAGGAACGATGAAAAATATGCACTGCCTTCGCCGGGGATCGAACCGCGGACCTCTGAAATACCGGCTCAGTGTGCTGACCATTACACCACGAAGGCACGCTAAGAATGTGGGAGATATACCTTATAAAGTTCCGGCGAGGACATTACTCATTTTCCGCGTCTTCTGCTTCGAAACAACCTAATGTCTCAACAGATATATGTGGTTATACAAACTTTGAAAACGGACAAGTTCGACATTTATTTAGAATTAAATAAAATAATTAACTTGCTTATCAATGTTTAACAGAAATTAACTGAAATGAACTTTCAATTTTATCAATTATAATTCCATTCTCGTTTTGATGGAACACTATTAAATTAATATTGAATTTAATTATTCTTACACCGCACGCATCTAATATTTTGCAGCAGTAAGATATATTTTTGCTGCTGTTCGATATCATGATTCATTTAAACACAGTATTAATGTTGTACTTTTATCATATTTTGTTCCCGAACGGTTCTCTTTTCTTTTATTTCAAATCTGAACATGCACTTCCTACTGAAAAAGTTACAAAGTTAAAACATCAAAAAGTGGGGAAAATAAACTCATAAAAAATGACTTTTTGGTAGGTTTTCCCATTAAACAGATAAGGAAACCACAATTTATCTTCGGGCCAGACACACAACACGAAACTTGATAACAACTCAGGCTGTTTTTTTTTTTAAAAAGTGTTCTTTTTTAGCATTTTACCTTCCGTCCGATGAAATTTTTCATTTTTGGCCCTCACCCCCTCACCAGTCATTTCGGCGGTGGGTTCCTGGCCCATATATTATCCTCTATCTCAGCCTCCATTGTTCCTTTACGATCCTTATTAACGTTGTCGATAAGCTTTAATTGCTATATCTCGGACCTTATCAAAGCCATTATAACGCGATTAGTTCGACGGCGAAATCGAATTTTCGGAGGTCGATTTTTCCCGCTGCCGCCTCTGCCTTTTTTTTTATTTTTCTTTTCCTCCCCTCTTTTACTTTTGCCTCTTTTTTAAATGTCGCTTAAAGTTTAGTTTTCTGTTAAGGTTATTTTTCTGCTCTTTTGGATGAGCAGACGTTGCGTAGATGTAAATGGAAGCAATTTTTTCCGCGTTTGGGAAATTTAGGACTCGCCTTCTTATCCACACCTCGCTCGGAAGTTCGACGATGTACATTTTGTGTACGGTTAAGTTTTGTGTATAGTGTTTTATTGTTAAGATTTGTCAATTTCCATGTAGTCAAAAATCATATTGTTTATTATAGATTACTGAAATATAGATTATGTAGATACGTTTTCCAATAACAGTGCTGTAAGGCAGCCTCGGCAATCTTTATTTTGGGTGGAAGTCAAAATTAGCCATAATGCGCGTATGAAGAAGACGTTTCGGGTCAGTGGTATTTTCCCTTTAAAACGGTTTTTTTTGGTCAGTAACAAAATTAGTTTTATCTAGGAAATGATATCAATATGCTTTAAACAAAAAATTAAAATTAAAGTTCTAATTATTATAAAAGCAAAAATAGCTGAACGAACTTCATTTTTCGCTTTTCGCTTCGATTTCGCTACCTTTTGATGCTGACGTCAATTTAATTTAGTTATGTTTGGCTTATAGTTAGTCGTCTTAAAACTCTCTAACCGGCAAGGTCGTATATATATATATATATATATAGGCTATAAGCTCTCTCTCTATATATATAGCCTACACTATTTTTTGTGATATCTGTACGAACGTATATATACGTGCATATTAAAATATGTCAAAGAAATTAAGGCTATATACACCATGTCCATAAATTAAGGAAAATTTGGAGTCACGCGGAAATCGAACTCAAAAATAAATATATCATCTGTAAAATCACTACACACATCTTTAAGAATCATATGTAAATTTCAGGAAGTAACCAGATGACACCGATGGTACGTTACAATGGCGAGAGTGTAAGAGAGTGATATATAAGGAATACAAGCAAAGAAGTAAAATTGTTTGCAGGCGCTTTATAAGCATTTCAGTGCCATAACCGAATGGTTATGACACAAAGGACCCATTTGGATGACTTTTTACGTGGTAGAATTATCGGCTGTCTGGAATGTGGGCGTACCCAAGTGGAAGTATCAGACGAACTTGGAATTGCCCAGAGTGCCATCTCCAGGCTTTGGCAACAATTCCAAGATGATGGTAATGTGAATAGACGTTACAGCACAGGTCGCCCCAGAGTTACAACGCCGAATGAGGACCGGTATTTGGCAGTTACTGCCAAAAGAAACAGGCGGAGCACAGCCTCAGACCTGTCTCGTCAGCTCGCTTCAGCCACTGGTACGACAATTTCAAGGCAGACCGTGTACAGACGCTTAGGGCAGATTGGTCTATATGCTCGTACACCTGTCAGATGCATTCCGCTTATTGCAACTCACTGTCGCCTGTGGTTAGCCTGGAGTAGAGAGCATGCATTGTGGACACCGCAACAGTGGGCTTGTGTGATGTTTTCCGACGAGTCCAGGTTTAACTTGCAGTCTGATTCTCGCCGGACTTTCATATGAAGAGCTCCAGGTACCCGTTACCACCAAGAAAACATCATTGAACGACATGGTGCAGGAGTGCTCGTTTGGGGTGGAATTATTCTGGGTTCCAGAACTGACCTGCATGTTCAAATTGGAACCATGACAAGCCAAATCTATCGGGACGTCATTCTGGAATAACATGTACGTTTGTTTCGGGGCGCCATGGGCGCACAATTTGTGTTTATGGATGACAACGCCCGTTCTCACCGTGCAAACATCGTAAGCGAATGCCTTCAATCGGAGGATATCACCCCTATGGACTGACCAGCATTCTCACCGGACTTAAATTCAGTAGAGCACGTGTGGGACATGCTTGGCCGACGAGTTGCAGCCCGCCAACCTCCTCCCACATGTCTACCAGAACTTCGGAGAGCATTGCTTTTTGAGTGGTGTAATATCCCCCAAGATCAGATCGACAATTTGATACTCAGCATGCCTAGGCGTTGTACGGACTGTATTGCATCGTCTGGGGAGACATGCAATGTATTAACAATCATACCAAACATGTAATATTGGTTTTTTGTAAATAGTTTTTTTTTGTAATTTGCTCCAGGGAGAAAACATCGCTAATTTTTTTTAATAATATCAAACATATAGCATCTTTTTTTGCTCTTTACCTTTTGTTTAATAAATAAGCTTTACAAATAAGTCAAATTTGTTTTGCTTCTAACTCTTCCTTTGCCTGATTTTGCATTATCCTTAATTTATGAGCATGAGTGTATTTAAAGTACATAAATCCAGGTATAAAATGCGAGGAAATGTTTTACATGAAATCAAAAAAATAAATTTTTCTGGTAGTAATTTTGGGAAATTTGTGCTTTCTTAGCGAAACCCCTGGCCTGTCAGATGGTTAGGATTAACAAAAGCATCTGAAGTTTTGGTAGTTAAGCTTATTTTAAATGAATTTCACGTGTGAAAATATTTGCTCGCGTTTATAAGTTGAACTGAATGCGAACAAAATGACAAAGCCAGTTTTTCGGAATGATCGATTACGGATCGGCATTGCTAAATTTATCGATCTGTCCTTGAAAATATGTTAAAATTTTGAAAATATTGTATTTTCGAAATCAAAACAAAAAAGCTGTAGTTATTTATTTTCGCTTTATTTTTTACGTTTTTTTAACTGTTTGTTTCATATTTATGTTTTATAATTTATTTTTATGTTGAGTGCGTACGGGATCTTAATGGATTGAATGCACAAGTCGTTAAAACGTTAATAAAATTTATTCTTTTCACAAGAAATAAAAGAGAATACTGAAATATTTCCTCAGAGATATTCGTACAACATCACAATATCTCAAACGTTAAACAGAACTCAATTCAAAATAGAGAAACTAATTCTATCTCACAGCGAATTCGCTACAATCAATAACAGCATTAAGTAAACAAATAGTTCGCTTAAAACAACAGCAACTGAGCTGAGGGATTTAATTCGGCTTTTATAAGCTTTTTAATTATTCACCAGAACATTCTGGTAAAACCTATTTTCTCGATTTTTGTGGATAACAACCGCAATCACGAGATATTTATTTATTAAATATTAAATGGACGCGCTCTTTTATTTTTACTTTTCCGCCGTAGCTTTCTCTTCAAAAATCGTCTGCGTTGCACGGAAAAATAAAACAATTTTAATTACAATTCTAAATAAATAGCTAAATAAATATGAAATCCGTAAGTAACAATTATACTTTATTTTCAAAACTCGAGTGGGTCACTTGAGATTATGAACCGGTTCATTTGGTGGCCGTCTGGTCATAGGTTGCAGAAGTCTGCAGTACGGTATTCTTGAAGGTATAATTAATGAGTTGTTTCATACTATTTTCTCGCACATCTTTTTTTTATGCTATCGTTTCATTTTGCATTTTTGATGAGCCACATCTATAAAATTTCAGTACAGGCTTCAAATTTGGTAACAAATTTTCCCTTTTGAGGAGATAAGGGTATAAAATAATCATAAATGGAGAAGATTGTGACGAGTTTAGGTAGATTAATTTTACGGGTACATTTCGTAATTAGTAATAACAGAAATGCAAAACTGTGTTTTTTGCTTTTATACCAACAAAAGATCAATTTAAAATAAAAATCACACATCTTCAAATTTATTCATACAGCATTCATCATATTTTCAAAATTTGGTGGCTCCAGGTAATGCTGTTTTTCCTCAGTGCGAAGAATACACATGCATGCACACAAACAGATTCTCCATTCTTTAATAACAGATATTATGTATGACTTCTTCCGTAGTAAAAAAAACTGCTGTTCTATTTCAATTTTTTGTTAGCGTCAATGAAATGAAAATGATGTTAAGAGTTTATTAACATCTATTATTAATTATCTAAGAGGGACGATTTTGGTAATTACATAGTATGCGATCTACGGCTTGTAGTTGGTTATTTATTTGATAGATGTCGCCCCTAAAACGATATTTCTAAGTTCCAGTGTGCGATAAAATGGCGGTAAAAAGAAATGATTAAAACAGCAACCAGTTTTAGAGCAGCAATCTGAAGAATATCTAACTAACTAAATGCGGGAGATTGCATACAACCTCATAACCAAGTGTTTTTCTAATTTAATTAGTTTACTAGTTCTAAATGCTTCTATGAAATTTTGGTTTTATAACTGGTAAATCTTTAAGCCAAATAAGCAATAAATCTTTACGTTTTTGAAAATTTCTGATAAAGTTTCAAATTAAAACGGTGGAGTATTTGCTAGCCATTCTTTATATCTTGGTTTGCTATAATACTTTTTTACTCAAATCGCGACAGTTTTGAGAAAATACTCACAACAGAGCATAAAACCTACTAGGATAAGTACCTATGATTTAAAAATTGAACTAAAGAAATTGTTAAAAATTTCAACTCATTGCTGTTTTTGTTAATACTCAACTGAAAATTTACATTGAAAAAAAAAAAAAAAAAGAAAGAAAAAAAGGAGGGGGGCATTTCTGTATCTTCCATTCTACTGGGCTGATTGAGGAAGTTCAAATTGCATGTTTCATGCCTCGAAGGTGCGATTTTGAATATATATTAGATTTATATATAGCAATTGCTCTAATATAGGTATTTTGACACAAAAACGGACCTTTTTCTGAAATGACATGCCAATTGTTTTCCATATTTCTATCCTACAACTCAAATTATGAGTAGATATTAAATTTTGTAATTTTTGGTGAGACATTTATGGAGGAATTTAAAAATTTATCTTGGCCCATTTTTTTTCAGTTTGAGCCAAGAATAATTCACTTAACGAACTTCTTAATTTTAGCAACCTATTTTCCTTTCCTTTTTCTCACTGCAGACGAAAGAAAAAAGTCATCGTTCATACTTTCAAATAATTTTAAGTGCGTTATTTTTTCTTCTTGTACAGCACTTTTAAAAGTTTGCCAAATAACCAGAACAAGAAACAAACCAGTCGGGACGCAGGGAACACATTATCAGACTAAGATAGCCCAGGTCAAAACGGTGCATCTAGTAAATCTATTTATATTTCATGAATATTCTTACAATCTTTCTCACAAAACACATTGTTGGTTGGTTAGTTTTATAGTAAAACAACATTAAGATAAATTTAGTATGAGATATAAATAAAACATTACGGGATTTTTACCTCCGGCTATCTTACGAAAAATGTTTTAAAACTTCGACTTTAAATCTTTACATTCTGAGCTTTCATGTGTTTAATTCTGATCTTATCGTGCATTAAATTATCAGCTTTCTTCCCATAATTTATAGATGACCATAACTATTGTTATAGTTGCGAAATGTAATATTACATATGTAATGATATTATAACAATCCGCAATTATACGTTCTTTAATGATGTTATAATTGCAAAATGAGTGAGAAAATATGATTTTGTTAAATAACGTTGCAAGGATTTATTCACTGTTGTCTAACCAGTTATTTTCTGCTAAAATCTTTATCCTTCCAGATGATTGGAAGGAGGTAAGCATCTGATTTACTGTGGATGTAAACTGAAGAAAACTGTTTGAAGGAGATTCAGTTGTTTGTGACATAGATATGTAAGAATGGAACTAAGAGAACTGTAACTTATTTTGTTTGTAAGAAGTTGCCTCCTGGTTACTTAAAACTAAAGATCTTAAGAGGCCGTTCAAGATCTTTATTGATAGTGCTTAAATTCTAGCAGGGATAAATGTAACGATTTATTTATTTTTATCTAACCAGTTATTTTATGTTAAATATCTTTACTGTCTTATATATTGTCCCTCTTCGTTTTCCTGCTACAACCCTAATTTTTAGTTCTCGCATATTCAAAATGAGTAAAAAGAGATAATATTTAAAGGAAGATTTTCAGAATGTTTAATCAAAACGTGTTTTGCCTACTGAAAGCAATCAGAGCTTGTTCCACCGGCTGAAACCAACTAGTTGCAGAATTTATTCAATTAGTTGCAATTCTTCACTAGTTGAAGAGTTTCAACTACAGTCTGTCTATCATAAGACAAGCTCTCGCCAATTTGTCTGAAGCAGTCTGTTGCGTGGTTCTGTTTTGAAATTTCTACTTCAAGAGTTAGAAGCTTTTTTATTTCAAGGAACATTATAGAAATAATGAAATTATAGAAATGTTTGGCACTCTGAAAACATTAAAACTGTCTCAGAGGTACAACTTGTGAGTTTGTGATCTACTCCAGCATTTACGTTATTTAATGAATTTTTTACAGTTTTCGCAAATAAAAAATTACCACTTCCGAAAAAATTGAAACTTTGATTATGCTTTGTCATTTACTTAAATTAAAGGAGAATTAAAAAATATCAGAAACGTGTCAGTGACAAGGTAAGTTAGGGCTGTTCTCTTAATACAAAATTAAAGAAGTAGTAAAATCGAAATTTAATAAAATAACTACACTGCTGACTACCGTAAATGCAACACTCTGAAGGAAGCATGCAAATAACATGAAATTTACACTCGCGTCTGTGGTGCCACTTCAAAGCGCTATTTAAGGCTTGGAGTTTTCGACGATTAAAAAAAAAAAAAAAAAAAAAAAAAACGATCAATTATGCCTCGCAGTAAACAGCGATCATCGTTTGATCATTTATCCGAGTTCGACAGAGGAAGGACAGTGGCCTACCGACAGTGTGGGATTATCTTTCAGGGTAATCGGTAGTCGTGTTGGAAGAAACCAAACAACTATAATGCGGATATGTGACCTTTGGATGCAGGAGGGTACGACGGACCGACGTGTTCGATCGCATCCACCTCAGTGATGACAGCAACATTGTGCGCATGGCAGTGAACAGAAGTCTATAAATTTAATCATTTGATACTTGGTCAACATGTTATCTACTAAATAAATTTTGTTCTGATATCTCTTGTCTTTCTTGGTGTTGCAATTTGGGTGGCCAGCTGTGTATTAAGATGAAAGTGACAAAAATTATTTAGGTGCTGCCACTGAGACTTGCTTGAGATGTTAAAATCTGTTTCGAAATACTCAGAATTTTCAACAGCATTATAATCAGACTAACAGTTTTTTTTCTTCGTTTGAGCGAAAAATACGAAACATCACCTGTTTCCATATTAGCATTTAAACCACGGATTTTCCAGCTGCCAGCTTGATTTGCTACCACTTAACACTATGAGAGTACACATGAAGGGATACGCGGTACCTCCTTAAACACCCATCAAAAGGCTAGGCATTAACAATGTATTTCTGTATACCTTTGAAAGAACACGTTTTTGTAATTAACTAGATACATGAGATTTAAAATAAATTCTGGACATGAACATTTTCTTCCGTGAAAAAGTTTGATTATCTTATCAAGAGCGAAATTGTAATAACACATTGCTTTGAAATTTAGAAATCCAGTAACAACTGCATTTTAAAAGAATTTGTAGTTAAGATCTGGGACATTTCTGCTTTCAGAAAGTAACAATCATGTTTCGAAGATGTTTAAGATTGAACGTCATCATCTCAGATGAGGAAAGTGGCGAATCCAAAAATAAAATTCTTCCATCAGGCACCTTTGTGCAAAAATCGACTTGCAATTAATCATCGCGTTTCTAATGAAAGTCACGGGTGATTGTCATCGATAAGAAAGGAACGCCCTCATAATCTTCAATCTGTATCGTACGGACCTTTGATTCGCCTGGCAATTAAGAGAAATTCCGGCTCGCTTAATTGCGTTTCGATCCCTTCAAATTAAAGAGAAGACAAAACCTGCCATCTTCTCCTAACTGAAGGCGCTTTCTCTTTTTGTGGGTTATGAATGCTAAATTTGAGGGTAGAATAGACTAGAAAGAGAGAGAAAAGGAGTTCAAAAGAAAAGAATAAAAGATTAGGCAAAGAATTTTTAGGTAAATGCATTGCTTGCAAACACTAGAAGCTTATGTTGCAGCGTATTTACCTCCCGCAGAAAGAATACAGAATATATCTATTACTTAGAAATTGTGTAGAAAATACTAATTCACTATTTCAGAAAGACTATTAAATAAATGAATTTAAAAGTATCCGTATTAGTTTAAAAAAGAATTATCTATAATCATTCAGTTACTGGGAAACAAAATAAGCAAGAGCAATGGTACCTCGATATACGTCATTAATCCTTTCCAGATCTTTGGTAAAACCAAACGAACTGTAAGGCAAAAAAATTAATCCACCCTGCACTCTAACACTAAAATACAAATTACAGCTTGTGAAATACATACTGTACATAAATGAAGCATTATACAATTTACGGTATACAAATGTTTTTCTGTTATCCTGATCAAAATCCCTTTTTCAACTTTCTCTAATGTTTGTGATTTTTGTTTGGTAATCGATTTCACCCCTCCGCAGCTTTACTTGACTCTTCTCAGCAAATTTCCTAAAATTCATTGCTAACGAATTCGCAAAACAATTACAAGAAAAAAACACAAAATCTCTTAAATTCAGCGTAGGTTGTTTACTGAATAGTAGCAACGAGGCGTACCAAAGCTGATGAAAAGTGGTAGCCTTATCTCGAAAGAGGCAACAGTCATGCAAGTGTGAATAGTCATGACTTATCGATCCAAACAGAAGATGTTATATATCCCCCCCCCAAATCTGAAAGTTTTCAGATTTTACATTATGCCCAAAGGGGCGTTTTTTAACGTTTTTGTGTTACTTTTTTTATTAAATATCATGTTCTTCGTACTTAAACCATAAAATTCAATTCAATAGTAATATCGCAAAATAATTTTAAAATGAGTATATCTTTAAAATTTTCGATACACAGTCTCGAGCGCTCGAGATAAAAATGTTTTTTTATCGTATAGTGTTGCCATTCCTCGCTTTGAAATCGTTGAGTTTGTTAATCAGAAATTATTTATTAAATATGTCTGACAAAATATGAAATAGATAATAAAACAAATTCCAAATTAGGGCTTCCAGATGCCCATATTCCGTAGAGGATTACTTTATTCAAAACTGGATGGCTCTAGGTACCGTTGTTTTATCCCAGTGCGAGAAACATACATAAATTTATGCAGATCCTTCATTATTTAATTTCTTTAAATATAATACAGGGTTGTGATATTTGGTGGCAACAATTTAAAAAATGATTCGCCGTTTATAGTGAATTAACGCGAAGTGCTAAACGAAATTAATAGCCCCTCTGAGCTAACGCTCCTTTATATAAAAAAATAATACTAAAAAAAATTCGCTTCCAAACAGGATGTATACCAAGTTGGACGTATTTCAAAGCGGAACACGTCAAGGTATCCACTGTACTGACAACAGAACTTTTAAACAATCATTTTACTTACAGTCAATTACTATATTAGGAAAAACAACAAACTTGTGTTTGGCGTAGATTTTAGCGAAAATAGGCAAACAGGTGGTTTCGAGGGCTGGGTACAGGTACCGTTTTTACCGGGAGCAAAGAAATCTACAACGAAGGAGTACGACTACGCTACTGTGACCAAGCTATGGCACAAAGCCGGCTCCTTGAACTAATGCCCAGAAGTACATGACATAATAGTGTTCCAGACGTGGGCATCTTAAGAGGAGAAATCGGAGGCAAGGGGGAGATAGAAAAAGGGGGTGATCAGAAGGTCGTAAAGTCAACGATGAGAATCTGACAATCAATTCAGGAAAGTACTGAACACAGGAGGAAAAGATTGCAATATGGAAAAGAAAAAGAAACATGATAAATACTGTTACAAAAAATACAAGATACAAAAAAAAATTCAGGTATACATTAAAAGAAACTGCTCTTACACATGTACGAAAAAAACAATTCAATGTGAAATCTGACATATATTATATACAAGGACAACTACCATTGAGGAAACTTGAGTAACAAAACTCTGGTCACAGTCAGTGATCACGTGGGCAGCTAGAGATCTGATAGTTTTGTCTTCTTGAAGCACTTCACAATTAAACACTTATGTGTAATTTTCAAAGTCACACGTGATAGCCTTATTGAAGAAATTATCATTGTTTCGTATGTAATCAGTTATTTTCTCGATTTTTAAGTCTATGCAATAGTTCTTTGCGAAATAGAAAATCAGCATCAATCATAATACTTAAAAATTTGTTTTGGACCACTTATATTTGTTGAATTTGGGTTTCAACGTTCCATGCCAGAAGCAGCGTAGCATAAAATAGGGTGGATACGCGCAGCATATATATGCCTTTTCGTACGTAGACTAAGACTGGAATAGTTACCAATTATTGGGCAAAATCGGTTCTTGATACCAATTCCTTTATTTCTAACACTTTTGATGTAAATAGACCAAGAAAGGTTTCGATTTCTTATGATGCCGAAGTACTTGGCTTTATTCACTATCTGTACAGGCTCTTTCAATAATAGTAAGTCTTTATAATTTGTTCACCGTTTTTTGGTTTTACTGGGAATTAGAAATTATGGTTTGCTTGCATTTATACTCTTCAGATAGTGCACCGGTCTTCGACTGAGTATGAGTATTCTTGCAATTTGGATATAGCTTGGCTAACTTTGAGAGATTTAATGGCAATTGCCGTATCATCGGTATAACATGAGAGTAAAGAATAATTTTCCAATCCGAAATATGGAAAGTCCGAGATGTAGAAAAGGTAGAGCACCGGACCAGGGATGCTTCCGTGCGGGACACTTGAACGAATGGATCTTGAATTTTAAGTTTTGTTGCCTTGCGCAACTTAGAAGGTTCGATGCTGGAGGAAGGAGAAGATGAGATGGATAATTTCTTTGTGAATGCCTAAGTTGATGAGCTTGAAAATGAGCCCGTCATGCCAGATGCGGCCAAAAACTTTCGCTACATCCAGCATAAGGGGTGCAACACTTTGCTTATTATGGAAAGCAGCACGTATGAACTCTATAATACTCGCAAGTTATCTGGTAGTGCTAAGATTCTTATGAAAGCCATACTGATCATTCGGCATTAGATGGAAATATGGTTCACTCTACTGAGAATAAGTCTTTCGAAAATCTTGCCAAGGCTTGAAAGGAGTCTATTGGACCTATACCCATCCGGTTTTGGAAGAAAAAGTTTTGCTTTTTTCAAGGGATTAGGGAAGAAATTGAAAGTAAGACAAACGTTTAAAATACTGGTGAATTTGCTAATGACATTTCTAGGAAGATTTTTGATCATTTTGTTCGTAACACCATCACATTCTAGGGCATTCTTGACATTGAGTCGTCGAACGATGTTAAGCACTTCCAGTGGAGTGATGAGTTTTGGGAGATTATATGCAGTAGGATTAGGAAGCCAAGAATGCATAAAACTTTCTAGAACACTCTTGAAAATGGCTGCAACGAAAGGAAAGGCACGGTTGTATTTATACTCAAAAGAAGTAATGCTAACGTGAAGGTAGCGCCATCTGTTGACAGAAATAGTAATGAAAAATGAAAAATTAGGTTAATAGAATTTTAAAAACGTTAGATAGGCTAGTCGTATAGTCAGTCGACGACAGTTAATCATAACTGATCACAGCTAATCACTAATCATCGATAGCTAATCATAGTTGGACATTTAATTCCAATTTTGACTTTAGGTCTGCAAAAATTATCCAAAAAAGCTTCTTCTATTGGTGAATTGGATTTTCTTGAAGCTTTTCACATTCATGTTATTTAGTTAATGACTTTAAATCTAACGCAGTCCTTCTTTACTCTCTTAAAATTTTATTAACTTAATTTTTCAATTTTTGTTACTATTTCTGTCAACAGATGGTGTTACTTTCTCGTTCACTTCTTATAAGTATAAATACAACCATGGTTTTCATTTCGTTGAAGATTTCTTTGCTCCTGATGAAGAGGGACCTGTACCTCAAAATCAATAGAGTGTACGCCAAACACAAGGTTGTTGCCTAACCTAATTTTATGTTTTTACTTTGGCGCTTTTCTCTTCTGTCTCAGTTATTTCAGCCTTCTTGTCACATAGTTCCTCTTTGTGAATTTGACGTTTTTGCTTCTTTTAATAGCCTGTGTTTATGAGTTGCGGAAATGAGGACCCTAATTATTGCGTTTGACAGTACAGACAATATACAATGGACGATATTTGGATAAATAATTTTAAAACTAATTCAACAATTTTAATAATTAAAATAACCTAATGACTCTAATTGTCATTAATTAATAATTAATAACAATTATTTAATTAGAGTTATTTCAAAGCAGAAGACATGAAAATTGAGCAATGCCCTCTCAGGGACTCAAACATCGGACCTCTCGAATACGCGCCTAGTGTGCTGACCATTACACCACGAACGCATGCTAAGAAGGCGGTATATATTTATATCCCGAACTTATATAATTATTATTTGTATGCTTATAAGTGATTCCTATTTTTCTGCACGTCTGATCAATAAAATGTAATTAACTTAATTAATAAAATGTAATTAAATCTAATCTAAGTATTAATTTTAAAACTATCAACTTTCTCTACCTCAACCTATGTTCCATCTTCAGAGAATAACGAGACTGCTGTTTGCAGTCCTTTCTATGTGTACATCTCACATTGAAATCAGCACTTTCAAAAAGTATATCAATATTTTCCTCAAATAGCCTCATGCATTTTTTAAAATAGACAGAAATATAATTTAAATTTCTGATACGTTGCCTATTTACTGGGATACACACTGCTTCACAAAAGTTAAGTACGGAACTGAAATTCCCAAATAACAGATGCATCCGTAAATTACACTGCTGGCCACCTAAATTGCAACACCAAGAAAGACAAGAGATATTACAACAAAATTTTCTTAGTAGATAACATGTTGACCAAGTATCAAATGATTAAATTTATAGACTTCTGGGAAGTGTGGTTCCTTCTAGAATCAGTAGCCAGAGTAGCCGCCAATGTTGGAGATCACCACTGCCACACGCATCGACATTGATTCAACGAGACTTTAGATGTGTTCTTGGGGTACAGCAGACCGAGCAGCTTCCACATGTTGCCAAATGGCCAGCAGTGTATCGAAATACAAATTTAGCTTTCTTATAAAAAAATATAAGCTTTATATTCGAAGTGGGGACCTGCGCATTGCAAATAGGATGTGCTGCCCGAGGATTAGAAGCAAGACAGTCCATTAGGGAGACAGAGAATTTCTTTTTGGTGGGCCATTCCTTCATTTCTCACTTGTGAAAATAAACATAAAAACAAGAACATTATTTCAAGAACTTATTTGGGGCTCATATTTCCCATTGCTGATATGAAGATGAACATTAAAAGCTTATGTATATCAGTAGATATCCGCCGAAAACATTGTTTACGAAATACATTGCAGAGAAAATAATGCAAGGCGGGAACGTAGTTGTAATTCCCAGTTCTATAACATTGTAGTACAAAGCATCGCCATAGAAAATAAAGCTGTAAAAAAACTTCTCAGTTTTAAAAACATCGTAGTGCATCTTTCTTCAAAAGTGCATCTTTCGTAGTCGACAATATCGTGGTAAAAAATAAAGCGCCTATAAATCATCGCATGACAATAACATCGCAGGTATGTTTTTTCAGGTTTTAAAAGTTCACACATTCGATTATGTGATTGAAAAGATGAATTGTTAATACGACGCTCGTATCAGAATCGAAGATTTCCATATTACATATTAAAATTCAATTGATTTCAAATTTTTTGGGAGGTAGTATGTTTGAAGTATAATATCTCGAAATGTGGTAAATTTTGAAATGTAGTATATTTGAATATAGTCTATTTGAAAGTAAGTGTTTAAGTAAGACAAAATCCTTAACTGTGCGTAAATATTTTTGTTTTATTCTATAACATGTGAATAAAAAACTCAATCAAGTACACTTTACAATCATGCAAGGCAGAATTTTATGAATTATATCTAATGCATTGTTCGGTACTTAATCCTTGGACAGCAGCGTGAAAGCTGTACTTTCAAAAGTGCATCTTTCACAGAAATGCTCTGAGGAAAGTCATATTTAAGACTCATGAACTCTACATAAATTCCAAACTTTTTACACGTTTCCTCTGGTTTTAGGGATTATATTAAAATTTCCAGTTGTTGGAAATAGTTTAACTAGAGTGCTGTTGATAAATGGTCTGTATTGAACCACAATCCAGGACTTTGAAAATTAATTATTGGGTTCAATTCATCTTTGATAATTTTATAAGGTATGAATTGCTTAAATAGAGGGTGGTCGTAAAAAACTTCTTCAATATATGAAACCCTAATCATCTTAACTAATCGAAATGAAATTTCAGGTATCGTTATTTGAAGGTATGCACTCGAGATTCTGATGATTGAAAAGAATAGAGGTTTTACGGTTACAGTGAAAAAATTTCCAAATTGTGGAATGGCGACACCCACTTTTTTCGGTGAGAATTGATCAGCGTATTAAAAAGCTAATGGCGTTGGAATGATATATGTATGACGAAATTTGCCGTTGTAAAACGTTTGCAAAGAAGAGCATTGCAAAGAACCAATGACAACACAAGAAAGGAGAGGAGAAGAATTTTTTTTAATTGGAATTATAAGTTTTCGACGTCTACGACGTTTCGAGGTATAGTCATCTCCCATGAATTTGCGGTTTCGTGGCCACCGTGATCCCCCGCCCTCACTCCGATTGATTTCTAGTTTTGGAGTTAAATGCAATATAAGATGAACACCTTAAATTTACGAGATATGTCAGAATTGAAAGATGCCATAAAACGTCGAGTTATAGAGATTCTTCCTGTAATCTTATAAGGTCTTTTACCGCCTTCTTCGCATGCCTTCATGGTGTAGTGGTCAGCACGCTCGACGAGTATTCGAATCCCGGCGAGGGCGTTGCTCATTTTTCACAACTCCTGCTTCCAAAGAATCTAATGTCTCTGCAATTTTACGTTCGCCAGTGTTGTCAGCAATCTCTTTCATGCAATGCCTTATCGTCTGCGAATGTGGGCCATTATTTCCGCCTGTCGTTGCAGAAATGTGATGCACTTTAAAGTGGGGCTTCTCAGTATCTGGTAACCTCCGCCTCCCAGATGGACACTAAATAGTTTCCCTCCTTCTGGCAAGCAGCGGTCTTAGTTGGGGTGTTTTGCAGTTCCTTCATACGTTGTCTTCCCTACTGCAGTTTCAGCACTTTAGGCTTGTTTTGTTGTCACTTCTATTCCACCTCAAGGCATTGACTTGCCTGTTTAAATCACGTAGAAAAGCAGTCAGTTGAATCATTGGCTCCTGGACACAAAAGTGCTTTATAAATCTTCATCCGCCATTCACAGGAGTGTCTGCATCTCAGGATCCCGAATGACATTGATGGAGGATCATTGACGAGGGTTTTCCTTGTTTGTGTTAGGCAAAAGAAGTGATCAGATAGCCTTTCAACATCTGTGGCGAGCTCCTGGAGCGTTTCCTTTTCCTCTGTTGGTTATATTTTAAATAAACTTTGCTATAGTGTTTTAAATACTTCTCACCAAAGCGCAGCTCTAACGCGCCCGGTAGAGTTTCGAATTCTAGCTTCTGTTTTCTTGAGGGCAGGATTTGAAGGATATCCGCTACGTCTGCTCTCAGAGAAGCGGCAAGATGGCTGATCTTAGTTTCAAAATGGCATCCATTTGCGTTAGCCACTATAGAGAGCTGACTCTTTTGTACTTGTCTGAAGATCTTTCCATCATATGTGGCTAACTTTAGAGAGGGTGAAAACACATAAATTGGAATTTAAAGACGTCAGAATTGCTCCCAACCGTCACTTTGGATTTTTTCAAGGTCTCAGCTTCCTTGGCGACAGTAGTAACTCTATCATCAGTTTGCTGTTCGACCACAGAAATTCCTTCTTTGATTTGTTGTTTGACAGCAGAAACTTCTTCAGTTTTTCCAACTGTATTTTCAACAGCGTCTATTCTAACTTCCATAACCTCGAATCTGTTTTCTATTGCGGCAGCAATCTCACTTTTCATTTCCTCTTGACTTGGTTCATTTCCTCTTGACTTGATTCCTTTCTTGAATTCCTCTTCCAATCTCTCCCCTTGCCTCGCTTCCTTCTATTCTTGAGCAACTTTCATTTCTTCTTTAACTGACTTGATGGCTGCTTCCATCTTCTCCTGGCCTGCTTTCATTCCTTCTTGGACTGCAGTGAATGCGTCATCTGTTGTCTTAGTTGCTCCTCTATGGCTCTTGTCACTGCATTCGGTTCCTCTTGTGACACCAAAAATTGTTACGTGCGTACGGATTCGTAATGGATTGAATGCACACAGGGCCGATGATAGCTTGATAAAATTTTGTTTTCCCCCAAATCTTCCCCAAATAAACATGTCATAGTTCCAAAAGTTTTCACAGAAGTACTTATAAAGCACTTTTGAATATGGTGGAGTGCACCCAGGAGTTGCAACTTCAGTAGCAATTCTACTAAAAATGTTGAGCACAAAGCAGTATAAAAAACTTCAAATGCATAAGCTTGCCCAGTGAGCTCTGAATACTCTCAATTCTCTGAGCTAAACCCTAAACCCAACTCTGAACTAACTAAACTGATACTCTCAATGCTCTATTATAGATTTTTACTCTCAGCTGAGAAATTTAGAGTACCTTTAATTTCTCAAAATTGCTGGAAGGTATACAGTTACAATAACATATGGCCGGATGCAGTTACAATTGCATAAGGATATAACCAGTTACAGTTACATTGGTATAGAACCAGAATGTCGCCAAATTATCTCCGAGTTTGGATACTTTTGGCAATGTTTTGCCAAATTTGGCGACAGAAATTTGTCTCCAAAAACACTGCCATCTTGGCAGTATCTCGCCAGCTTTTACTACCTTGATGTGAAATGGAAACCCTGTTTTTTTTGCCGACGCTTCACACTTTTGAGGTCTTTCATATTATTTTATACAAGAGATACTACAATTTACTTACTTCATTAAATATGTTCATATACATATATATGCGGATTTTGTAATTAGTTAGCTATTTTTAGCAGAATTATAATTAAAATTGTTCTATATCCTCGTGCAATGCAGCACGAGACATATTTTAAGAAAAAGCTGTGGCGGAAAACTAAAAATACAGGAGCACGCGCATTTAACATTCAATAAATAAATATCTTGTAATTTATATTTAAATTGAATAAATTTAATTGGCTAATTGTTTTAACTGTACTTGGTATTTTATGTTTTTCTATATCTTTCAATTTTTAATGAAAATATTTTGAATTTCTATGTATTTTTGCCTTACCGCGAAGTGAGAACTGAATTAATTAGTAGCGCATGCGTATTAGGTATACGGCGCTGATTCGCCTGTGAAAAACTGTTAGCCGCAATCGTAATTCTACTGTTTTGCTTTCCAGAAATCTCGAGAAAATGGAAATTACCAGAGCTTTCTCGTGACCGACTAGAAAGCTTTAAAATGCCGGAGAGAGACATCTCAGTTCAGTTGTAGTAGTAATTGTTTAGTGAGATGTTTATGTTGATTGTAGCGAATGCGCGGCGAGATCAGATTAGCCTTCTTTTTGCATTGCGTTGTATTCTAATGTTTTTAGTAGTTTAAAGGATAACTACTGATTATATTGCGCGATATTGTGATATTGTACGAATATCTCTGAGGAAAATTCCAACTTTTGTTATATTTCTTGCTATAAAAATAAACTTTATTAACCATTTATTAGACTTGTGCAGTAAATCTATTACTAACCCTTACACATGCAACAATTTATATATATAATTCCGTAACAACATGCATTTGGGATCAATTTTTTTCTGCTAGATATCTATAACGGAAAGATTACGGCAAGAATGAAATTTACTAACAATTAATGCGCTAAAAGAATGGTTCGAAGAACGATGGATATGGAATAAATAGGATTAGTTTTATAGATTATCACTAGAAACCAAAATTTAGTAACAACACATGCGCAAATAAAACGTTTGGTGCGATACGTCGCTGTTCTGCTGTGCAAGTTTTAGAAAAAGAATATTAATTTTCAGTATTTACAAGTTTTTCGTATCACCGAAAATTTAAAACATATATTCACGCCAAAGCATAGTTTATAAAAATTACTATATCAAATTAGGTATTATTTAAATGTAATACAAATATTTATAAAATTTTTTAATAACTGGTAAAAATTACTGTAACATTTGAGACGAGCTCAATGCCGTTTTTCCGCGTATCAGCACAAAATTTTCCGTGTTAAGTATGATAGATTAAAATATATTTCTTAAATTAAACGTATTTACAAATTATAGCATGGTTAACGTACACTTGGAAGTGAACGAAAATTAATTGCTGTAAAATACCGCCATTACAGACTTTCGTTTCGAATGTAGAAAGGATGAGAGAAATTACTAGCATATTATGACTTTCATTAACAATGATGGCTAACTTTCTCGCTTAGAGTAATTGCCAAACTCCAAAAACAGTTAACTAAATTTGAAACAAGTATAGTTATTGAAAAGATTTACACACTACATGATTTAGCGCCTAATAAGTTGCTGAAATCTTCGCTGTATTTTGTATAATGCCATGGTTTCTTTTATACTTACTCTGACTTTTCTAAGACATTAGATGGGAAACAGCTGCTTAGATGCAAACATCCAAGTTTTCTAAACTGGAGAAGTTTATAATGATGTTTCCTCAAACATTCAAAGCGTAGCAAAAGCAAATAAAGCAGAAGTTTCTTTTAAATAATGTTACGAACATAGAAACAGTTGAGTTTCCCTAGGAAAAGGGAGTTCTATTTACAAATTCTATTTACATTATTCTATTTACAAATGATGTAATTTTTAATGTTTATATTTGAACGGTGATAATAAATACTTGCCATCCAATAGCAAAATCACATTCGAAGCATGTGTTTACAAATCTCTGGAGCTTTCTGAAAACAGCCAGCTACAAGATGTATTGAGCTGGGAAGGTAAAAAATTGCGAAAAGATTGCCAATATTATAAAATGGAAATTGTAAGTTTTGTCATTACCGCTGCGATACGTATATCTATGTAAATTACACTTATGCCCAAATTTTTCTTACCCCAAAAAATCCAAAAATAATCATATTCCATGAAAAATGCTATCGATATAATCTATTTTTATGGGGAATATGCTAAAGACAAGCCTAGTTAGCATTATCCAATCAAAAGTGTTCAAACGGTTTCCGGAATGTAAATCAAAGCGTTATGTTATCTGATGGTAAATCAAGCGCCTAATGAATATCTGAGTGAATTTCTGCAATAGAGTATTAGATTTCTATTTGAAAGTACTCAAAGCGGTCTGTTATGGTTCCGAATTATCATTTGGCAGAATCTGTAAAGGGGTGAACCATCAAGAAGTCTATTGCTCGTCAGAGTTTGCAGCCGCCACTGGAACTGTTCTGTCACTGCAAACCATATACAGAACAAATACACAGTCTTAATGAAAAAGATTCTTATGCCTGAAAGAGAAGGGTATGTGTCTCACTGTCTTCAAAATGAAAGAGATCGCGTTAATTGGTGCAAAAATGCAAACAACATCAGAACGAACACACAGTGATTCCATATTCTCTTTACTGATGAGTCGAGGTTTAGTTTAGCATCTGATTCTAAACCTGTTTACGTCTGGTTAGAGTCAGGAACGCGAATTCTTCTTTCAAATGTTATGACCGTGTCTGCAATGCAGGTGTGATGGTATGTGGAGAAATAATTAATGGTCAATCCCCATACGTTCCCCACATATTTGCAACAGTGGATATGTGACCAGCCAGCCCACATCGAGAAACCTTTTTGATGTATTCATTGAAAGTAGAGATATTGAACGAAAAATGTGGCCAGCATAATCTCTTCCTCTTAACCCAATAGAAAACTTACCGGACTGCTTTGGAAAAGCAGCTGCACGGAAACTCTTTCTTTTAGAGTTGTAAATGCCTTGAAGACCGCATTACTGAGGGGGGGGGGAACTTAAGTCCCCAAATTGCGGTAAAAAACGTTATTCGTAGCATGAAAACTCGATATGATATGTGTGTACCAGTCAGGGAGATCACATTGCGTATTAAATTTATGAGCCTTAATTTTTTAAGTTATTCTTTTTTTTTGGAAGTGTCTTTGTTTAGTACTATTACCATTTTCATTTTTCGTGCTGCAGTTTTATATCATATGCAGTGCTCTTAACTTTTTCCTTTGTGTTTGTCTGTTATGATGTTATGTATTATTCCACTCAGATTAAAAAAAATATACTTGCGTCATTTCATGCATGGGAAGATAATTTTGGACATCAATATATCTTTTCTTGTTGAAAATGCTTAATACTTTGACACCACTGTATTTTTCTTGTTGAAAATGCTTAATGCTTGGACACCACTGTATCTTTTCTTGTTGAAAATGCAGCTTTGCTTTTGAAAATTGATTATTGATTATAATCAATTAAAATTATTACGCTGTAAATATACTCAGTTTTGTTCTTACAGGACAGACAGTTTAAAGAAAACAAATTATTTCAGAAGCCCAGCAGAAATAAATTGTTTTGAGACAAATCTTTCCAAAATCTTCAGGTCTATATACAGTAATAACCCAATTTACTTTGTAGGTATTTATATTTATTTTAAATAACCCGTTAAATATAATTTGAAGCTCTTTCCTATAAGCCTTCATTCCCCTAATTGTCAGTGCCAAAATATTTAAATTCGGTAACATGCCTAAGGAATGCAAATTCTATCAGTGGGAGAAAAAGTTTAAATATCAAGTTCTAGAAAGGAAAGTTAGAGTGTCTGGGAAAACTCTGTGCGTGTTGTAGCTCGAGCTTCGGTTAGCAGTTATTCCTGGTTACACTTGGCGTAACAGCTATTATTTTGCTGCCACTAAACTCATCAACCCGCTGTTAGAAAACAGGATTGTCTGAGCCCTGTAGCGTAATTTGTAAGGTTTTAGTTAAACTAACAAAGATTTATTTTAATTTAAATCTTTCTATCCATTCTCATTTTCAACTTCCCATTAGAAGAAGCGCGCGTTGTAGCTTTATGCTAATTTGAAGTGGAGCCAAGTTATATTTAAGCAAGAGGTAGAAACCTCTCAGTGTGAGAGAGCTTTTAGTCTCAGACCACGATCGCGCTATTCGACGTTCTCCTGACTAGCTAGCATTTAAATTCTAAGCCACAGCGCTTTACGTGATTGCTTATTGAAGTAATTCCAAGTGCGTCAGTATTAGTAAATCTTGCTACGCACCATTTAGTTTAGAGGCCAACCTCGCGCTATAGCTCTGTGAACAACGACTAATTTAATTTCTATTTAGCTTTCGTTTAAATTTATCTGATTGTTCATTTTAGACCCAAGTATGGTCTTTACTTTCTGTATCCCTCCCGAGTTCGGAAGTGGTTGTACATAAAAGGGATTTAATAAAAGAGGATTTTAAATCTCTTTCAAGTGCAGTTCTTCTACCACTTAATCATAGTAGTCTACCACAGAACATAGCTGTATTCAGCTCCCTGTTCAGGATCAGGATTTAAGAAGTTCACGAAGATGTTTGCCAAGAATATGCACCGAACACTCAGTCCTGACAAATTCTACGATTTGTTAATACCTTCAGTTTTTAAGTTTGATTCTTACTGTTTCAGTTTCCACCCAAGCAGAGGTGTAGTGTGTTAGCATCGAGTTGACGCACTATATATAATCTAAAGAGTGTAATAAAGGGTAGTTTTAACTCTTCTTCTGTGCTGTCACTACTCTCTAGATTTCACACAAAAGATAGACAGTAGACCTTACAACTTAATATGCGACTTATATGAATCCTCAGTTACGATATTCATATGCTATTGCACTCCCTTAATTTTCTTTGTTTCTATGAATTAATGTCTTCAAAACTAAACAGAAGTCTAAGTTACTTCAGTAACATTGTCATGAAGCGAAACTGAATTTTGTGAGGCAACTGTTTGTAGTTTAAAACTTAACAAACAATAACCGTTGCTATCTAAGGGGTTTCACTAATTCAAATAATTAAATTAGTGCAACACTCAGCCTAACTAACAACAACTGAATTGACTTAATTTCAGCAAATGGAAATGCTCTATCAGATACAAAACTCTGCCACATCTACCGACTGGCTGAATTGGAGCCTCTTTTTCTTAGGCAGACATTGCAGAATGTCTCAAACGGTCGTTGCCAAACTTTACATGCTGTTCTGTCATACCATGACAAACAATATTTATATAGGAACTTGCTTCCGAAAGTGTGAACGTCGACCGCTAGAATGCAATGGTCATAAGCTATAAGCTTATGGAGAATGGGAACAGTGATCATTTCAGGGGAGGATGTTATAGGAGAAAGGTGAATCGGTTTACTAACTCAGTCCTTTATGGACATTTTATGTGACATTTTGTGGAAAGAGTATTATCGGATCTGATGGTTGACGTTACAGCAGATACACGCCGAAACATCTGGTTTCAGCATGATGGAGCGCCTGCACATTTTAGCAGCACTGTGCGGGAATACTTCGATAAGATATATCCTGGTTGCTGGATTGGCAGAGGTGGACTAGTCGTATGACCAACACGGTCCCCCTTTCCTGATTCTCCTGGATTTCTACCTGTGGAGATACACGGTAGAGGTACACAAATGCATGGTGCATAAAATGAGAGAAACATCGGACGTGGATCTCGTCACCAGGACCGTGAAAGCTGCAGGATGTGCCCGTGATAGAATTGCCCGTTTTGAACGTATTCGTGAATCCATGCTTCGACGTTATGAAGCACGCACTGTGACGAAAGGAAGGAATTTTGAACAACTTCTGAGATTTAAGAATGCTCTTTAATAAAAGTCATATTAACACCTCTTTCGACATTCTTCCTTCTACGCTTGCAAACACTGCCCTGTAGAGGTTGCCGTTCGCGTTTTCGGACATAAATCCTTATGTAAATCTTGTTTGTCATGGTATGACAGACTAGCACGTTAAGTTTGGCCACAATCTTTTCAGACACCCTGTAGAATGGTTGCCAGAGCACCTCCTTTAAATAACAACTTGATTTGCTATTTAAATTGTGATCAAGGCCAACGGAAGTTTGTATTTTGGCGAAGCCCAAAGGAAGAAATAGAGGTTAGGTTATTCAATTACGGCAAAGCACACGAGGGCTATCTGCCTAAAGGGAGGGATGCCTTCATGGAGGACTTTCTAAGGGAAGCTGACTCGTATACACGTTACACATGGGGAAAACCACGAAAATGCCCATGCAGCCAGCCCGTTCGCGGGATTCGAACCTCGGACCGAACTACCAGTGTTCAACGTCTTTACCGCTCGGCCGCTGGTGGGCAGGAAGAAATAGAAGATATAGGAAAAAAGTAACAAAGTACAGCGTTATCAAAAATAAACTTTATGATACAAATAACAGTTCTTTAATGTATGTGTAAAAGTAATTCTTTGCCCTATACAAAACACCGCAAATGATAATTACTGAACAAGAAATCCTCAAGTTTTACACAAGTTGCACAGTAGTTATCTCTGAAACTTTATTTACAGTTGATGAACAGCAAATTATAATGGCTATAAATTTAAGAAAGCTAAAATATAAAGTCATATGCAGGTGCAGGAAGTAAACAGAACATTAGAATATTACCACTGGTAGTATAGGTATAGTTCCGCTTCACAAACTGTGCAGTTCCGCCCCAGTTTTGGGGAAGAACACCCAGGAAGCGGCT